>CAXHWN010002465.1:0-515000 GCA_964020975.1 Hermodice carunculata | reverse complement strand
AACACTCCCAAAATCTGACTGGATTCACATTGCCCCACAACATGAACAGAGTCAACAGGATCTATCCTAGTATGAAAGACATGAACTACTGCTCAAACTCTAAGGCTAAACAGATCAACATGAACGACTGCTCAAAACGTAAGGCTACACAGATCAACATGAACTACTGTTAAACACATAAGGCTAATCAGATCAACATGAACTACTGCTCAAACCATAAGGCTAAATGGATCAACATGAAACCATAAGGCTAAACAGATCAAAACAAAGTATTGCTCAAACCATATGGCAAAACAGATCACACTAAACAAATCAAGTTCTGTGGTTAACAAGGGCATGATGTTAATTTCCTGCCAAAATCATTTATACTGTTGCTAGGCAACAGTGACGACTGGCCACAATGATATGGGCATACATGTACCGACCCAAAACCAAAGATGTTTCTTATATTTGTGGGAACAAAGAAGACTCACTCCAAACACAAGCTCATGTCAAGCTTTATGTGTGTGTGTGGAAAACCCAAACTTCTACTTTGAAACAATCAATTTTACAGAAGCTGCTTGTTTGGCAAGAGCAACATGTTATGCCGTGTATAATGAACCAAAAGGACCATAGCAACACCACAGTTAGTAGGAATGTCCTCCATTAGTACAAGTTTGGTTCTGCAACATTTTGACTAAGTCAACAGCTTTCCTCTGTGCACACGCTGAGAAAGCTGTTTACTGGTGTCATGTTATTCTTGATGACAACAAAGAAGCTGACAATATACATAACATCAGATGTTTACTGCTACTCTTTAACGGTCAAACTTTGCATGTCAATACAGTATCACAGGTTTGCAAGTTTACTGCTGATAAATTTCCCAAGACATTTCTGTGCACAGATATTTAAACAGGGTAATTTATATAATGTATTAAACAGCCAACAGTGGAGCATACAATGTAACAAACTGCCAGCTGTAAAGTATACAATGTAACAAAAGTATACAATGTTACAAATTGCCAGCTGTAAAGTATACAATGTAACAAAAGTATACAATGTTACAAACTGCCAGCTGTAAAGTATACAATGTAACAAAAGTATACAATGTTACAAACTGCCAGCTGTAAAGTATACAATGTAACAAAAGTATACAATGTGACAAACTGCCAGCTGTAAAGTATACAATGTAACAAAAGTATACAATGTGACAAACTACCAGCTGTAAAGTATACAATGTAACAAACTACCGGCTGTAAACTGTACAATTTACTGAACTACTATCAGTAAAGTATACTATGTAACAAACTATCAGCTGTAAAGTATACAATGTAACAAACTACCAGGAGCAAAGTGTACAATTTACTAAACTACTAGCAGTAAAGTATACTATGTAACAAACTACCAACTGTAAAATATACAATGTAACAAACAACCAGCTGTAAAGTATACAATGTAACAAACTGCCAGCAATAAAGTATATCAAGGTAAGAAATTATCAGCTAACCTCCATCAGTTCCACAATCCAATGAGCTGGGTAAACCACAATGTACACTGTCACCCCTAGAAGAATGATCAGGTTACCCAAAAATAAATCTGAAAATACAAAACAAACAGAATGATTAAAACAATTTATATCCATGAAAACAAAGCTAGTTATCCTACATTATATTTTGGACAAACTTAGGTTCTGGCTACAAAGACTTGAGGGTATTGTATTTGCTACTAAATGTTGAGATGAAAATGTTGAGGATCAAGTTATCATATCAGGTAACTATCCCAGCAATAATCTGGTGACTGACTGACAGTGAAAAAACAGTTGTAAGTTTGACTCTCAGTGATCAGGCCACAATAACTTAGCAAGAAAAGCAGCATCTAGTGGCCATTTCACACAGTAACGTAAATGGCCCAGACTCTGTCAGAGATGCGTCTTCTGACTAAGGGATGGAAACTGGCAAGACAAACCTCATTTGAGAGAGACAAGTATACAAGTACCACTGTCACAGGAATATTGATACAACTACATGTAGAACAGGCACTGCTAACAGACTGAACCCCTCCCCCCACCTTTGCACAAAACATGGGTCTTTTGACCTTGAAAATGAGGTCAAGGGCAGGAAAATGTAATCAGATCAAGGAATGGTGTCGTGGTAGAATACAGGTAAATTTGAGTTTAAAGTGGCCTTTGAGTCACGAGATATTTTTCCTGCAAGGATTGTGGTATGCACAACGACAGTTGGACCAGCCCAAACCAGCATATCCCCAAATTTCATTTGCAGAGGTGTAAATATCATCTGAGGAGTATCACAGGAAAACTGCAACAAGGAAAGCTTCACAGTGCCACAGAAATACTGTGACAAAGATGATCTGAACAGTGTCACAGAATTATTATAAGGATGAACTGCAGCTAACACATATACCTACATTGTATGTGAGAGGCAAGACAAAAAATAATTCTAAATTGATGAAAAAAAACAGGCAAGACCAGTAACTGATGTCCAAACAGGAAGAGAAAAGGCCAGACCAGTTTTGTATCAAGTGATACTCGCCAGTGCCAGTTAGGACCAGAGTATATCCTACTGCTTAAACATGCAGGGGTAACATTGTCAACTGATGTTAGACAGATGTCATGGTGGTCCGATGCACACTAAAGACTACCAGTCAGCTGTCTTGATAGACGAGTGGGAGTGATGTCTCAGAGGCACGAGGCTGTCATGACAATAGGAACTAGAGTGTCGTTGCCCTTAGCAGAACGGGATCTGTGGCCTATTATCTCATTCCACACCAGTCCCTGATATTTTTCGTATATTTACCTAGATTTAAGACGAAAATTGCATATTTAAATTGTTCATGAAAAGAGCTTTCATTCAAGTACCAACATTCCTATAGTCTTAAGTCAGTGGTTCTGGCACTGCCTGGCAAGTCATGCTGCAGCTGCCACAAGATAGTGACCAAGGTCTGGGACCATAGTATGGAATGAGTTAAAACATATCCATGAAAAATAAACCACAGGAAAAATGGAAGGTATATCGAGATGACAACTTTGCAGGGTTCCTCAGGTGAACTTGGGGAGAAGGTTGACTGGAAAGTATGTAGTGGTAGATGGACTCAGAATGAACAGTTGGTGAAAAAAATATTCTAAATTGAGTTATTTGAAATAGCATTTTGAGGAGGTCAAATATTCCTACTTACAATTAGAAAATATGGTCCGTCTGTATGGTGCTCCTTTGGCAAATATGATGGCCAGAGCGAGGTACTGAAACGCTGAGATGGAGAATACAGCCGTGTTCTCATCACATGCATAACTGTCTTCATCATTTGGCACAAATGGTTCAAACCTGGAAGGCAAAAGAATGAACACTACAGGAATGATTCTGTTAGCAGTGATGAAAACTCTTTACAGGGGGAAGTTGATTTAATAAACACCAATTTAGTGGGCATGTCAATTTAACAGACTTCTCTCAAAACTCAAAAATACATGTACCAATATCAAAGCATCGATTTACTGGATGATCTGTATAACAGACTTCTTTGAATGTCTCCCATTGTATCTATTAAATCAATTTTGGACTATACGCACGCACACACACACAGACACACACACACACAAAAAAAAAAAAAATAAAAGAAATATATGGTTGTTACAGGCAGGCAGTCTAATTACGGATAGGTCCAGACCCAACTGTATATGGTTTTATTTCAGACACAGAGTACTGATCCACAGAAGAAAACTAAAGTAGGGATATATATTAAAGGGCTGTCATGAACAGACGGTCAAGTTGCATGTACATGATAGTCAATAGTCCTACTGCCATTTATGGGAATTGATTACAAGACCTTTAAACACAAAGCAAAGATAGGAAGAGCATGTTACACCAGTGTCTACGGACAGGCGAGCAGTGAAAAAGTTACAATGTATCATGATGATTGATTCATGAATGCTGCCATATTAATGATACCATACATATACAGATTCCTTCACTTACCAGGGTTGTTCCTTGATGAACAGCCATATTCCCACTTGGGCACCCAATACCAGAAACAGCTGTGTAATCATGGAAAGAATGGGCGTCAGGCTGATCAGACTTATTGCTGGTGTCTCTGGCACTAACTCTGGATATGCTCTGGTGTAACCAACTGAAAAAATAAAAGACTTTTTATCATCTCCATATGTATCATGCAAACAGTGTCCATGAAAGTGAAACATACATGTATGTGTGTGTGTGTGTATACATGTATACATATGGCACTCGCACATAACTACCTCCATTGAACCATTCTTTTCAGGAATGGGGATTTGGTTGAGTGGATATGTGCGTTTCCCATTTCAGCTGGGCGACTGGTGCCAAAGGTTGCAGGTTTGAGTCCCGCTCATTCTAAACATGAAATATGTAAAGCCGCTTGGTCAGTATTGCCCACAAACACTAAAAAACCCCAAAACTATTGACATGTATGCATGTAAAGCTGCTTGGTCAGTATTGCCCACACACACCAAAAAAAGCTATTGACATGGTCTTATTCTGACCAGAAAATGGTTACTGAAGAAAAAGAAAGAGCATGTTGATTCAATTATCGAACCCAACCATAATTAGCACAGCTGTGTGCAGAGAGTTAACTGCAATTTGTAATATAACTCAGCCATGCCAGTAATTTTCTCATGAAAAACACTTAAGTCAGCTGGAAAACTCTATAAACTTCAGATATATGTTTATAAACACAAGGACTGTGGCAGTCCTGTGCTCACCTTTCCTTGAATATACAGACTAAAGTGGTCTGTGACCTGCAGAGTAATTATATCATCTTCACCTTTCTTGAAGACTATCATCACTGTTAGCAGTATCAAAGTCCTCCCTTATACAGCTATGGGGTCATCATTTTTTAAATGAACAGTGACAGGATCAACCACAGATACATGTAAATGTATAAGCCATTAGGTCAGGCTGATCTTTGTATTTTTAGCTGACTTCAAGTCAAAACTACCAACACCAAAAGGAACCCCACTGATGCTTTTCTATTAGTGTTAACCTTTCCCCCTTAATCCGGCCAAAACTGGCTGGTGGTCCAGGGTTGTCCCTGAAGCTTTATAGATTATTGGCACCATCAAGCTTTGAAAAATCCCATAGAGCTTTAAAGGCCTACTATAAACCTATATTGTGTCAAAAATATGGCACAAAATATGCTTGTAAGGCCCAAATTGCCTTAGTGGGGCAACTGGACCCAGCTGAACCTCCAAACATTGGTAAAAAGTAAAACTTTAAGTTTTTCCTGGGGACAATCCTGGTGGTCAAGTGTCATCTGCTTCAGTGTTTTCAACTAATTTCAACAGTAATAAAAGACACTTTGACTCAGAATTGTAGGCTAAAATCAACTAATGTGCAATGGCTTCGACCCCAAAATACTCACAAAGTATCATTTATAATAAATAAAGAACCAACACTGCAGAATCAATTCAGCGAAAAAAAAAAAATTGAGGACCTCCCTGACGTGTCTCAGGGTTGTGCCCCTTCTTCAGAGGGAGAGTGGTCCCCAGAATATAATTTATTTCCATACCATGATTGTGATAGAATGGAGTTAAACATATGTGAAAAAGAGGAATTTCATGTTTCGACATAGTATACATTAAGAGAGGAGTTAAGCTTTGTATGATTGAGAGGAGTACTTATATCTTCGTACAGTCATATTTTATGTTAAATGAACAGGTGATCATATTAAATTTATGACTGGTTAGATCAAAACAGTCAGCCAGGTAAGTAGATTAACATAATGTCAGTGGAATATTCATATTCTATACTGTTCATACATCCATTCTTTCAATCAGTGATAAAGGTGTATAATAATGGTCCCCTGTTTGACTTATGCCTTGATTTACCACAACTGTGATCCTCAAGTACACGTAAATGGCTTCTTAGCTTAATGGGAAGCTTGTACATTCATAGTTCCACGGTGTTTTCCCATACTGGGTTTTTTCACTGCGGTGCTGGGTGTGCATGTGCCTCTGAACACCCCAGCATGGTAGCGCCGCCCTAGTGGGAATAATGGAACTATGAATGTGCAAGCTTCCCATTGTGAATATTGTGGAGGTGATTCATATGTTCAAATTAATAATCCATGATTACAATGACGGTTCTTGTTCAACAGCTGGTTGATGACTACTCTCTCTTGTAGTTGTTCAAGTCGGGGTGGGGTTTCTTCTTCATCCACATTTTTTTTGAGTGGAATCTCCTTCCCATTTTTTAATTTGACTTGTAAAATGCTTCTTTCTTGGAGCTGAAATCTGGGTTGAGTGCTGTGTAAGCTTCATGTATTCTTGCGTCCAGTTCCATGGTTTGTTTTTGCCAGTATTTAATTAAGCATGATTAAAACATTTTTTTTTTGCATATCTTCCGTTATGGCAGACAATTCCAAGATGAAGGCCTTGTCAAGCGATGGTACATGTAGCTGTGGTTCTGTATGGATATGTAGGCCTCTGGGTGTCGTGTTGTGGTTTAGGCATGTGGATATAAATTACTGGTGGTGATTAGCCTTGACTAAAGAGGATGCTAGTTTCTGTAAAAAGTCTTACGACTGGGATGTTGTTGGTGCTAACTGGAGTATCAGTGAAGACACTGATATTGGACTATGACCTCTGATCATTGCTAGGTGTGACGAGTTCCTGGTGACCCCAGGTGTTTGTTGATCCATGTCGGGCATCTTTTCATCTGTCGTGGGTAGTATCGGTGGCCCCTCTTGGAGAATTAGGGTTTTGATCAAGATTATAAAGTGTCATTACAAGGAGTTAATGTCACAGTGATGTACATCAAATAACAAGTTTCAGTGCAAGCTGTTAACATAATAGCAAACCGAGGTTGACTAGTGAAGAGATTGCCGGGTTAGAATAGCTTAAGAATGTTTATGAAGTGCACGTGTAGACTGATGATACGTAATCATGTGTTACTTACACGAAATGTGATATCCCTGAGGGGATTCCTGTTATCAGAGGATTCTAGCTGAAATGGTTGAACAAAAAGCAGCCAATCAGGCTTCAAGAACCAGCCTGGTTCCCTGTCTGAATGTTTGGCATCGCGTGTCTAAGGTACGGTAGGATATGGCAGGTGGCAGTGAATCCAGAGGTATTCACTGTTCATGGGGTGATCCAATCTCGATGAATGGGTCTGTAGCATCTCACATTCTCCATGATACACAGACTGCCATTAACATACCTGTAAATGTGTGTATTGGTGTGTTGGAAATATAGAGGGACTAAATTCTCTGCCATATCTTAAAGCTAATCAATTAGGATCATCAATGATAAGATCTTTGAAAAAAGGTAATTCCATTATAGGGAGATGTGAAATATTGTAAAAACATGCAAGTCTTGTGAAATTGGCATACATGTAGCTTGATGGTGACGTTATTAGTTGTCTGCTGGATCAGGAATGGGTGCCAACACATTTCCTTGCGTCTAGTGACATCACAGGGGCACATGAATCTACTACAGATGCAGGGTCCAGGTCAAAATTCTGAACTCTAGTGGGTTCTTTAATTACTGTAAATGATACTTTGTGAGTATTTCTTGGAGCCATTGCACATCTGTTGATTTTTAGCCATTTATGGATCATGAGTGACGTATCCCTCAGTGAGTCCAGTACAGTAATCAAACCAGCTGAAGGTCATCTCCACGTGTTGTCCGGATATGGCTGTTGGTATTTTCATTATATAGGTCAGTAGATATAAATTTTACTATCAGAGCTCACTTATTCATAAAAAATCAGCAATAATTTCCACATACTAAAGTTAAATTGCAAATAGAACGCTGCAAATATACATTATTACAGAGAAATTATAATCTTTACATTTCATCCCTATTCGGGGCATTACTATAACGCGCCAGTTGTCCTGATTTGACCCAGCCCAATTACATCTGCACTAACTAACCAATAGTTATGTCCCAGATAAGATTTCCTTATTTTGAGAATCCAAAATTTAGAAATCAGAAACAGCTCTGAAATAAACAAGGTTCATGATGACACAAACAAACAGCCATGCATGGCCAATCATGCTTCAAATGTGATCAAGTACATTGTGTTTTATATAACAAGAAGCGTAACTCTTTACAGGTATAAAAGGGCCTGAGCAGTCTTCCTAGCGGTCCCTGACAAGATGAACTAATCATCAAAACCAGTTGGACTATAGCCTCATCACTCAATGGTTGCTAAGCCTAGTCCAAGGTCATCAGATATAAGCCAATAGAGGTCACTTTGACCTTTCAGGCTTACAAGAGCTAAAAATCATATATGTAAATTGCTTTAATTTTGAAAATTCTGATTTTTGCTTATGGCACAAAACCGTGAAAATAAAAACACAGTGAAATTGTACTTTAACATTGTTTGAATGGGAATTTTGTCCAAAACAGTGAAATGTCAAAAATACAAAACTATGACAATTTATACACGTGAAAATGACGCAATTTACAGAAGTAATCAATAGCTATGCAAGCATAAAACAGTAAGGACACAAATTGAAAAATTCATTAAAAATCAGGAATCTGGAGCACTACCACCTAATAAACACCTTTTTCTGATCCTTCAACAAATTACATTCCCACCAAATTTTAGCAAAATCTGAGAGACAGTTTTGCCAGAGTCAAATAGTGAGCACACATAATGTATACAAATGCATCAACAAAAAAATGAATAAAAAAAACCAAACAAAATAGACATACCTTCAACACAAAGGGTTGACTGAAGGGTCCGCCATGTAATTAGGCTGCCATTTGCTCAAATTAGGTCATGGTGACACCAAAATCTAATTAGTTCACTTTGCCAGTATGATAAGCATATTGTCAAGTTTGAGCAAAATAAATGGAGGCACTCTGTAAATATCTTGGTAAGGAGTATGTGCACATCTAGATGGACAGAAAATCCAGACGGACATCCGGACGGATGGACAACTCAAAAACATAAAGAGTCCCCCTATGGGGCGGACCCTTAAATATTGCAGCACCACCTGTTGAACAAATTAAGGTCCAGGGGTCCCCAAAAAGTGTACCTAATAGTAGGCAATTTTGAAGAAGTAAGAGGTGCTCAAATTAACTGGGATCCTGTGCTGCCACCTAGGCTGCAACAAGGAACTTGACAGGCAGGAGGGCAGATTCGCGTGAAAAGCTGGGCCAAAGAACTTCTATGATGAAAGCAACTTGAGACAGCAAAAAAACTATAGAAAAAAGTCATCCACTAAGTTTTAAAACATACAAGATGCATTTAGAAAATTTCATTTGTTTGGTAGAAAAATGTTATTTGCAGACAGTTATGTGACATAACTGGTACAAGTTCCCTGATCATGGTGGAGGCATAGTTCCACTGCCCAGCAACTCAGACCAGAGCAGGTCTGCAGATAATACAGTTAAGTATGAATAGCTCCTATTGTCTATGTGGTTTCGGAGAAGAAGATTTTAAGTTTCATCCTTCAGAAATCACTTGAAAACTACATCTGATGTTAGATTTTATGAAGACAACACTTGTACACAAGTGATTTATACACTCAATCTTTCATTTATTTATTTCACTTCTATTCAAAACATACGAGGAAAGTGATGGAAAAAGATACTTTTCTTGGCTGCTCGAATACTCACATGTAATACTGAGAGAAGTGATGACAAACAAATCTACGTAGAGAAACTGGAAGTCTGTGAGATTGGCACTGATCTGCAAGACAAACCAAAAAGTGCCACTGAAGTCCTTCCCTATACATAATAAGCAAACAGTATTAGGAACTATCATTTGCTACTAAACGTTGAACTGTGTGCACGCGTTTCTTCATTTTTGTGCTGTCAAAGAAAGTTGTGAGTGAAACAACTCCCAGTAGAGGCACCTCTGGTTTCTAAGTGATGGTCTGCTGTAAATGCAGATAGCAAAAACTTGAATGTCTCGCTAACAGAAAATACTTGTATGTGAAATATACAGTGAAACCTCATTATAATGACACTCAAATATCCAACATTTTCATTATAATGACATAAGTTTCGAATGACAAGAGTTCATTTTCTTTGTTGTTTGATTCATTTATCGGCCATATTCAGTTATCTGACACATTTCTAAGGGAACAGATGGTGTCACTGTAACGAGTTTTCACTGTAGATTGTTCCTATCGATTGCCTGCCTAACTCTCTGCGCAACTTTTCACTGAGTCAAGAGCTTTCCTCAGTGCACTTTGGCCACATTGTGTCCAACCCAAAGTGTGCCAAGGAAAGCTGTTGACCTGGACCATTCTTATGGTCTCAGCAGCTGTATACTTGCTGGTACAATGTACAGGTACTTGAATGGAAGGTCGTTTTATAGGGAACATAAATCTGGTATCATCTTGTTAATTAAAACAACATCGATTTTTGTCAAAATTGGCAAGGAAAGTGTTAATGCGACCACTATGAACCTGTTCTAGGGGTGGCCTCTCAAAGGGGTAACTACTATAGATGCAATGTTTGAGACAAGACAATACACCAAGAATAATCACAGACACAATGTTTAAGATAAGACAGGGTTACACCAAGAATAATCACAGACACAATGTTTACAATAAGATAGGGTTACACCAAGAATAATCATAGATACAATGTTTACAATAAGACAGGGTTAAACCAAGAATAATCATGGATGCAATGTTTACAATAAGACAGGTTTATACCAAGAATAATCATAGATGCAAAGTTTCAGATAAAACAAGTTTACAGCAAGAATAATCATAGACACAATGTTTATGATAAGACAGGTTTACAGCAAGAATAATCATAGACACTATGTTTCAGATAAAAGAGGTTTACACCAAGAATAATCATAGACACTAAGTTTATGATATGACAGGTTTTCACCATGAATAATCATAGTTGCTATGTCTCAGATAAGACAGGGTTACACCACAAATAATCTTGATTATACACCTACATGTATTATCATCTGCACCAATAGGGTATAATTTTTCCAAATTTGCAGACTTTGTGGTGCAAAATTGACATAAACTTATATCAGTGATGAAGGCATTATAATACAGTGAAACCTGTCTTGAAAAACCACCCTACTGATGATGAAATCATGGTCTCTCAAGGCAGGTGGTCTCTCATAACAGGTATAAATAACATGATTAACAGTAAGCAAAATATCATGAAAGCATGGTTTTTCAAGGCAGGTGTGTCTCTCATTGGAGGGTTTCTCAAGACAGAGACCACGGCATGACAAAACGTAGGACCCGAGCGGAGCACTTACCCAATAGAGCAGACAGACAGATGTGAACTGTGTCAGACTGTACATAGCCATGTATTTGAAGACTCCAAAGGATGTCACCAGGGCACAGCGACCTTCCCTGAAACAAAGAGCAGTCAGAATGTAACATCTAAATTTCAATCACAACAGCTCAGTATTATATGATAACCAGTGTATCTTGTTGGAATTGCCGTGTGCCCCAGTATAGAACATACCAGGATTATATTGTGTATACTAAAACCTGTCTTTCACGACCACCCCTACAGATAACCATATTATGGTGTCTTAAAACCCGTGGTCTGGATTCTCAGTATTATAATATGATAACCAGTGTATCTTGTTGGCATTACCATGTGCCCCAGTATAGAACATACCAGGATTATATTGTGTATACTAAAACCTGTCTTTCACGACCACCCCTACAGATAACCATATTGTGGTGTCTTAACCCTTTCCCCTTGAATTTAGACTGGGTCAACAGCTTTCCTTGGCATGGGTTGAGCACTAAAGTGCCCAACCCATGCCAAGGAAAGCTGTTGACCTGGGTCATGTGATCGTGATAGGTGTTATCTACAAGTCTCAATCAAACTGTTTTTCATTACTGTTGAAATTAGTTGAAAACACTGAAGTAGACGACACTTGACCACCAGCCCGTTTTGACCGGTTTAAGGCGGAAAGGGTTAAAACCCGTGGTTTCTTTTCAGAGGTTTATAAACATGAAAACCACTAGAAACAGAATTTTGAGAAGGTACTTTTTGAGCATGTGGTAACTTATTGGAGTGGTTTGACAAGCCAAGGTCCACGGCACATGTAAGTCATGCTTTGCTTTACGTCAGCACCAGTGGTCAGTGCAAAGAGTTAAAAACAGTGGTCAGTGCAAAGAGTTAAAAACAGTGGTCAGTGCAAAGAGTTAAAAACAGTGGTCAGTGCAAAGAGTTAAAAACAGTGGTCAGTGCAAAGAGTTAAAAACAGTGGTCAGTGCAAAGAGTTAAAAACAGTGGTCAGTGCAAAGAGTTAAAAACAGTGGTCAGTGCAAAGAGTTAAAAACAGTGGTCAGTGCAAAGAGTTAAAAACAGTGGTCAGTGCAAAGAGTTAAAAACAGTGGTCAGTGCAAAGAGTTAAAAACAGTGGTCAGTGCAAAGAGTTAAAAACGGCTGTTCTAACTATATGTATGTTAGTCCATGCCTCATATTACGTTCCACTTTTTTTTTACAAGATATACTTTTGTCAATCCATTAGTTTTGTATTTACATTATTTGCTTTATTGTTAACTTTGTCTAATTTATATGTATGTATGTTTGTTATTAACTTACCTGCACATTCACACACCCACTCGTTCATTTGTTCATTCTTTCAGCTCAGTATTAAAATATGTCGATATTTCAGCCACAGTGAATCAAACAGATCATAATGTTATAAGAAAAGTACATCCTAACACTTTACAAGGTTTTTCCCTGTATATTAAAAATAATTTTTGAATAATTATGAAAACAGTAAAAGAGTTGTAATATATACAACTGCTATGTTTGTCAAAATAATTACAATTATGTTTTCCCACCCATGTTGTGTGTGTAAGCTGCATTATATCCTAAAGTTTATTTTGACATTTCCTGTTGGAGTAACCGCCATCTACATTGTTACAATTGTTTGAGGCTTAAAGGTGGTTCCTATGAGAGCGACATGTGTTTGTCTTAACAGGGGTCCCCCTAGCCACATCAATTTATATTATTATGTGCATGTATCTCCATATTGAAAACATTATTGTATTGATTACCTAAAATAAATGAGTTTTGAGTTTGAGTTTTGAGTCTTTCATTTTTCATTTATTTATTCAGTTGTTGCTGCTGGGATTAAGAGTCCACAAATAAGCAAACATTTTTTTCTGTCCATGTGGGTGTTTGCCTGTCAGTCAATACACCAGTCAAGTACAATACCTGACAACAGTAGGCACACATTCGATGTTTGGTTGTTTGGAGGTGAACGGAGATGCCACGCTGGCCTCAGCCTCAGACAGAGAGATACCTGCATGGGCCGTCTTTAAGGCTCCACAGTCGTTGGCCCCATCTCCACACATCCCAACATAGTACCTACAAGACACTCCAAGGGTAAGTACCTGTTGAACATCTTCAAACAGTCCTTACCATACCTGAACACATCACTTTCCCAAATGCACCTAGTACACCACCCATTTTGGTACCATGTTACCTGCCAAATATCTCTGTTGCACACAAAATACCTCCCTACACACAGCTCCTATATAACTGACCTCAAACTCCACACACACATGTACCCAAATACTTGTGTATCACACTGAATGTCCAAAGACTGCCTAAATACACCATATCCTTGCATATACATGTACATGTAGCACATTTCCTCACATTCCACACTGCACATTCTCACACAGTACACACTGCATATAACACACTGCACATCCTTACTCAGCACAAACTGCACATCCTTACACAGTACAGACTGCATATAACATACTGCACATCCTTTCTCAGTACAGACTGCATGTAACACACTGCACATCCTTACTCAGTACAGACTGCATTTTGTCATGAGATACTGCACATCATTACACAGTACACACTGCACATCCTTACATAGTATAGACTGTATTTCCTCATATAACACACTGCACACCCTTACACAGTACAGACTGCATATAACACACTGCACATCATTACACAGTACATACTGCACATCTTTACATAGTATAGACTGCATTTCCTCATATAACACACTGCACACCCTTACACAGTACAGACTGCATATAACACACTGCACATCCTTACACAGTACATACTGCACATCTTTACATAGTATAGACTGCATTTCCTCATATAACACACTGCACACCCTTACACAGTACAGACTGCATATAACACACTGCAAATCCTTACACAGTACATACTGCACATCTTTACATAGTATAGACTGCATTTCCTCATATAACACACTGCACACCCTTACACAGTACAGACTGCATATAACACACTGCATATTCTTACACAGTACAGACTTCATTCCCTCATATAACACACTGTACATCCTTACACACTACACACTGCACATCCTTACATAGTATAGACTGTATTTCCTCATATTACACACTGCACACCCATACACAGTACAGACTGCATATAACACACTGTACATCCTTACACAGTACAGACTACATTTAATTTTCCTCATACATCACGCTGCACATCCGTACATAGTATAGACTGCATTTCCTCATATATCACTACACATCCTCAAAAAGTAGAGACTGCACTTCCTCATATAACACACTGTACATCCTTATGCAGTTCAGACTGTATTTCCTGATGCATCACACGATGCATCCTCACATAATACAGGCTGTATTTCCTCATAGAAGATACTGCACATCCTACCACAGCAATCACTGCACATCCTCACATACACCTCAGTAACCTGCTGTATATGTTAACCCAACACATCTACAAAGCGTACACAGCAACACATCCCCAAATAGTACGTACTGAACATAGACACAACTACAAGGTCCTCTGATGTATCAACTCATGGGCTGTGAAACCTGTCGCATATTTGCAGAAACAAAGAAGATTGCACTAAAGCAATTGAAAATTGCTTGAAATAGAACAGTAAAAGGAAAATTGTAAAATGGAAGATACATATTTTTATCACAAACACCTTGACTTACATCTACCCTGCTAATCCATGACAGGTTGAAATAGCATTTATAAGTAATATTTCACTTTTTTCTGATTTCAGCAGTTTGGATAATATGCATGATGATTTTCATTTTAAATTTTGGTACCAAAAATACAACTTCAGGCAAAAACTTCACAATTCTTGAGGTCATCAAAGCTAAATGAAAATTTTCCTTATGTTAAAAATATAGGTCTTCATAGCTATGTATGCACTTTCCTCAACCAACTCCAAAAACATGTCTATCATAATAAATGTGTCCGTACCTGTGGAGGGATATTGATGAATATATGATAACTGACATCATAATGAAGTAGTTTCGTGAATAATACAGATGTTATGTATCATAAAAGAGGAAGAATACTCTGCTACATTATGACTTACCCAAGTTCTTGTAAAGTCTCTACCAGCTGGGATTTCTGCTCAGGTGACATTCTTGCAAAGACTGTTCCTCGCACTGCCACCTTGTGTCAGTAAAACAAACAATTTCATTCTTTATACAGTCAGCGCATTGGCAGCTCATCCCTTAGGGTCAACAACTTGAGGTCTTTTATTTGGAGGCATACACAACATGAAAATTATCATGCAGAGGATCCTATTAAATTCATCTTTCTAGACAGGAAATCTCACACAAGAGTAGCCTTAGAATCTTATAATACAGATACCATTTTTCAAAACAAAACCTTAATATTGTATTTCAGATAATTACTTTAATTGAAGCTCCTTACCCTCACGTTTGATGACTGGAGTTAACTTTCAAATAATCCATAACTAATAAAAATTAAGGTTACAATTATTATTTATAAAATAATCCTCAACACTTTATATAGTATTAGCATCCTACAATTTTTGTTGAATAAGCATAACACTGTCATAACATGTCTAGCATAATAACACAGTTTTGATAGTCTGATGAACTATGCTGTAACATATAAAAAAGGGCTGTGTAAACAGCTAGTGCTCAGCTGACCTAAGCTTGTTCACAAATTCAAAGTTACAACTAAATAGACCTGTGCTGAGCTTTAGCTGAGTGCATGTAGCATTTAGAAGCATTGTAAGATTTCTCTAAACAAAACTTCATTAAAAATATAAATTTTCAGGAGCATGAGAAATTGATGAATATTTCAAAAGAACTTTAAAAAGAACATTGCTACTTGGTGGAGAACATACATGATATTGAGCATTTGAATGCCCATTGAATTACACAGTTATCAATAGGAAAGCTGGATTTACCACTACGAACCCAAATTGAAAAAAATTGTTAAAAATCAGGAGTCCACAGCAGTGCCACCTAGTGAACAAGTTTGTCTAACCCTTTCACAAGGAACATATCTAGCAAATTTCAGCTTAATCTGCATGGTGGTTCTGGAGAAGAAGTGGAAAATAGCAAAAACACACAAAAAATCATAAAAAGTAGGCAAAAATTGCAACGCCACCTGATGAAAAATGAAAAATTCTTTTTAAAGATATGCCCCACAGAACAAAAAAAAAAAAAAAAAAAAAAAAATCAGAAAAAATCCAAAAATTACTTGAGCATGACCATTTGAGCAAACTTGGTACAGACCCACCTAATGTACATTGCCACCAAATTTGAAGTCAATCTGGACGATGGTTTCAGAGAAGTCGAAAATGGGAATTAGCATTAGAATACCCATTGACTTATGTAGTGATCAACAGGAAAGGTACATTTACTGACAAGTACCCAAATTGAAAAAAATCGTTAAAAATCAGGAGTCCAAAGCAGTGCCACCTAATGAATAATTTTGTTTGACCTTTTCACAAGGGACATATTCACCAAGTTACAAATTAATCTGAGAGACATTTCTGGAGAAGTTGAAAATAGCAAAAATACACACAAAAAAATCATCAAAAAATTAGAAAATTGCAGTGTCACCTGGTGAACAAATTAAGAACTACGAGTGTCCCCATGTGATATCAAAGCAATTGGGTGAGCGATCTCATTGAAGAAGATTTTTTAAGATTTGCCCCAAAAAGGGGAATAAAAAAAATCCCCAAAAGTCCAAAAATCACTAGAGCATGACCATTTGAATAAACTTGGTACAGACCCACTCAAGGTAGATCCCCACCAAGTTTGAAGAGGGTCTGCCTACCGGTTTTGGAGAAGTTGAAAATGTGACTTGTTGACAGATGACACACAACAAGCGACTGAGCCTCCCTAAACTGAGCTGACTGACAAGTCAGCTGAGCTAAAAAAACATAATCTGTATGAAATACAGCTATCATACCCTTGTAAATGAAACACGTTTCTGAAGGCAATACCTCTTTTTCACTACCAAGCTTCCCTTGGTGCACTTTGGATGCGATATTCCCAAAGTACACCAAGGAGAGCTGTTGACCTGGACTATTCTACTGCTCTCTTACTGTGTCTTCAATTGTAGGCATATTGGAACTTGAATGAAAGGCCGTTTCACAAAGAACATAAATCCAGCATTGTTATGTCAATACAGAGCACATTAACCTTATCAGAGCTTACAAAGATAAAGTTGAAAGAAAAGGTCTATGCTGTGTTGTCTACGTAACTATACATTTTAAGTGTTCTTACCTTTGGAACAAGTTCTGGGAAACACTCTCGTAGCAGACCCCAGGATTTTCCTGTTATGGCAAAGTGAATCCTGTCCCCATCATCCACGGGCACCAACACACCATCCTATAAGAATAACACACCATCCTATAACAATAACACACCATCTTATAACAGTAACACACCATCTTATAACAATAACACACCATCTTATAACAGTAACACACCATCCTATAAGAATAACACACCATCCTATAACAATAACACACCATCCTATAACAATAACACACCACCCTATTGAATATATAGGATATCTTAGTGTCGTTATAATGAGGCTTCACTGTACCCTCAAGACACTTAACTTTGCTATTTATTTTTGTTAATCTTCTTGACAGCACAAAACTGTGACAATAAAAACACAATAAAACAATATTCTAGCATAGGTTTGACAGGAACTATGTCCAAAATAGTTTCCTTTCCACACAGACACATTGGTGTTATTTAAAGTGGCTGTTATAATGTACATTTTTGTTCAATAAAAGTACAGAGAGACAGAAAATTTGCATTACTGGAGAGGAAGCGTGCAGCTGTGGAAGACTTTTGCTGGTGTCCTCTGCATGAGTCCATTCAACTTTGGCCTTCTGAGTTCCTACAGGGGGCAGCACTTGTACAAGAATCACTTTATCTTGTCTGTCGATCATCTCGCAGTCTCTGGCCACACTTAAGGCAGTCAGCATGTTATCTCCTTGACAAAAATTTATGCACATGATCAAGATCAAAATAAACCCAAATGACTTCATTGGGTGATTTATTAGTATGCTGAAATATTGTCTCAAAAATGAAAAAAAGGCCATTTTGCACTGAATAAAACAGCATAATCTTCTAAGCAATGACTCACTGAAAACACCCAAATGAACACAACAAACTTTTTTCCCATTATTTAATCATAGAGAAACTGTCAATATCTTACCTAAACACACTGCACCCAGGACATGCCAAGAATAGCTGTTTATTTACTGCATTTTATTCTTAATGACACTAAAAAAAAAAAAAAAAAAGAGCAAATGACCTTTATCACATCAGATGCTTGAAAGTAATTTCTAATGGGCAAAAGTTATATGCTGATAAATCAGTGTAAGGGCTTTCGGATACTAAAAATGTATCTATCTATGGCTGGTATTAAAGGAACTAAAAAATGATATGAACTGTACATGTAATTCACATGTGTAAAATACATGGAGGTGACCATTACCTGTGACCATCACTGTCCGTATGTTTGCATCTTGCAACTTGCAGATGATGGGTGTGGTTTGTGGCTTCAATCTGTTCTCCATCACCAATAATCCCAAGAACTGCAAATCACATTCCACAGTCTCTCTGTAACACAGGGAAGATTTCAAATAGGAATTAATACGAGTACTCTTGCACTGACTTAGAGTTAGACAAATTACAAACATGTATGCTCCCCTTTCCCACCACTGTTAAACTATTGACAGCCAATAGAGGGCTCTGAAGTCAATAATAGTTCAACGTGTGATCTGGCCATGCTGTAAAGTTTGAGTATTTGCAGGCAGAACCAAAGTTAGCATATTATTAAGATGCTTTCATTGCGGAAGTTGTCATGACCTTGACCTTTGACCTGTGACCCCAAATCAATTGACGTCATTCTTTTGACGATGTGCTAACCCAATGTAAGGGTAATACCTATATTATCATTCCGGACTTATTAATGGGATTTGTTTTCACTTTGAAAGTCATCATGAGTGTGACATTTAAGCTGCAGACCCCCCAAATCAAGAGGCATTCTCTGCTGATCATGGTCACCTGAACTACTAAGTTTAGGGTATATTGGTCAGTATTGATTGGACACTGTTTTCTTTGTAATTTGACCTGGACCATGACCTTTGACCTGCTGACCTCAGAATCAATGGGAATCATCTTCTTGCCATGATCCTTTACCATATGGAATTTGGGGGTAATGGTTATAACCATTCTCCAGTATTGATCAATTTAACCATTTTCACCATGCAGATCAGTTGGACCATGACCTTTGACCTCCTGACTCTAACATTAATCATCTACTCACCACAGTTTTCCACCCTGCCAACTATGATGCTGATAAGTACAACTGTCACCAAGTTACATTTAGATATCACGTGGAAGTCTGTCATCATTACCTTGACCTTTGATGTGACCAGTCCAAAATCAATAGGGGTTATCTACTAGTCAGGATATAACACCTGACGAAGCTTGAGGAATGTAGATACAACCATTGGCAAGTTATGCACTGGACACTGAAATTACTTTCAAGGCCAACAGGAGCAGGACTTTTGAAATGCTGATGGTAAAATCAACAGGCATCTTATACACTGATCATCCGCCCTACCAAGTTAAACTGTCTCAGTGCCACATTCTGGAATGAGCTAACAGCTTTCCTTGCCATAATTTGACCTTATTGCACCCAAAACATGTCAAGGAAAATTGCTGACCTGGACTAATACGACAATGAATAATTATGAATATGAATGAGAGGTCCTTTTATAAGGAGCCTAAATCTAGCACCCTGGTTAATTCAGTGTGGTTAATTTTAAGCAGGTCAACTTAAGTCACAGTTGGCACTGAGAGAGTTAACAGCAAAAGGCAACACTCACAAGTAGCTGATCAGATAGTGCAAAGCTATTTTAGCTTCTTCTTGGTTAGAGGGGGCATTATCATCAAGATAGGCAGATTGATAGCTTTATCATATTCTTTTTTAACTTCTTACTTCATTCACTTTTAGCATGAAAAATAACAATCACAAAAAAATTTCCACAATTATAAAAAATTTACAATAGCATTACATTCTTATGTTTCATCATATTCAGCCATACAAAAGTTAAGTATCCATTTTTTAAATTCAGTGAAGTGACTTTCAGTTTCTTTCCGAAACGAACATTGTCATGTTACAACTGGGTATATGTCCAAATTCATGTCTAGATTGCTATTACAGAACCTATAGTAAGCAGCAGGGAATGGTACTTGCTCTGTTTTACTTCATCTCACCTTGTTACTCTGTTGACCTTAACGATGCTAAACTTATACAGAGGTTTCCACGACAACGCAATGACTCGGTAGCCTTGCTGTGTGTAGAGACTCAGCACATCATGGAAGTCAGGAGGTACTGTAAGGTCAAAGGTCATCGTATAAAACTATCAGCAAGTCACAAAAATATGCACTAAAATTACAAATCTACTTACAGCATACATTTGCTTGCCATACAGAGCCTGGAATATTTACTAGTTGAATACGAAGGCATTTGAACGATGGATACCACTTTTAAACTTAATTCTACACAGAGTTCATGACAAGTGTCTTGGGAAAATAAAGTTTATGATGACTCCTCACTATTAATCAATGGTTTGTTACAACAAATAGTTATCCCAAGACTCCACTGGAACAAAATTGTGGATCTGAGACTTTAAATCATTCTTTATTTTTATTACATTTCATATTTAAGCTCATCATCAAATGTCCTCAGTCTCCATGTTTTCTCATTATTAACTGTTTCAGTGCTAAGTTGGCGATTGAGTCAACAGTTTTCCTTGACATTTGTTGGGCACAATATATCCAAAAGATGCCAAATAGAGCTGTTCACCTGGGCCATTCTTATTGGCTGTGGAAATATCCGCATGTTGCGACTTGCATGAAAGGTCTTTCTATGAGCAGCTTGAATCTGGTATCACACAAATAGCTCAGATGAGCAGAAATTTTGGTCTTATTATCACCAAAAGAGTTAATAAAGAATTGAATGAAAGATTCAATGTGTACACATCACAGAAATATAAAATGAATTGAGAGTATCATACTGGACTCAGGCTGACAGAGAGAGGCAATCATCTCTGGCGCTCCCTTGCAATACAAGTCAAAATGGTCCGAGTCGAGAGTACGGCAGATCACCGACATTCTCTGAAGACTGGATGAGAACGTAAACTGTCTCACTATTCCAATTTCATACGGAATGTGCTGTAAATAAGAGAAACAACAAACACTAACATCTTTTCTCCACAAGCTGTTCAAAGATCAATGGAGTAAACTTAAATTGGTTCCACAAGAATATGGCTGTTAACCCTTGTTAAACTGTCACAACAATATTGACAGATACAACTGTGATGTTAAGTTTTTATAAAGTAATGTGCCATGAAAACTAGGACATTTATATCAATATATTATTTGCCAGGACAGTGTTAATGTACAGTAGAACCTGAGACATGCTACATTCAGGTCAATGAGGTCAATCTTTTAAAATCCAGTTGTCGAATCTGCCCACCATGATTGCACAACAACACTCCACTGTGTTTTCTGAGAAATGGGACAGCAAGCAAGTGGGTCACCATGCAGACATAAATAATTGTGGGCAGAAATATGACACTGTGAGGATATGCTCAAAACCACTGTATTTCCACAACCACCAGAGGGCACCACGCCTGTGTATGCCATGGCAGACTATCCTCCTGATACACAGAAATTCATATATTTGGAGAAATACACATGGATGTTGGGGATTATTTTAAATTCCATAGCTTCTCACATATGTTAAGAGAGAAATGTGGGCCAAGGAACCTAACTTACCAACAAAGGCACACCATAATTGTGATATCAGTCAGGCATGCAATGCATGGTAAGGTGGCCTGATTCACCAACTGGATTTCGAAAGTTTTGTATATTTTCCTATTTAACTCTCTCAAAGAGAGTCTACAGTATACATTTTAACAGACCTGAATTTGTTGAACCCAGGAAAAACAGGTCTATCCAGACAGATTTGCCTTTTTGATGTACATGTACGCTTACCTTACAAAAGAAAGAACGAGGCACGCCACACAGACATACAAGTTGACACGTCCCACCTCTTGTGTCTCAACACAGACATACAAGTTGACACCCACCTCTTGTGTCTCAACACAGACATACAAGTTGACACCCACCTCTTGTGTCTCAACACAGACACCCACCTCCTGTGTCTCAACACAGACATACAAGTTGACACCCACCTCTTGTGTCTCAACACAGACACCCACCTCCTGTGTCTCAACACAGACATACAAGTTGACACCCACCTCTTGTGTCTCAACACAGACATACAAGTTGACACCCACCTCTTCTGTCTCAACACAGACACCCACCTCTTGTGTCTAAACACAGACATACAAGTTGACACCCACCTCTTGTGTCTCAACACAGACATACAAGTTGACACCCACCTCTTGTGTCTCAACACAGACATACAAGTTGACACCCACCTCTTGTGTCTCCAGGGCTCCAGAGTTACGTAGAATATCTGGCGTACGTGGTCTCACCACAGTCGGCATGAACACGTCAAAGCGAGCCGTGTCTTCACCTGGTTCCTCCAGCTCCTGCAGCCACCACAGAAACATCACTTTAACTATTTCAGTGCCAAATTTGGGACTCAGTCAACAGCTTTTCCCAGCGCGCATTGGGTGCAATGCATGATGAGAAAAGCTGTTGACCTGGGATATTTTCTCTGGAACTACATGCATGCTGGTACTTGAATGAAAGGTCTTTTTATGAGGAATACAAATCTGGATCCTTATGA
This sequence comes from Hermodice carunculata, assembly GCA_964020975.1. Taxonomy (NCBI): domain Eukaryota; kingdom Metazoa; phylum Annelida; class Polychaeta; order Eunicida; family Amphinomidae; genus Hermodice; species Hermodice carunculata. The sequence goes on along the minus strand of CAXHWN010002465.1, from coordinate 491,956 downwards.
TAATTCACACTAGTTTGATTTAAGTAGATTGACTTTTGTCGTGCCTATCACTGAAAGAGTTAAACACATATCATGACTCAACAGTACGTTGAGTTCATCATAACATCAACATTAACCCTACAACAACAGTGGCAGACAAAACACTGATGTGGGGTATTTGGCCATTTAGGATGGCCACAAAGTTATCCTCTTAATACTTTGAAAAGTCATGATACAGATACCAGAAGGATAGTTAATTTTGGTGAATGACAAAATTATAATGGAATTTATTAGATCCATGAGGTGGACACTGTTATATTGTCTGCTGTTTTCTAGATCCAGAAAAAAGAGATTAAACTTAAGTACCCTTGCTGCATACCATAATTTTATTTCATTCTGGATGTCTAAGGAATGTGACATTAAAATCTTATTTTTTCATTTAAATGACAAAATTCACAAACTTAAATACCTGTGCAGAAAGCATAAAATCACAATTCTGCAAAACACACCACTTGTGAAATTTAATACCTTTGTAGTGATAAGTAATGATGACAAGAGACAATTCTAATTCAATTTGAAAGTGTGCCTTAGTCAAGTTTTGTAACCACAATTTCAATCTTGGATGGAAACCAGGTCAAGGCCTTACCCAGTCAGTGGCTTCAAACATTTTGAGGTCAAGCGGGTCTCCGCTGATGTCCCCGTCAATGATGGTCAGGGAGTGACACGTTGCCATGGCAGCTAGGAATGGACCTCGAGGAAGACTGGTGGCATCCTGCTGTACTCCACTAAACCTAACAGTCATACATCCAAAATGGCACTAAGACTAAGTCTGCGGCATGGACATGACCTTTGACCCTTAAACCAGCTGGTGGTCAGGTGTCATGTGCATAATCTTCATCAGTAATTTCAACATTTAGGAAAACATCTGAATAAGAATTGTGAATAAGACCTATCGAGATAAAACACCGTACATTAACAGCTTTCCTTGCTACGGGCTGGGCACTAAGTGTACGCATAGATGTCTAAACTTGGTCTTAATTCAAGGAGAAACGGGTTAACTTGCACACATGTACATGTATATAATGGTGTTAATTGATGTTCTCTGTGCACCTGTGTTCATTCAGGAAAAAATGTGTCAGCCAAAAAGCAACATCAAAATCTTCAAAGTTGCCGATAGGTTTGCAATTTTGTGCTCAAAAGTAGCATAAATAACTCTCTGGACACTTTAGTCGCATTCATTGATTCTTTACAGATCAAGCAAACTTGTCAACCCTATGGAAGCTGAGTCACATTAACCCCTTAGAGACTGAGTCACATTTTTAGCCCCTGGATACTGAATCACATTTATTGACCCTCTGAACACTGAGTGCACCGATGAATGCTGTTGTTTCATTCTTGACATAAGAAGCAGATGACATTCACTGCACTGGACCGTTTCTGGTGGGTTTTAATGGGAATAATTTGCATGCAGATACATCAGTGTTTAGGTTCCTTAGGGTTACCGGCATAATGATGACCAGAACTGGATCTTGTATGAAGAGCCATCATTTGTCAAGACACTTTGGACCTGATGATGTCACTCCTTGTACAGCTGGTCAGCCCTTTACTTGTGCCACATGCTGTTGTCAAGAGTGAACATCCCCTTCTCACCACCATGACAAAAACACACAAATGCTGGTTTGTGGGTTACCCTACCTTGACTGGTCAGCTGGTACCACGCCCCACATATCAAGTCCATCTTCAGTTAGGGTACCAGTCTACAAGAAAAGAGTTCCACATTGATTAAACATATGGGTACCAGCACTGGTAACGAGAAATAATAAAATAGAAGATAAATGGGATTTTTCAATCCTCTGAAGCACTCATTTTCATTAAACAACATCTGGAACGGTTGAAAGTTCACCGTCAGAAGGGCCACATTCCCTAAATTCTAATTTGTAAGGTATATTCACCATTATACTGTTTGAAGCAGTCAGTTTTCTTGCTTCCGCTTTTGAGTTTTTCCAGTCTCCACTTTAATTCAAGGTCACTGTGACAGTGCTTGGAGTCTTTCCTTCCCTCTACCCCAGTGAACATACAGGTCATGTGGTGCACCCAACATGACCTTTTGTAAGGTCTTTGCACACAAAGCAGTTTCTCCAGAGAATTCAGAGGATTTTGGGGGTTTGCTTAAAATGTACAGGTGCAAGCATTTAAAAGCTTAAACATCAAAGCAATAATATTGTCATGTATTAATTACTATTACAGTGCACCAATATCCAAGTGCCAAATTTTAGCGATGAACTTTAATTCTTATTCATAATGCAAGAGAAAAGAATCAATCAACACCAGAGTTTATGTTCTACTAAAAAGAGTTTCCCGCCTCCCCAAATGTGTTTTGACACCGTCCAGAGATTTCATCAGGGTATGGAGGCTTGCTGCCTGCTAGATCAAATGTTTTATTCAGTGCATTAAAAATGAGTACCGCATTGGTATGTACACTGATTTATGACTTCTTAGCAGTTATGTTATGAAGATTCATATGGCTTCCATTACTCAAAACATGTGACAACATCTAATGGTAAAATTTTAATCTATGCATGTCAATTTGACATGTCTCATGTGGTGCATACTGTAAATTGCTTTATTTTTCCATGTTTAAATTGTTCGTGCTTTTTTATTTTTGTTGCATTTTTTACCCTTTCATTGTGGTTTTAATTTCCATTTTGAACAAAATTCCAATTCAAACTGTTAAAATATTGTTTCACACTTCTTTATCGTCACAGTTTTGTGCCATCACCGAAATAAGTCATAATAAGAATACACCAAAATTAAAGCAATTTGCAATTCTTCTTTTGTGAGAATAAAAAATGTTCATGCTGTCTTGACAGGATTGGGTTATGTTGGATCTGACAGGAAAGCCGAGATAAAAGTGAGCATAATTCTCAAGTAATGTAGGCTTTGGTTTGGGTTCTGTGTTTCCTACCTTGTCAAAACAGAAGATGTTGAGAGAGCCACAGACGTTGATACTTCTTGGGCTGATGCAGTAGATCAGCTGCTGTTTGAGTCGATTCTGTGCAAAGACAATTCCGATGGTCATGGCAGCGGGAAGAGCTGGGGGCACCACTATAGTAATTAAATCTAACGTTCTCAATACAACCTTCCCTGCATAGTCCTTACGAAGAATCTGTGAATCATAAAAAATACAAGTATTTACAGATCATGCACGCACACAATATGCATAATATTTGTGAGAGCAACATTGGGTTTGAAAGTCATGCAACCAGACTTTTAAAAGAAATTTTGTGACTTACAGTCACATGTACATTGAACAATTGGACCTGAATATTTATATATTTTGGTAATCAGATTTCATATATGTAGGCCAACATGATCCACTGATCACCATGGTATGTTTGAACACCGTTTTTATTATTTCTTTAGTTAATATTGGGATTAGAACTGCCAACATTTATGTACATGAAAGATGACATTTGTATGCAAAAATTTCAGGAACTGTCAAAAATGAAAAACTTCACCATTTTGGAGTTTCAACTCAACCTGCATCATTCATTGGTTGAAAATGTCATGTGACACAGGAAGCAGGTGCTGCCATCATGCAGAATAGTGTATGTTTCACACATAAGGTGGGCGGACCATCCAGCCAGCTGCTCAGGATCAAACGGATCTGCAGTAAGACCGTTGATTATGAGGAGAATTCTAAGAAAATCCTCCAATATTATGAGCTTAGGGATTATCCCACTCAAATTCTGACTGATGCGAAAACGAAAGTGGACTCAGTAAACAGGTCCACAATTTTGGCTCCCAAGCCAACCACCGAGACTGACCAAGAAAAACTTTTCTTGATCACAACGTTCAATCTCTCACTTCCACCTATAAAACAGATCATCCAAAGCCACTGGAGAACACTTGAGGCCTCGCCGCATGCAGAAGCCTTAATCGACAAGGAAGTGATAGTGGGTTTCAGAAGGGCAGACAGTTTGAAAGACATGCTGGTCCATTCCAGGATCAGGTATCACACAGACACACAGCTGAATCCAGCTGTATCTGGAAAGAGACACAGTAACGAATGCAGTCGAGCTGATTGCAAATACTGTATCTGTCTGGACACTTCAGGCAGAGTAACCAGTACACAAACTGGGCAGACATACCATGACCCCAAGGGAGGTTGCTGTGAAAGTTCCAATCTAGTGTACCTACTTACATGTGTCACATGCAACAAACAATATGTGGGGCAAACGATGCGCCCACTCAAAGACAGATTGCGCGAACACTTTCATTTCATCAGTAACAAAGTCATTGCTCAGCCACTGGGCAGACATTTTGCCCAAAATGACCACCATGGTCTTGCTCTAAAAGTGCACATTTTAGAGTATATCCGCACTCCCCCCCCCCCCCCCCCCCCCCCCGTCTAGAACGCACCAGACTTTTGCATCTAGACAGGGAAAGACATTGGATGCACCAATTGCGCTCCATTGAACCTTTCGGTCTCAACATCATGGGGAGATGAGCTCTCTTGCTCGGTCTAATGCCAAAATTTTATGTTCAGAGTTCATCCCTCCATGAGGTTCTGCTTTGGGTAGCATATTACCTATGCAACCCATTGGGAAACCGCACACACGTACCCACACTATGTTTTTACACACAGTCCCAAGCTCCTGTGTTCAGGGCTTTGTGGTACGGTAGTACCACCACCCAGAAGTCTGATTAATCACACTTGCTGACCCCCAGCATTGTTTCTACGACAGTCCTTATTTTACTGGCCTGCCGGGATTCAAATTCTTTTGAATCTAATTCACCTTGACAATAACGTCTTGGTAGAACCGAGATTCTGTGTTACGCCATCACGATAACGTGTTTTACGTGACAACAGAAAGTTACCCCTCGGCATATATATCAGACGTAACGTCGGTTAGCCCACAGTTCCTGATGAGTTGTGAAACACAACGAAACCGGTCGAACTTCTTCTACTTCTAGCTATTGTGACCCTTGCTCGGTCCTTACAAAATATAGTTTATGTTTCATGCCCTATTGAACGTCCTTACCATCAGTATGAGAGTATAGATCATGCCAACCAGGGCTATGCAAGCTAGCACTCCAATAAACTTGAACGCATCTTGGTTAAACTTGAAGTCAACTGGCTTTGGGAACATGATTGCCCGAACTAGATCCCCTTTGGCAGTGGCAAACCCTAAAGTGAAACAAGAAGAGAGGACCATTATTTCCTGATCAGCAGACACCTTACTACTTGACTCAAAGCTCTTTAAGGAGAAATATTCAGTGTAATTGCTGTTCAGTTTACATAATACATCTATTGAAAACGTGATGTTGGTCAAAACTTTGCAGTTGGCTACTGAATTTTTACCCTGTACCAGTTATCACAAAAGGGTTCTTCATTTAAAACAAAAAAATATTCAGGAATTCTAGTCGTTTTGGCTAGTGATAGAGAGCCTTAATTTTGAGTCATAAACTACTCAACTCCTAGCACTGGGGGAGAATCTTGCACTGAAGGATGCAGAGGTTCATGGGATTTGGCAGGTACTCTCCACATGTCGTAGAAATTTTTGCTCTAAAATATGCATTCCCAATAAAAAAATCTTAACCCTTAAAGTGCTAATCACGGCTATAGTCTTTTTCTCATTACCGTTAAACATATAACCGTTAAAAGATTCAAATTCCTCATGAAGATAACTTTCATTCAAATACCAGCAAGCCTAGTCTAAAGCAAAAAGCAGTCTAAGTCAACAGCTTTCCTTGGGACACTTTGCGTGCAGTGGGCGTAAAGTGTCCCGAGGAAGCTGTTGACTCAGCCTTAAATCAACACTTTAAGGGTTAAAATAGGCACAGCATTCAGACTTTCCCACAGATGGTGAAGACTGAAGTGTGTCTCGCCATGATAGGGGAAGCTGATTGATCCATTTGAACCCTTTCCACGCCCATCTGGTAACAGAAAATAAAGGCATCCGACAGTGTCTCAGTGCTACCAAAGAATATCAGTAGCTTAAAACCACCAACTGGATATAGTCATATTGACTGAAGCCCCTACTTTGACTGTTTCCGTGTTCCCCTAGGCCTCCACCTTGGTGGCTGGGACAAAAACCAAAAAGGGCAAAAACCTTGGAAAAGGGACACAGCATAAACGTATCATGTTATTTTTGTCTTTGAGAAATATTGGTGGCTCAAGAGCCTTCAGTATTGACCTCTGAAATATGCAAACTACATGCATCTTGTGTTTCTTCCTTTGGTCAAAAGTGGCACAGAAGCCAATTTTTTGTAAGTTGCCTTACTTTTGTATAAATTATAAAGTAATAAATTATACAGTACATATATAACTAATTTTGATCATTGTCAAAACTTGGTAAGTAGGCGATTTTTACAAAATCAGAACACAGGATTGTCACTTATCAGACCCTGCTGATTGATGTACATCTGTACATGGTCATAAGCAACAGCAGCATGTTTCTTATGAGAACCAAATTAAAATAACTGATAGCCTAAGGAGTCTGCAGATTAACCTTCATTATAAAAAACATAAATATACAAAAACCATGAAAATAAAGTAATCTACAGGAGAAAAAAAAAGAATTGCAACACTTGCCTGTTCTGAGGACAACTGCACGGACTTTCTGGTTTCCATAGTAACGTGTCTGTATTACCCGAGTGCCACAGAACAGAATGTGTCGAGAATGTTGCTTCATATTAAAAGGCGTGTCGGCCTGTGATGCTGCAGCCTGAGGATTGGGAAGTGGAGTCTTTGTAACTGGTACACTCTCCCCTGAAATGTAAAACAAAGGTGGTCATGAGGCAGGGATCAACATTTTCAATGTGTCAAAATTAAAACTTGCAGTACAGGACCCTGTTTCATTATTAACCCTTAAAGCGCTAATTTAAGACTCAGACAACAGCCTCCTTTGGGGCACTTTGTGCGCAATGTGCGCAAAGTGTCCCAAGGAAAGCTGTTGACTAAGACTACTTTTTGCTTCAGACAAGGCTTGCTGGTATTTGAATGAAAGGTATCTTCATGAGGAATTTGACCCTTTTAACCATTATATGTTTAACAGTAATGGGAAAGCAACTATGGCAGTGATTAGCACTTTAAGGGTTAATACCAATTTTTGTGCCACATATCACTAGCTTTTTTGGCTATGTGTTTTGGCCACATTATCACAAAACATACAAGCTATACCATGATTGTGTGGATAACCCCAGTCAGTGGCACATCAGCTTGATAACTGTGTGATCACTTATATTCCAGAGCATAAAATTTCCCAAATAAGCCTCAAACAAGATTTTTTGCAAATTTTATTTCCCTGAATTGACTCCTCCCACCCCCACCCCCCAAAAAAGAAATGTATTAATCATACGAGATTTCCCATTTGTGCGTGTGTGGAAGTTTCTTTTTATTTTATAGTTACAGTGCTATGTAATAGATGCTTTTATGTTGTGATTTTAGTAAGATTTATCTGCCAAAAATTTAATATTCCAAAATAACGTCTACTCTGGAAAATTTTGGAATATTTATCCCTCATGAAAATTTATGATTACATGTATACAGTTTGTAATTATACGCTGACTTCTAGTTTATGCTACCTGCACCTGACAGAAAATTTGTATTAGGGATGGTTCATTTTCCCATACTGGCTCTAATGAGGAAGTAGCCTTGGCAAAATGTGCACATGCAATGTGCGGAAAGGTCAAGCTGGGAAGAACCCAAGGTTTAGGGGATGATGTGGTTTAACTGGAGATAATTATGGCCGGACACTGTCCAACTTTCTGTAGGCCTCCAATGGGCTTTGGTATGAGGACTGAAATACATCCCTCTGTGCATGTAATTTCTTGTTATTCATGTATAAAAATGAACATATACCATACATACATGTATATTACACAAAACTGTATTTCATGAGGGTGACTCTGTTAGTGAATACTCAATAATCTCCCCTGAGGCCCTCAAAAATACAGCAAGATGTTTCAATACAATGTATATACAATTCAAAATAATAATAATAATAATAAATGATACTGTGAAGTTACTGCAATAGGCAATACTATACAGATACAATGATCTTAATCTTTGCCTAATACATGTACTGGATTTCTGATCATCTAGATGACATTATAACATATGACACACATCTCTTTTTGAAACTGGAAATACTTGAGGACTCTCTTACCTCAACTGGTATGGAGTTCCATAAAACTGTTGCAGAATAACCTTTTTGTTTTTTTCTTGAATTTTGTCCTTGGTTTAATTACACACAAATTATTTGAGACTGTAGACCTCAAATGAAGAGAATGTGTATCTTTTACAAACATAAACAATTTTGCATATATTCAGGTGCCAATTGGTTCATAGGTTTGTATAACAGCAATTTATATATATAAAAATTCATTAAATGAGGGTGACCCAGTTAGTGCTAGAGCACTATTATCTACCCTATGGCCCTCTTTCAAGTCAGTACAGAATGATAACAAAATACAAGTCACTATCTCTGTTCAAATATAAACCTTGCACAAGATCTTTTAAACTCTGACACACTTTTGGCATCTCTTGTTGGCTCATGTAGGGGATTCCATATGACAGACCCAAACTAACTAAATGAGTCTTTCAGGTACACAGACTTAGGTTTTCCAAGATTGTCAATAGACAATACTAATAACTATACAGAAATGATGATCTTAATATGATCCCTGCAACTGAGCCACTTCCAACTGAGGAGCCTAATTTATTTTTTGCTCTTAAGACTTTTTCTACAATGCCTAATAGTATGCAATTTTGTTTTATTGAATCAGAAGCTTGAGGTGGTCAAGATAAACTGACTTGAGTTGATCATACCTGGATGACAATTTGCTGGCACATGCAGGTATCAGAAAACTGTTGAGCTGCAACAGAGCCATGCCATGTCATGGGTTGGTTGTCACATGGAGGTAGAAAGGGGTGGAGAAACAACTGTGGAACACACACAAGTTTTATCAGCCACCAGCCCATTAAGCACCTTTGAATTTCAAAGGCATGCTGCCTGATAAGCCAGCCGTCTGATGTCAGTGTGCGTCGCCGCTCTGACGGCTGAAGGTTGACTGGAAATCCGACATGCTTTGTGCTGGTTTTATTTTTATCAAGAGTACCTCTTCATTAACGAAGGTAAAGAAAAGGGTTCCATGTGCATGGTGTTTACGTGTACATCTTTCTCTTCATGAGAGCTTTCTAATGATGTTTGAATGGAAAGAATCCGATGGATTTTACCCAAACTCAGGCATTTTTGTTGAAATTATGTACTTTATATAATAGTGAGAAAAGGCATTTATCTAAGAGTTTCTAGCGAGCAAAAGTCTACTTCTCATTATGTCGCTGTCTTTGAAACTTGGCGTGTGGGTTCTTTGAATCACATAGAATAAAGATATGTAGTACGATTATGTGGCGGTTTGTGTCGGAAGTCAAATTTAAATCATAAAAATATGGTATTTTTGCATCTCAGTGCAGGCATTTTATCATGGGTTGTAATGGAAGCTACAACTACGCACTAGTTGATTACAGGCGAAAGTAGGTCACCAGCCATTCTGCTGTATGCGTTGGCTCTGTGTATTCCACTTAGAATCTTAGGCTATCGAGGTGCAATAATCAGATCTTTATCAGTGGCGGCAATTAAGATGTGACTTAAGAAATTCTCCAGTTGTTCATCCACCCCTTTCTACCTCCATGGTAGTAATAAGTCTCAATCCTATACCACGGCTGATATGTTAAATACACACAATACCAGTTGCCTGCTGTATCAAGATCTAGCTCTGCACTCCAGGGAGCATTCATTAGTTACAGACCTTAGCAGTTACAATATAAGTTGTCTGCAGTATCAAGATCTAGCTCTGCATTCTAGGGAGCATTTATCATGGTTACAGAACTTACCAGTCAGCATGCTCTCATTGACAATACAGTTTCCACTGATGAGGACAGCATCACATTGCATCATACAACCATGGCGAGGGACTTCTATGATGTCACCAGGCACCAGCAAATTTGAGGGAATGTCCTCGTACCCTGAAACAAACAGGAAAAAATAAGCACCCATTCACTGCGCTTTGTCTTTACATGGGCACACTGTGCTGTTATCTCTTATTTACATAATTCTCACATGTTTTAAGAATAACAAGTGCACAGTGATCCAAAGGATCTATGTCCCCCGCCACAATATACAGCAGAAGAAAGCTATAGTATTATAATGTATGCAGCATGTCTGGATGCACAAAAATTGATATGTTCTTGGGCCCTGTGACCTTGAAAATAGGTCAAGGTCAAGAGCAATATATTGCGCCCATATACATATACTCCATTAACCCTTAAAGTGCTGATTTAAGAGTGAGTCAACAGCTTTCCTCAGGGCACTTTGCGTTCAAAGTGTCCCAACAAAAGCTGTTGACTAGGACTACTTTTTGCTCTAGACTAGGCTTGCTGGTATTTGAATGCAAGTTGTCTCCATGAGGAACTAGAATCTTTTAACCATTACATGTTTAATGGTAATGAGAAAACAACTATAGCCATGATTTGCACTTCAAGGGTTAACACTAGGCAACACACTGGTCTTCTGAGAAGCTGACATGCCATGGGGTCCAGGAGACTTAGGAGCTGCCATTTCTAAGGAATGTAACCCTAATGTTGAATTCCCAACAAAGTTTCAATAGATATCACTGCTCGTCAATACTGTTTGCCTTTTCTAGCAAGTCATGCTCCATAGCTGAGATGTTTAGTGTTTATGTTGTGTATGTTTAAAAAAGTTTATGTTGCCGATGGGCCTAATGCTCTGCTGGCACCGTGGCAATACTAGGTTAGCGCTAGGGTTTTAAAATTAGTCGCCAAAATTTCAATTTTTTCTAGGAAAGAACTACACAGACTTAAAATCTGTTAAATTTCTGCATGAAAATAATGAATATTTGGGAAATTTTAGTAGCCATTTGCTACTTTTAATAGCCATTTTGAAGTTTTAGTAGCATTTGGCTATTTTGGCTACTGCTAGCGCTAACATAGATATATTGCACCAAAATCTTCATTTCAAAGTTGTGAGTCCTCAAATGGCTTCTGTTCTGAACACATAAAGCTTAAAATGTGATTTTAGTGTCTGGTTTGTCAACCAGATGACACTTTGCTCCACATGTAAACATTGCTTATTTGTGCAATTCCGGTGAAGGATGTTGTTAGTGCCAAGACAAAAATGAGTAACTTTATGTCCTCCGTCAATAATTTTGTCAATTCATATACATGTTGTATCATTCTGTCACTTCATGCAGTATCCTTCTTTTAATCCATGCAGTATCATTCTCTCAATTCATAGACTATCATTCTGTCAATTCATATAGTATCATTCTGTCAATTTATAATAGTATCATTCTCTTAATTCATAAAAATATCATTCTGTCAATTTATATGGTATCATTCTGCCAATTTATATAGTATCATTCTCTTAATTCGGAGCACATCAACTTCATAAATAATTGGCAACAAGAGCTCATTCACCAGTGCACCAATGTGCCGTATCTTACCGAATTCTCCCCGGTCGACAGACACAATACTACTCGCAGCAACTGTGTTCTTGAGAGCCCGCTGCATCTGTAACACCAGAATATATACAAGATAATACAGTGAAACCTTATTATAATGACACTCACAGGTCTGACATATTCATTATAATGACACAATTTTTGAATGGCAAAATTTCATTTTCTTTGTTATTTGATTCATTAATCTGACATATTCAGTTATCCGACACATTTCTAAGGGAACAAATGGTGTCATTATAATGAGTTTTCACTGTTTCCCCATTTAATATATATATTTACAGGTACATTAAACTTTTTTTCACATTCATCATCATCTGAGCATGAAAATCTTGGGAGGAATTCAGGTCCAGTTGAAACTATGTTGTACAGATTGATAGTGACAATTACATCATCACAGTGCAAATTATATTTACAAAGCACAAAAAAAACCCATGAGTTAGTAACATTAGATCAGATGGTTATTTCATGATTACTTCATCCCTGAAAACTGACCATTAATAATTCCACACAGGCTGGTCACAGCAACCCACAGTGTAATTAAAATCAAATTTCCGAAGAGATCTACCCAATGAGTATCCCTCACACAAACCGACATGTACCTCAGGATCCCACTCATGGGGGCCGCCAGGCGAGCACTCAAGAACGTGGGCACGACTTCTGGCCGTCCTCTACAAAGGCCTTTGCCAACTTTCCATGAACCAAATGCACATGTATTGGCTCGTAATTTTTTCCCCATAAAAAATTACCCGGGAGCATCTGATGTTATGAAGGTCACCTGAAGGTCACCAGCTCCTTCTGTTTTCAATGGGAGCCACATGCCACCAGTAAACAGCTTTCCTCAACACAGTCAGGAAAGCTGTTGACTCAATGACTCTCCAGAGGATTATGTGTAAGTACCTTGCGAGTCTGGTAGATGGTGACGGTGATGGACATACAAGAGATGACAATGATACAACTGGCGTAATAATAATATTCATCGTTGTACCATAGGATGACGCTGAAGATTTGAAAGATGTAGAATGGATTCAGCACCTGCAATGATAAACAAAGTCAAACCTCATAATTGAGACTGATTCAGGACCCACAAGGATAAACACAGTCACAGCTGACAATCAAGCATTTCCTTGTCAGAAAAAGACCGTGTCAATCCCTCTCCTTTGTATAGATTGGGTGGAATGCACCCACCCCATGCCACAGAAAGCTATTGACCTGGGACACACATACATGACAAATGACAAAATCTTATCTATATTTCTCAGCAAAATGTTTTCCATCAATGTGAAACTTGAAATAACAAGGGTTAAGTAGATGCCAATTGACATCTGTGCACTTTTGGGTGATTTGAGTGGGAACAGTAAAGACCACTCCGGGCCTCCTGGTGGCGATTTGATGTAATGTAATTATAGGTTGTTTGACAGGTTCTTGAATAAAAAATTTTTAGTCTGAAAGGTTTTTAAAACAATCAAAATCAAGGCTGTTATCGGCTAATTGTCTGCAAGTGGAGCATAATGCTGACATGCACATGTACCAAGGAACTATTACCAATTCAGGCAACAGATGAATGCAACAAAGTGAAAAAAGTGCCATCGAGAGAGAAAGACTCCATCCTGGAATAAGAAGCTTTTAGATATTTAAACTTCAAATGGTGTACTCCTGACAGTTTTCTAGTAAATATGCTACTTTTATATGAACTTTTCCAGCAAGAATATTGGTTTTTATGCAAAACATAGGTTATTTTTTCAAGCTTTTCTTGGTTTGATATTCGCTATAGATGTTTACAGATTTTAGAGGCTGAACTAAGAGGTCTGTCACTTGAATATTACTTCTGAATGATTTGTATATTCAGCTGGAATTTACTGATAATTGAGCATTACGTATTTTCTAATTCTAAGTCTAATTCCACATATAAAGTTATTACTCAGTACCTAAATATAAGTTGTTTTTGTATTTATCAGCAGGTACTTTACTGACTTATACTAAATAAGTAACATTTCAATTGTCCATTCACGAAGCCATGGCTGCCCCCACTGTGGGACAGCAGAGAACACAGAGATTGGTCTCTCTAGCAAACATTAATGAGGAATTTCAATACTGTTGCTGCCTCCTCCCCCCCCCCCAAAAAAAAAAAAACAAACAAAAACAAAAACACACACAAGAGAGAAGAATGTGGTGACACATTCACTAAGCCTATCCTATATTTATGCCACTTTCTATGATTTATATGTGACAACTTTTTTTTAGGCAGCTTAAGCCAATAGAGTAGTCAAATGACTGTAGGTGTTGATTTCAGATACAGATGTTTTTTTGTTTTTTTTTAAATCCTTAAACCTACCTCTGTGAAGAGAAGTTTGATGATTGGTGCGACATGAACTTCAATGGAATTAGGGCCATACATGACCAACCTGCAAAAATCAGGGCATCAAAAACTATTGTTGCAAACAAGAACAATCCTAGTGGTACATGATATCACAGTATTGGACTATACACAAATAATCTAGTTGCATACATAAAAGTACCACGTGGAGTACTTCAAAAGCAAATCTCTGGCAATGCTCACTTAATTATTTTAATAACAATTATCATACATTAACTCTTATGGTAACAATTATAATACATGAACTCTTATAGTGATAGTTATTATAAATTAACTCTTATAGTAACAATTATTAAACATTAACTCTTATGGTAACAAATATTTTATATTAACTCTTATAGTAACAATTATTATACATTACCTCTTATAGTGACAATTATTATACATTAACTCTTTTAATGATGATTATAATACATTAACTCTTTTGGTAACAATTATTATACATTAACTCTTATAGTAACAATTATGCATTAACTCTTATAGTAACAATTATTATACATTAACTCTTATAGTAACAATTATTACACGTTAACTCTTATAGTAACAATTATTATACATTAACTCTTATAATAACAATTATCATACATTTACTCTTTCAATGCCAATTTTGACGAAAATCAGTGTGCACTGAATTGCCACAACAACACCAGATTCATACTCTCTGGAAACTGCTGTTTCATTCAAGTACCAGCATGCCTGTGGTTACAACTGTACACACATTGTGCTTGTTCTTCTTCCCGCCTGTCATAACATGAAACATGCCCATTAATTTCCCGCCACAAAGCACGGGGCCCATGCCTGTCAATCACGGAGGACACACGGGCATATCACTGTCACAAACAGGGTTCTATACCTCCTTCTCATGAAATGAGTGTCTTTTAGAGAAATTTAAGTTTACAAATACCAAAGTCATATTCAGTTAGTGCTTCCTAAATTAGTTACAATAATAAATTTCCATCTGCCTGTACTAAGTATTCTTTATTTCCAAAATGTTAGTAATATTCTACTTCCCCACACAGGCAGTGGCCCGTATCTCACGAGCAAGGCTAGGGTTACTAAGACAACCTGGTATGCATTTGTGGTGGAAAATAATGTGCATGCCTTGTATTATTTGTTTTATGTTCAGAACGAGCGGAACTCGAACCTGCAACCTTTGGCACCAGTTATATTAAGAGGTTTGATGTTACACCAAGCGCCGGCACAGTATCAGAGCAATGGTGACAGTGTCGCAGTTGTAGCCATGAAGGTGTCAACAGGTTGCCTATTATAAACACCGGGTCTTTCGGCAGCCAGGACCTAGATATATCTTGTGTACTGGAGGCCTCGGGTGAGACCTTATGACACATAAAAATACAATGCCCTTGGACTGGTCCCACCCTTCAATTTCATATTTATGGCTTTATATAATATTAGTCTTCAAATAGATATCCAAGTTTCCACAAAATTGACAGACCAATACTTTTGTGAATATTGAAACAACTTATTAAAATAAACGGCACCACAACCTACTAAACTACATCTTCAATGTCATGGATGACTGAAAGATTCAAACAACTGTCAAAAAACAACCCAAGCCATCTTTTGTCCTCTTTCCTTTAGGAACACTTTGAGTGAGTGGGAAAAGGAGGATTTTCAAAAGCTTGCTATAATAAAGAATAAAACGGGGAAAGGAAAAAGATTTTTTTTTTTACATGATGCTAGTGATATGTACAATGTGCATCTGGACTTACTTTCTGGCCTGGTCCAAGTGTGATTGACCCTGGCACTGATGGAAATATTGGCAGGAATGACCGTCCTCTAGACCCCTGACCACAAAACACAAGAAATCGGCACTTAAAAAAGTTCACATTCTCAAACCTCTACCTGGCTTCTCAATTTGCAGCTCTGAACTTTGTATGTGTGTGGCTCATGGTACATCGTGAATACAACAAGACATGCTGTAAACTGCTTTATTTTCGCATGTACAAATTTTCAAGTTTGTTTTTTGTTGTTGTATTTTTCACATTCTTTCTGTCTACCTTCCCTTTATAAGCTCTGCCTACCTTCCCTTTATAAGCTCTGTCTACCTTCCCTTTACAAGCTCTGCCTACCTTCCCTTTATAAGCTCTGTCTCCCTTCCCTTTATAAGCTCTGCCTACCTCCCCTTTATAAACTCTGC
This sequence comes from Hermodice carunculata, assembly GCA_964020975.1. NCBI lineage: Eukaryota > Metazoa > Annelida > Polychaeta > Eunicida > Amphinomidae > Hermodice > Hermodice carunculata. The sequence goes on along the minus strand of CAXHWN010002465.1, from coordinate 475,898 downwards.
CTACCTTCCCTTTATAAGCTCTGCCTACCTTCCCTTTATAAGCTCTGTCTACCTTCCCTTTATAAGCTCTGTCTACCTTCCCTTTATAAGCTCTGTCTCCCTTCCCTTTATAAGCTCTGTCTACCTTCCCTTTATAAGCTCTGTCTAACTTCCCTTAATAAGCTCTGTCTAACTTCCCTTTATAAACTGTGTCTACCTTCCCTTTATAAGCTCTGCCTCTCTTTCCTTTATAAACTCTGTCTACTTTCCCTTTATAAGCTCTGTCTCTTCCCTTTATAAGCTCTGTTTACCTTCCCTTTATAAGCTCTGTTTACCTTCCCTTTATAAACTCTGTCTCTTCCCTTTATAAGCTCTGCCTACCTCCCCTTTATAAACTCTGCCTACCTTCCCTTTATAAGCTCTGCCTACCTTCCCTTTATAAGCTCTGCCTACCTTCCCTTTATAAGCTCTGTCTCCCTTCCCTTTATAAGCTCTGCCTACCTCCCCTTTATAAACTCTGCCTACCTTCCCTTTATAAGCTCTGCCTACCTTCCCTTTATAAGCTCTGTCTAACTTCCCTTTATAAGCTCTGTCTACCTTCCCTTTATAAGCTCTGTCTCCCTTCCCTTTATAAGCTCTGTCTACCTTCCCTTTATAAGCTCTGTCTAACTTCCCTTTATAAGCTGTCTAACTTCCCTTTATAAGCTCTGCCTACCTTCCCTTTATAAGCTCTGCTTACCTTCCCTTTTTAAGCTGTCTCTTCCCTTTATAAGCTCTGCCTACCTCCCCTTTATAAACTCTGCCTATCTTCCCTTTATAAGCTCTGCCTACCTTCCCTTTATAAGCTCTGTCTACCTTCCCTTTATAAGCTCTGTCTACCTTCCCTTTATAAGCTCTGTCTACCTTCCCTTTAAAAGCTCTGTCTACCTTCCCTTTATAAGCTCTGTCTAACTTCCCTTTATAAGCTCTGTCTAACTTCCCTTTATAAACTGTGTCTACCTTCCCTTTATAAGCTCTGCCTCTCTTTCCTTTATAAGCTCTGTCTCTTCCCTTTATAAGCTCTGTTTACCTTCCCTTTATAAGCTCTGTCTACCTTCCCTTTATAAACTCTGCCTACCTTCCCTTTATAAGCTCTGCCTACCTTCCCTTTATAAGCTCTGTCTACCTTCCCTTTATAAGCTCTGTCTCTCTTCCCTTTATAAGCTCTGTTTACCCTCCCTTTATTAGCTCTGTCTACCTTCCTTTTATAAGCTCTGTCTCTCGTCCCTTTATAAGCTCTGTGTCTCTTCCCTTTATAAGCTCTGTCTACCTTTCCTTTATAAGCTCTGCCTCTCTTCCCTTTACAAGTTCTATCTCTCTTCCCTTCATAAGCTCTGTCTATCTTCCCTTTATAAGCTCTCTCTCTCTCTCTCTCTTCCCTTTATAAGCTCTGTTTACCTTCCCTTTATAAGCCCACATCTGTCTTTATTCAGCTCAGACATTACCAAATTACAACTGTTAAACAGCAATGGCATAGTATACCTGAGTTTGTCAAATTTTTCTTCATTAGGATCCCATGTGTACTTGACTTTCTTGCTAGTAAAATACTTTACCAGCGTTTCATCCTGAAAGATGAAAGAAAAAAGATTCTTTCTCAGTTTATGAGTGCTGTATCTTTATACATGTACATGTATATATGGTTTCTCCCTCTGTACAGTCTGAACAGTAACTTAACAATACATATAAAAAGGAGAAACAAACCAACTGAGTAGAGTTTAATAAAGGAGAGTCCCCCCCCCCCCCCCGACATGTTTCGGCCCTGAAGGTGTGGGCCTTCCTCAGGGGATGGGGGCTCTCGGAGGTGACTTTATTCAACAGGTATCATCAATTACGGAGGTGCACTATGACGTCAATAAAAAATTTATAATAATAGAACGTATGACTTTGTCTTTCTTTGCCGCCAGGTGGCGCGATGATGTGTGAGATCGTTCATGAAATATGATAGATTAAGAAATATATAGAGATATAAGGATATAAAGGAAAAATTAGAGTTACTTGAAGAATTAAACCGTACTAGAATCAGTAAGCACAGCGCCCATTTACACCAAGGCAGTCGTCAGCTTATCTCAACACTTACTAACAGCAGATGAACTTAGTATCTTGTCACGTGGTCTAACCTTTTGCCCCACCCCTAGATCACCAACATGTAAAGAAATACTGGTAGACTTGAAATGCTTTTCGAGACTCCTCAGGTTAAAAACCTTTTTTCATACATCTAATGTAGGGAGTAACTCCTCCTCTCACACCCCCGACATTAATATTACCCTTCCAAGAAATTCTAATTCACCGTTCACACCTAGGAAAGGACTATGCCCCGAATTAGATCTCTACATTGACTTACTGGAAACCACAGTGCCATACATCCGCCAACAAAAGAGAGGCCGACCCAACATAACGTCAACAGAAAGGAATGCCATATCTGAATTAAGAAAAAATCCAGATATTGTCATCAAACCAGCAGACAAGGGAGGAGCAGTGGTCATACTCAACAAAAGTGATTACATCAATGAAGGCCTACGACAACTTAGCGACTTATTATTTAGACATAAGAAGAACTCTTCTTTTCAAAGGTTTATATGGCTATATGCCAAAGCTGACTTTGACGTGTTTAGGGATTCACTGAGCAAGGTCGATTGGGATCCCTGCTTTGATACTGATAATGTTGATGAGATGTGTAAACTGTGGAGCAGTACTTTCTTAAATGTCGCAAGACAAAATATTCCTAACAGGACAATTACAGTTAGAGATGGTGACGCTCCATGGTACAGTAGTCGCCTACGGGCACAAAAAAGAAAGGTTGATAGAATACACCGCAAGGCCAAGTCCACCAGAAGTTTAAACAATTCCCAAATTTGGCATTATTTTCGGACCTTACGAAACCAATACATAAGTGATTTGAGGGCAGCTGAAGATGATTACTTTAATCGTCGATTTGATATTGTAAATAATTCTAAAAGGAAAGAAAAACGCTGGTGGAAAACTGTAAATTATTTTGTGAAAGGTAGTCAGGACTCCTCGAATAGCCATTTATTGGTCGACGACATTGTAATTTCGGACAATCAATCCAAGGCAGCTGCCCTGAACTCTTTCTTTCTGCAACAAAGCTGTGTTGACGGTTCCACTTTCCATTGTCCTCCAATGTCAACTCAAAGTAGCTCTGGTAAAATTCTTGATAGTCTTACTGTAAGTGAGGACGACGTTTATTTGGTACTGGCATCACTGGATGTCAGTAAGGCAAGCGGTCCTGATGGGATCAGTCCCGTACTACTGAAGGAAGCAGCCCCTTCAGTGGCGCCCTCACTTGCCAAACTATTTAACCTATCCCTCGAGAAAAAAACATTTCCCTATGATTGGAAAAAAGCCAATGTTACTCCTGTTCTTAAAAAGGGTGACCCTAGCTTGTGCAGCAACTATAGACCTATCTCTCTCCTAAGTTGTGTTTCCAAAGTTTTCGAAAGAGTAATTTTTAAGTATGTCTTCAACTTTCTTAGAGACAACTTTGCTCTGTCAGAAAAACAGTCTGGTTTCATGCCGGGCGATGGTACTGTAAACCAACTAGTATACTTGTATCATCACTTTGTAAAAGCTGTTGATTTACAGAAAGAAGTTAGAGTAGTTTTTTGTGATATTACTAAGGCATTCGACAGAGTGTATCATCCTGCCCTCCTTTATAAGCTGCACAAGGTAGGTATTCGTGGTTCCCTTTTGGACTGGTTCAGTAGTTATTTGCACGATCGAAGTCAACGTGTTGCTTTACATGGCGATTTGTCGGACTGTGTAGTATCGAAGCCGGGGTACCCCAGGGATCGGTTCTTGGTCCTCTCATGTTTCTGGTTTATGTAAATGATATCACCGATATTGTAAGGTCTAACATAAAGTTGTTCGCCGATGATGTAACTTTGTTTATTACCATCGACGACCCCATCAACTCTGCCAACGCTATCAACAATGACCTGAAATCTATAGAGACCTGGTCTCGTCAATGGTTAGTCACTTTCAATAGTACCAAAACCAAATCCATGCTTTTCACTAAAAAGAAGCGTCAAGATCAAAACCCACCCATTGTTTTTCTCGGCAACTCTTTAGAAAATATATCAGAACATAAACATCTTGGTGTAATTTTCAGTTCTGACTTGTCATGGTCAAACCACATAAACTCACTTGTATGCAAAGCCAGGAAACTAATTGGAATTCTAAAACTACTACAATATAGACTCAACAGGCGTTCATTGGAAATTATATACTTGACATATATTAGACCATTACTGGAGTATGGGGATGTTGTTTGGGGTGGATTTACTCAGGCAGATGCTTCATCGCTTGAAAGTGTTCAACTGGCTGCAGCCCGAGTAATAACCGGGGCAACCTGTCGCACTAGTCATAGATTATTATACAGTGAGACGGGATGGGAGTCTTTGGCTAAACGTCGAGATAAACACAGGCTAACATTGCTATATAAGATAATACATGGGCTAACACCCGATTACCTTCATGACTTAATTCCAGGAAACGTGTCTTCTAGAAATATATACAATGTAAGATCAAAAAATGATATAAGCCAGATATACGCAAGAACCAATATTTACAGCAATTCTTTTATACCAGCAACCATCCGTCAGTGGAATTTGTTACCCAATTCAGTTCGAAACTCTGAGGATCTTGATACATTTCAGCGTAAATTAGACAATGATAAACCAAAGGTTAACGATTTATTCTACATTGGCAACCGGAAAGTAAACATTCTACATTCCCGTATTAGAATGGGCTGCAGTCAGTTGAACCACGACATGCATAAAATTGGCATCGCAAGTTCTCCTAGTTGTGCTTGTGGCGCCACAGTTGAAAATTCGTACCATTTTTTCTTTGAATGTCCTCGCTTCACTACCGAACGCAACACTCTTCAAATGTTTATTATAACCAAGGCTCCGTTTACATTAAATACAGTTCTAAATGGAAGTTTAAAATGTTCAAAATCCGCAAATGTAGCTATCTTTGAATCTGTGCATACGTACATTATCCGCACTGGTAGATTCAACTGAAGCCCGCACTGGTTTCACTTGGTAGTTTGTATATACAGTTGATATTATGAATTTTGTTATATAGATATGGGTAGGCCTACCATTTAAGTGGCCACGTGCGGGCAAACACCATTACTTTTGTGAAAGACTTATTTCGAGACTGTTTATATCTTATAGTCAATGCAAACTACTCATTACTCGGACCACTATCTGTGACGTCTGGTGGTGTCTTTATCTTGCATTCTGTTATGTGTCCGTTTATGTACTGTCCTGTGGTTAGTGCCGTTACCTTTCACACTATACTGTGTATTTTACTCCTTATTTTTGTTTTTGTTTTTGCAAGAGGAATTTGTATAGGCTATGCCTGATTTCCAATTGCTTTAATAAAATATGTTTAAACCAACTTAGCGACCAATCAGTCTATAAGAAAGTGGATAGGGACTTAACGGCTACTTTTAAGAATGAAATCAATAGCTTTATTACTTTAATGACACAGAGAGGTCACCTGAGCCAGGAAGAAAAATTCTTCCTTTTTTCTTACCATGTGCGCACTCCAATTTAATATCTACTACCAAAAATACACAAGAAGGACGTACCTGGAAGACCCATAGTCTCAGCGGTTAACGGTCCCACTGACAAAATCTCAGCTTTTATAGACGCACACCTCAAAACTTTGGTCCCCTCTATCCCCTCTTACATCAGACACCGCTGATTTCCTGAACAAATTAGCATGCGTACCCACAAACGACAACGACATTTTAGCAACGGTAGATGTCACTTCATTATATACTAACATCCCTCACAATGAAGGCATAGCAGCGGCCAGGGAAGCCCTGAAGAAAAGATCTAACCAAACACCACACACATGGCTTCTCCTAAAACTAATTAACTTTGTATTAACTAAGAACTGCTTTAAATTCAATGATGAATTTTTCCTACAACTGTCAGGCACAGCTATGGGCACTAAGATGGCACCAAATTATGCAAACATATTTATGCACCACTATGAACAGAATTTACTTTCACAGGCCCCTCTCAAACCTAAAGTTTGGTGGCGTTTCATCGATGATATTTTTCTCATTTGGCCACACGGTGAAGACACTTTTCGAACATTCATTCACTTTATCAACGACTTTCACCCCACTATCAAATTTACTGAGGAACACTCCCACACAGACATACACTTCTTAGATGTTCACATTCATAAAGAAGGAAACCATATCGTCACATCGGTATACACTAAACCCACAGATGGTCACACATACCTTCGATTTGATTCATCGCATCCAGGTCACGTGACCAAGGCTATACCATACGGACAAGCCCTACGAATACGTAGAATCTGTAGTAATTTGAATCTATTTGACAACCAAGCGCAACAACTCAAAACACATCTCATTAGATGTGGCTTCCCCATCCCCATCATAGACAAGGCAATCCTCAGAGCTCGTCAAAAAGACCGCTCACAATTATTACAAACCAATAACAGAGACGCTCACCCTGAACCTCTCATCAACTTAACTACCACATACAACCCCTCCTCTCCGATTACTAACGCAGCGCTGACTGCTAATTGGGAGATCTTTAGATATAGCTCCGCTAGCTTTCTACACAAATTGAAACCACGGATCCAGTACAGACGAAACACAAATCTACGCGATTTACTTGTTCATTCTGACCTCAATAATGAAACGAAACCAGCCGGCAGTTCTGATTGTGGCAAACCTTGTGTCACATGTAATTATATGCACCGCGCATGCGCTGTTAGGTCAAAGAAAACCGCGATCAACTATAGGATCACTCAACACGTTGACTGCCAATCTCACAATGTAATATATTTAATTTTTTGCGACACCTGCGGCATCCAATACATAGGACAATCCTCTAAAACACTAAACACCCGAATACAACAACATAGGTCCAACATACACAATAGGAAAGATACCACAGTAGCTCGTCACTTCAATTTACCTGGCCATGACGTAAGCCATTTACACGTAATAGGCCTAGAGTATGTACGTAGCAACAACACATCAACACGCCTAGCAATAGAAAGTACATGGATACAGGAACTAGACACATACACACCACAGGGTCTTAACCTTAGAAGCTAATCATGAGGCTCTCCTGCTGTATTTGTTTTAAATCTTTTTCTAAACCATTCTCCTTGAGGAGACATTTACGTATTCACGACAGAGAGCAGCGCCGTCACACATGCCCAATTTGCAGAACCAATTTCGGGAGATTGGACAATTTTCCTCGCCATTGCCACAAAAAACATCCAGGAGAGGATGTCACACCTGAAGCCTACAACCCTAGAGAGATAGCCCACAAGCCATTGGCCCTGAGCAGACCCTTTGAGGCCATTCCCAGGATAACAATTAAACAGACAAAAGAAGCCACTTTCCGCCTTGTTGAAGGCATCAACAGAGTTAAACTATCATTACAAAAAAGACCACAACCAGATAACGAGGTATATTGTTTATCCAATTCCAGCTCTGAAGAAGATATAATCAAGCCACCTGCAAAGAAGACTGTTACAGACTACGAGCTACACATCAAACCACTCAACCTTTCCAGTGACAGTACGGATGATGAGGCTGAACCCCAATTATATTTTAATGACACGGATACAGAGACGATTTGCCAAGATGAAAGACCCACGGCTGCAGAACTTGATGCCCAAATTAATCAAGTCTTACTGGACATTCAAAATACTCTAAATAATATCAAAAGAGACCAAATGTTAAGGGAGGACTTATATCTTTCTGATTCTAGTACGGTTTAATTCTTCAAGTAACTCTAATTTTTCCTTTATATCCTTATATCTCTATATATTTCTTAATCTATCATATTTCATGAACGATTTCACACATCATCGCGCCACCTGGTGGCAAAGAAAGACAAAGTCATACATTCTATTATTATAAATTTTTTATTGACGTCATAGTGCACCTCCGTAATTGATGATACCTGTTGAATAAAGTCACCTCCGAGAGCCCCCATCCCCTGAGGAAGGCCCACACCTTCAGGGCCGAAACATGTCGGGGGGGACTCTCCTTTATTAAACTCTATTCAGTTGGTTTGTTTCTCCTTTTTATATTTTACTCTTTGTTTCCTGGAACGAGCCCCTGCATCACTTGGTAATCGTGAGCAGCAGTTGCACCTCCACGGGTGTTGGACTACCCCTTTTATTATTAGTAACAATACATGTAATAATAACAACAACAACAACAACAACAATGATAATAATAATAATAATAATAATAATAATAATAATAATAATAATAATAATAATAATAATAATAATAATACCCTGTGGTACTCCACTTATTTGCCACAGTCGTGAGCAGCTAGTCAGGTGGCTTTTATTTAAAAAAAAAAAAAACTCAGAAACTCAGCCCCAACTACTGTTGCAACTGTGCGCTCGGCCTGCCCACAGCCCCTGCTGATGTTGCCACCTGGCAGGGTCATGGGTGCACTATACTTAACTTATCCAAGTTCATGATGTACATGTATCTAATGACCAGAAGCTATCTTTGCCTACTTGAGAACAAGTGGCATTATTCCGTTCTTTCTAACACTGTAGAAGGTACATTATATATCCTGCTAAGTGCCAGTCTCCAACATGATGTCCATACTCACCACTGAATTTAAGACTATCATCTGATTCAGATGTACATGAACAAAAATACAAATACTTATTTCCAAACATGTTTCATTACTACTGCAACATCACATTTTTAATGGCAACGTTTCATCCTCTGGTGACTGATGTGTGTAAACCACAGTAAGGATCAGACACAGTACTTAAATACAGGCCTCATTCCTCTGACTCGGAGGCCTTTATACTTTGAGAAAACACCTCACTGTAGTTGGTACATTCTTTTAAAAAATAAACTTATCTCCTTTAGTGTTGGGCATTTATGAAGTAGGTATCCCAGATTAGATCCAAATGCAATGCCTTACACTCTGAAATGGACAATTCTCTGGGTGCAGCATTTCCCAGCCCCCCCCCCCCCCCCCCATAAAACCTGGCCTTATGCCTTCAGCAAATTAACAGTAAAAATCACAACTAAATATGTCCAGGAATATTTTGAAAAAGGCCCCAGTCTCAAATACATGTGTGTAAATAAACCCTTGATGATGTGTCTGAAAAGTGAAAAAAGATTTGATCTCCTCTCAAAACAAAACTAATGTAAAACAGTGTACCTTGCTCGGGCGTAAATTAATGTAACTTTCGGCCTCTCGTCTGTATTTAGAAAAGAACGAAGCTGAAGCAGTCAGGACTTTAACCCTGAAAGACAAACATAATTTACATTATCACACAGGGGCACACATGATTCTACAGATATCAGATATACCATAGGCCCTGTATTGTCACCCAGGGAGCAAACATGATTTACATAAATCCCAAGGGATCAAACATAATTTACATAATACACAGGAGTCAAACATATTTAACATAATCCTACCGGGGTTAAACATACTTTGCATAATACCACAAGAGTCAAACATAATTTACATAATCCTACAGGTGTCAAACATAACTTATAACCCCAGAGGGATCAAACATATTTTACATAGCTCACAGGGGTCAAACATGATTTACACAATCACAAAGGAGTCCAACATAATTTCATTATCACACAAGGGTTAAATATAATTTACATAATCACACAGGGATCAAACATAATAACAATTTTAGTGAGCAATAACTTCCTGACCTTCTTTCCATAAACTACCTTTTGTTGTTTTCAGCTTCATATAAACCACAAATCAGTGTTTAAGAAGACGGCAGCTTTGGGATTAACAGAGAGTTCTTAAATCAATTCTACATGTAAGTTCAAATACTCACAACTTAATAGTGTCTAAAAATTATAGCTGATTGCAAAATGAATTGTGAATTAAACCAAGGTAGATTTTGAACATAATGGTGAGGCAGCACTGTTTTCTTACTGTATACTTTCACCAATATTTGTCAGAAATGGGCAAAATAAATTACACAAAAATACTACAATGATTCTAATTGTAGCACATGCCCTAATAGAAGCACACCCCTTACTTTTTTTAATCTTGGGGGGGTTTATTGAAAAATCATAATTTTTCAATATTTTAAAAAAATAACTGTTTTTGATGAAAGCAGAGGGTTCAATGTTATTTTATGCTGTATGTATTATATAATAAGTGTAATTGTCTGTGGTATTGTAAATTAACACATATCATTATCACAAAAGTCTGTGAACACCATGTCTGCTCCAGGAAATCTTTGTATTAGCACAGCATGCTACTATTGGAATAAATGCGGTCACACTTTCTTCTACCTTGAATAAATTTCATCTGTACCTCCTTAACCAGGCAAACAGTGGTCAAATGCTCTCTGCTTCCACATTTTTTTACTTATTTCACCAGAAATGGAAAACAATGTGAATGACAAATGTAGGCGATACATGTCAAATAACATGCCTCAGGTCAACAGCTTTACTGGGCATGGATTGGGCACTGAGGTAACTGATGCTGCATGCTTGAAAAAATCAATATTATCTTTTTGGTCTTGTTCAACAGACAGGAATGGATTTCAAACATTTTTCTGCAGATTAAACTCATGCTTTTGACATTAAATTCACATTATTTCCACTCAGAGCTCACCAATTTTCATGTCCTGCTGCCTTGGACAAGTAAAATTCCAGTCTGGGCAATCAAAAGTTTTTAGAAATGCTTGTCCCATGATTTAAAAAGAATTTGTTCTAATAACATGTATTTCAATTCATAGGATAATTGAATTGAAAAAGGGGGACAAACGGAATTTGAAAAGCAAGCTGCACTGAGGTCAAGAGTTTTGAAGAAAAATTGATGATCTCTGCAGCTACCTACAGACACTGCATTATATTAATAAAGATACATCACTTCTGACCTGGTTCCATCCTTGGTGGTCACCTGCACAGGGGACACGAAGTACTGGCTGTACTGGTCCTGTAAGAGGAATACAATGTATCACAGTCTTATGTCATTCCATAATATTTACATTTGTTATTTTTGTTAGCATTGAAAGAATAGGAACGGTAGTGTAGTGTACGAGGCAATGGTTACACTAGAGCATCTCGTGCAACCAATGTGCTGCGCAATAATATCCTCTTAACGCACTTTGTCATTATTTAAGCTTCCCGGGAAAGTACTGCCGAAGCGTTTGATTCAAAGGCCTAAGCATAATGGGAAGACGGTATCAGATGATCAAGAATAACCCGTGTGCGAGAGAGCAGTTTCAACCAGCGTCCGCCAGACGGCGCGCGTAATCGTTGTTGCTATGCCCGGCAAACATTGAGCTCCGCCATGTTTTCTCCGCGGGTTTTACCTGTGTTTTGACCGCACTCAGGGTGACGCTATATTGAAATTCGCGGGAAGTTTTATCTTTATCTAGTAAATCTTTATCTATTTTAGTTTCGGATGTAACTCTTGTTCCAGTGAGGTCGGCTGTCTGGGGAACTTCCACTTGGGTAACAGCAACCTGTGTATCTAAGCCTACTTCAGCAGGTTGTAACGTTAGGTTCGTCACCTCCGAGTCTGTCTGTTCTGACTGGGAAGAAACTGGAAATAAGCAATAAATGAAAATAATTTTTTTTTTACATAGATTTCTTTCTCATTTGGATGAAAAACTGAACATGTATAAGTAGTAGTAAGTCAACCAAGTCTGGAAACCTCAGAACACCGATCATGAATGAAGCCATGTCCGGCAGTGTCAATAACTTTGCCTACGCAGGCAGGCTTTCCTTAACGTATTGTGGTCATCCGTGTCTTATTTATACTAATATATTTACTGTTTCATGCTATTTAAAAACATTTTTATGATGTTAACAGGTAGGTATGCGATTGTCTTATGTCAGCTACGCTCTAACACTCAGTTCTAAAGTTACCTTCATCAAGGCATCGACATCGTAAACAATCTTCCAACATGGCGGCCAAATACGATCGAAACGATGTTTTCTGAAGTTGCATTTAACATTAATTATCCATTCGAAATACATGTATAAATTAATACTTTCATGACACAGATGAGAACGAAGAACTAGTACTGACCTTTCATTTCTTCTGTGTCGACACTACGACGAGACTTTTTACTGGGAGTGGGGGTTGTCCTTTCTTTAGGTGCCGGTCTTGCTTTTCTTTTCAAGAAAATGCTCTTTTCCAACTCGGTTGCCACAACAGGTATTGGGTCAGGGAACTCTAATGTTGGCCCTTTTCCACCGACGAAATGTTTGGAACAAAAGTAGGTATGTTTGGTAATGTTTTCTGCCCCAAAATTTTTGCGACCACAACATTTGATCCATCGCAAAGACTTATCGAACTTTGTCTTAGGCTTGGGAAATGGGATGAAGAATACCCCCTTCATATCATCCCTTTTGTCAATATACCGTTGGTCTGAATTGCACGTGCCATACGAGCACGTTTTCGTCATGTTGTTGACAAAGTTCAGGCTAATTTAGTTGAAGATGTTTCCCAAAAATATTAACTTTATTACGCTGCTAAATACGACTTTACCAGTATATCTTGCATAGGCAAGATGGCGGAACACGCATTGTTTGCCGGAGGTGTAGCGTCGCTAGGGCCAGATTAGCACATCCGGGGACTCCGCCGCCATACTCGCACATACAGTATTGCATATCTACTCGTCAAAACTTGCCTAAATGTTTTCTTTTACCGGTTTTGCAAGCTTTATTGAAATAAAGTTGTTGTGTTATTCGGAACTATTTTTTTTCCTAGTTTTGTGTTCCAGGAGTTGCCTTGACAACTGATGACTGATGTAGTAGCCCCGCCTACTTGGCTCCTCCCACTAGTAACAAAAAGGCGATTTTTTTGTAAATTAACAAGCTAAAAACGATTCTAAATAAACTATCAATGATAATACTTACTCTTATGTCAATAGAAATTGATGTTAAATGTAAATATAAGAATTAAACTTCCTCTCTAGTATAATTACGGGCGCATGGTTGCAGTTTGTGTGACAGGCATTTCTTTGATGACGCGCTACCACGCGTCATCAGAAATGCCTGTCACACAAACTGCAACCATGCGCCCGTAATTACAATAGAGAGGAAGTTTAATTCTTAACTAGTCTAGTCCTGTAAGTGTAATACATAATGTATCAGTATGATGTCATTCCATACTAGTCTGGTCCTGTAAGTGTAATACAATGTATCACAGTCTTATGTCATTCCATACTAGTCTAGTCCTGTAAGTGTATAACATAATGTATCAGTATGAACTGAGTTTTGACGAACATATACAATCAATGGCCAAAAAGGCAAACCAAATAACTGGACTAATATGGAGATCTTTTGACAATATTGATATTAAGACATTTAACCTGCTTTACAAGTCATTGGTAAGACCTCACCTAGAATATGCCTCAAGTGTATGGTCTCCTCGAATCTGGCAGCTGGCAGATTTATTAGAATCTGTACAAAGAAGAGCTACTAAGAGAGTACCTGAGCTCAAAGATCTCGAGTATGAGGATAGGTTGAGGAAATTGAAATTACCAACGTTAGTTTACAGAAGATTAAGGGGTGACTTGATAAATGTATATAAGTATTTACATAATATTTACGAGGTAGACTCTTGCCTACCACAAATTATTGGACATGACAGAACTAGAGGCCACCACCTGAGACTACAAAAGATCGCAGCTGTCAACAACAGAAGACTGTTTTTCTTCGGTATCAGAGTTATTCCATGGTGGAATGCATTACCGGACACTGTTGTGAATGCACCAGATATAGAAAATTTTAAGATCAGAGTTGATAATCATTTTAAGGATCATCCTGTTATAATTATCGTGCTCTAGATCATCCACTGAGACCAACAATGACAGTAACATAGACTAATGAGCGGCTTAATTTGGAAATTGTATTTTCCTACCAAGCCGTATTTACTTTACTTTACTTTTACTAGTATGATGTCATTCCATACTAGTCTGGTCCTGTGAGTGTAATGCAATGTATCATAGTTGGTACTGAAAGAGTTAAAGTTTGGCACTAAAGAGGTACATGTAAAGCAGAAAAATGTATGTAATTTTCATAAACCGATCTTTCACTGAGGTACCAACATGCCCCATCTTTATTTTATTTGTTTGTAATTTTTACTTGACTTACTTACTTATTCACTTTATTTTATTTATTTTTCATTGCCTGGCAAGTCATATACAGCTATTGCACCACTGACCATGGCATATAAAATAGTACAGTCTGAGTTCAAAAAGTAAATAACAACATACTTTAGGATTCAACAACTCTAAATGGACTTAAAATGCACATTTGTAGGCTGCTTTAATAGGAATTTGTATCTGATTCTATAAAATCTTATTTCTGAAGATGTATTTCTCCATCTTTCATCTCCTACACTTGCAATTTCCCTTTCACTGAACATCAAGGTAATTTCTGTGCAAAATCAAATGGGATTAGAGGTTTCTTGTAACCCTTGGAAATCCACTGTTAATCTGTGGAACATTTATAATACACACATGTATGTATATCATCTACAGGTGCTTCTATTTAGAGTACAGGATGAAAAAACTTTTTAAAAACATGTTCAAGTTCACACATTTGATTTCTATATTATAAATGTAACACTATCTGCATGTAATAAATGGAAACATGTTCAAAATTAACATAATTTAGACACTTTATTAGACTGAAAAATGGATACAGCCACATATGGGGGTCAGGTGTGTGGAAAGGGGTTAACATGGAGCATACCCTTATAATAGTGGCATCTGAACCATACACATAACTTAAAAACATCAAAGGTTCTCTTTAGAAATATGCTCCAGATTTATGACTTGAAATGCAATATTCATAAAATTATTATTAATGTTAATGTCAATGTATTTTTTTTTTTTTAATGTCAATGTACCTTGAGAACCACATGACTGGAGACACTGAGCGGGCACAAGTCGTGAGTACACTGTAACATCCACTCCGGTTTCCAATGAAAAACCAGACGCAGGAAACCCACAGTCAGAATGATGCAGACCCAGGTCACAGCGGTCTTCAGCCGGTTCTTCTTGTAACCCAAGATTTCCTGATGGAAAGAACAGAGACAAAACTGATGTGATATGAAAGCTGATGCAGTACACAGTCACTCTTATTATCTTATTCAGCAAGATCTCAAATTGTGTCACTGTTCCCAAGATCCACAGGCAACTCAGCAATTTCAAGAAAAACCATTTAATTGTGAACATTTTTTTTCAACAAATTGGTGGTATTGCACAGTACATAAATGTCCATGCAGAAAACTTCCCTTTAAAGTATTCTCATTTTTCACAATGCTCCCTAGTTATCTGAAAACATGATGGTCCCCATAAATTGCCATTGGGAACATACAGACTTGCAAGATGACAAGTTGTTTCCACACTGCTTCTGTTATTTTGAAACATTGTTTCCATCCATAATTTGGCTAATGTCACATGATTGTTGTTTTTGAGATGAAGTAAATAGGAAAATGTGTAAACAGCCCATGCTTAGTTAACCTAGAAACATTTATATGCAGTCATCCCAAAATAAGTCCCAATCTGAGATAAGCTAATCTGATTTGAGCTAAAAGCTGAGAGTATATATGGATACCACTGCCCTAGATACTTGACCTGATGACCTAGTTTTACCAATACATGCACTAAACTATGTGTGCATGTGTGTAAGGTTTCATAAACAGTCGAAGTACTAAGTAGTTACAAGCCAAATGCAAATACATGTACCAAATGGATATCATTTAGGATTTTTGCCAGACATAAATTTTAGGGTACATGCAAAATTTCAGAATTCAAATGCCCACAATAAAAATCTTTACAAGACCACCTTAACAGTGATACCTTGTATACTCGTTCAGTGCCATATTTTTGATGGAGTGGGCAGCTTTCCTCGACACGCTTTGGGTGCAATATGTCCAAACCAGGCTCAGGAAAGCTGTTGACCTGTCTACCAGACTCTCATATTCTATGTACCAGCAGGCTGCTGGTACTTAAATGAAATGTCTTTTCACAAGGAACATGATTCTAGCACCCTTATTATGATTCAGAGCAGTTTGTTCTTACCCTTAAACCACTGTTTTAGACTAAGTCAACAGCTTTCCTTGAGGCATTTTGCAAACAATGCACAAAGTTTCCCGGAAAAGCTGTTGACAAAGACTCCTTTTTGTTTCAGACTAGGCTTACTGGTATTTGAATGATAGGTATCACCAAGAGGAACTTGCATCTTTTAACTATTACATGTACATGTATATGCTTAATGGCAATGAGAAAACAACTATAGTCATGATCAGCAACTTAAGGGTTAAGCTAGTAGTTTGACTTTAGGCACAGTTGGCACTGAAAGAGTTAATACCTTTCATCTTACAACATGCCATCTGTCTTGGGAGACCACAAGTCATTCCTAAGGGTGGTCTCTGGAGACAGGTATCACTGTATAGCCAGGTGAGGGCTCATGATACCTCATCGTGTACATTAACTTTACTGCCTAGACAGGAACTATGCTAAGATAAATATAACGCTTTGAACTCCACAGCAAAGAGTTTCTCACGCTGTTCTGCCACAAATTTTAAGCTGTCCTGTGATCTATCTGTGACCCTCATGCAACATGTGTGAAGAGTTCTTTGCAGCTCTAAATGGGAGGCAGATTTACATGTACCCCGCCTTTTCACTGTGCTCTCTGTCCTCTTTAGCAGTGCCCTGCCTATTTTTTTTTAACCCTTTCTTTCCTAAACAGACCAAAACCAGCCATGAGTCAAATGTTGTCAGTGCTTCAGTGTTTTAAGCTAAATTTTATCAATAATGAAAAACAATTTGACTGATAACCATAGGTAAGACCTCAAGATCACATGCCCAAGGTCAACAGCTTTCCCTGACCCCGGTTTAGCACTCAGTCTTAATCTGACAGGAGAAGGGTTAATCTGATTTGTCTCTCATACTACCAGGATAACATGTATATACTTTTATGACCTATGGCCTCTTCACATGCAGTAGTTGTGAAGAGCCAGAGGCACATGGCCGCTCTTCATTAAAGATTGTCCCAAACAACTTTTTTGCACATGTTATGGTACATCTTTAAAAGTTTTGATACGATGATCAGCAACATATGCAACTGAGCAAACACATCTGTAATTTCCTGTGTACCAGTCCCCATCAGAATTAGACCCCTCTGAAGAGGTCACCCCCTACAGATAGGTCACTTCTCTCTGCAGATAGGGCATTTTCTTTATATCTTGCACCTCAAAAGAGTCCATCCCTCTAATATGGCCACAATTCAGGTGCATTTGGATGGCCTGATATAAGAGGTGGATGACTGTACCTGTTTTAACTCATTCCATACCAGTCCCTGATTTTTCCTTATACAGTGGTACCTGCAATTTACGACCACCCCTAATACCAGACAAAAGTGGTCACATATGACAGGTGGTCTTCTGTTGCAGGTAAATTAACAAGGAAATAAAAGGCCAATGTCTTGAAAGGGTGGTCCTAAAAACTAATGTGGTCTCTCACGAGAGGTGGTCTTTAGAGCAGGTACCACTGTATTTACCTGCATTTAAGATGACAATTGCATATTTAAATTCTTCAGGAAAGGAGCTTTCATTCAAGTACCAACATGCCTATAGTGTTAAGGCAGTGGTTCTGGCACTGCCTGGCAAGTCATGCCAGACAGTGCCAGAACCACTGACCAAGGTCTGTGCATAGTATGGAATGAGTTAAGTTGTGACAGCATCAAGAACTGTAATGAGCCCATTCCAGCCAATGTTAAAAGATGTACCCTACACAGGAAAACCAAAAGGCTTCACAGATACCAACTTGCATTGGCTCAAATTTTTCAACTGCAAAGTACATTGAAAAAATCCAGGCCAGGGCCTGACTGCAATACATGGACTATAAGAACAACAAAAACAAAAAGTTGAGAAGTTTTGCTGGTAGAGGGGCATCTTTAGGGGCCAAAATACTGTCGGGTCTACCTGCTATATATACATGTATGTATGTATGTATGTATGTATGTATGTATGTATGTATGTATGTATGTATGTATGTATGTATGTATGTATGTATGTATGTATGTATGTATGTATGTATATATATATATATATATATATACATGTATATAAGTGATGGATCATGTTAAGTACATATACTGGAGCTAGAACTGTTTTTCACGTTTGAATGTTGATCTTGCTATAACCCTTCTAGAGCTTAAATTTATCACATGTAATGGCTGACAAAAAAAAAAACAACTAGACATACCTTCAATGCAAAGCGTTGACTGAAGGGTCCGCCAGAAAAAAAAAATGATTCCATTTGCTCAAATTAGGTCATGGTGACACCAAAATCTAATCAGTTCATCTTGGCATGCTAGATAAGCATACTCCCAAATTTAAGCAAAATATATTAGAGCATTCTAGAGATAATGCAGTGACGAGCCCTAACGAGCATGTAATTAGGCTGCTATTTGCTGAAATTAGGTCATGGTGACACCAAAACCTAATCATTTCATCTTGCCCGGTAAGATCAGCATGTTGTCAAATTTGAGCAAAATACACATGCATGGAGGCATTCTGCAGATATCGCAGTAATAAGAATTTGCACAGCTGGATGGATATACGGACAAACGGACAGACAACCCGACAACAGAAAGTGTCCTCCCATAGGGCAAACCCTTAAAAAAAAGGCACACACAGACTTTTAGGAATCTTTCAGTTTAGAATTTTGTGATCAAATGATCTCAATTTGGAAGGGGAAAACTTGGGTTGGGAGGAATAGAAACAAAGAGTCTTATTCCTTGGTCGGAGCAACATTTACCACCAACAGGACGTGAGAACGTGATAATAACACGGCACACATAAACTTGTGTAAAACAAAAACATGAGAGACTACATAAAAATTCCCACATACATCATGTGCAAGTCTTTTCTCAATTTTTGGGTGTCAACATGCTGAAATCAAACACACATTTCCCCCAGCCTTATGTGTAGCTTATGTACATTGAAAACAGGATTTAAACTTTTGACTTGGGGCTCAGAGGGTCAACAAGTGTCAGAGTGTCAACAGGTGTAGCAGTTCATGCTTTTCAACTTGTAAATCAAATGACCTCAAGTGGTCAACTTGAAGATCAATTAACAAGATTACATGTATGTTGTATCAAGGCTGTGGAACAAGTTCACTGGTTTACTTCCACTACATAGCTTTTTCACAGCATATGTCAGCCTTCTCAACATCACAAACTCCTGAAAATTTCTCGGAAATGAATAATTTTGGAGGCGAGAAAGTAGAGTGTTAATCTCAAAACCAAATGCTAGGCTATCATCTGGTCATGGCGATGTGCATATTATCACCAATAGAGTAAAACCCCCTATACCGAACACCCTGGGGACCGGATAAAAGTGTTCGGTACACATGTAGTGAGGTGTTCCGTATAGGGAAGTTTGCTTACAGTGGAAGCATAAATTTGGGACTGAGAAATGGTGTTCAGTATCTAGAGGTGTTCGGTATACGGAGGTGTTTGGTTAGAGAGGTTTTACTGTAATTGTTTCCTCCAGTGTACATGTTACTGTAGAATACTGGTATATACTTGTGCCAGAAAATTGTGTGGACAGAATTTGGTTAGAAGTTTATCATGTGAAAATAATTTAACTTGGTTCCCGGAAACCTGAGGCAATTACCATAACTATTCCTTCTTTCAAGCAACCAGGGCATTTAGGAAATTTAATTAAAATGAGCTCCAATCGTACACCTAAATTTGGAACATTTTAGCTGTATCAGCCAGAAATAATTAACTTTCTATTCTTTCAGAACTTTTGTGCCAGAAAAATGTAAGGAGGCAGTGCAATTTTGGATCCACTGTTGCTCCAGAACAGAAAATACCACATGATTATGAGGAGTAGTGAGTGGCACCACTGACAGCCACTGCCGTCTACTGTTGTGTACCGTAAGCTCCCGCTGTCTACCGCCAAAATCAATTTAGTAGTGTGATAATAGCAATTACGAATTCGAAGGTATACACATAAATTATGTACAAAATAATTAAAGAACTTAT
The DNA here is from genome assembly GCA_964020975.1 of Hermodice carunculata. Classification (NCBI taxonomy): domain Eukaryota; kingdom Metazoa; phylum Annelida; class Polychaeta; order Eunicida; family Amphinomidae; genus Hermodice; species Hermodice carunculata. Next base: position 455,803 of record CAXHWN010002465.1, on the reverse strand, counting down.
ATGTCTGAACCATGTTGTCCAGGCCCTTGCATGAGTTTGTACTCTGGTGACCTTGACCCATTTTTTCATGGTCACAGGCATCAACATAAATATTATTGTGCAAAGTGCCATGAGCAAAGCTGTTGACTAAGATTACTTTTTACTTTAGACTAGGCTGGTACTTGAATGAAAGGTATCTTCATGAAGAATTTGAATCTTTTACCCATTATAAGTTTAATGGTAATAAGAAAACAACTATAGCAGTGATTAGCACTTGAAGGGTTTGACCTTATTCCACTTAACTTTACCACACAGTGCCTCACATTACTCTCATGAAACTCACTTCATACATTAGTAAATTTTTCCAGAGGCGTACGCAGCATTTGTGATATATACAATAAAAGTGATATAACTTGAACTCCATAAATACACATGCGAAAACAGAATTGTTTGCCTCTAAATTCTGTTTAAATCCAAGATTTATTTGAATGCAATTTAACTGATAGGCATGGGTGAATGAAAATAAAGCTAACTGATGTGTACTTGTATATTTAAGTGAATGAACTGATCAATATGATTGAGTGGAGCTACACTGAAGTGTTATGTACCATAAATGAGCAATTTCCTTTCCTTTCTATTCACCTGGATTCATATTTTACATCTTATACAGTGTACAATGTAGTTGTTAGTACAGAGCGGCAGCCAGCAGCAGATAGCAGTGGTGGGCAGCAGACAGCGGCGAAAGGCTCTCTGCCGCTATTTGCCGCCGCCCGCCACTGTCTACAGCTGAGTTGTGGAAGTCTCCATTGGATTTCAGCAGCAGACAGCAGCGGTCGGTGGGTCTGCTGCCTGACCGCTGCTGTATGGCCCTGCCTGACGCTCTCCACTGCTGTTCACCGCTGTCTGCCGCCCAATGCTACATACGCTGGCCAAAAAATACTGGCGACACCGGTAATGGTTTTGTCCCACACATACATGTATCTTGAGCTTCAATGACATGAAATGGGGGATTTATATTTTCAACTTCCTCACTAAATGAGCTTTCCAAGGCTTATCAAACCTCGTTATCTGGTCTTGTTCTTGGGGCAGGTTCCATTGATATTTTATTTGCCCCCAGTTCTAACTCACTTGTCCATCAATTCCAATACAGGGCATGCACATTGATTTCTTGCCACATACCTCACTCTGATGCTGGGGAGCTACCGGTAACAATCAGCCATAATAAGCTGCCATGATAGCATATATGATCAGTCTGACAACTACCACATGTACATGTTGTTATACAACAGCAGGCTGTTATATTGGGTATTTCAACTATTGACCACCAGGGGTCACCAGTGTCACCTGCACCCCCCCAGAATTTTAGGTGTGAAGAAAACATACTCATTCCAAATATATGATGACTATATTTCTTGTATCAATCTCATTGCTTGTCTGCAAAACAAGACTATGACTATTTAACAGCTTTAGCCAAGATGCTGTTGTGGCAAGAGTCATGAATTTTGCTATAATCTGATACACAGACCTGCCTGCCCATGTGGCTATTTCCTTGTCACATATGTTAACAGCCAAAGTGGCACTGCAGCTGCTACTAATGTCTCGTATGCTTTTGTGAATGTTAAATTCATGGTTGCCCCCAGCTCAAATGTTTTAAAATTCTTGTTGCTGTTGGTATTTCACTTGTCCAGGGTTTGTGGACATGAGAATTACTTGGCTATGATTTCATTGCCGAGTTCCTGCAGCCCTGGGAAGTTCAAAATTAATGACTTTGAATGACCGTTGCAGACAATTTTTAAGGATAATTTACTGACCCAATGGGAGTGCTGAAGGGTCAGGAGTCACATTGTTGCTATAGCCTTGGGACGCCATTTGCATTTGGGCAAATGCACAAGCATGTGAAACTACTTCAGCATGTTCAGTGCAGGGACTTCTTGTCTGCTCAACAGTGATCAGGGCACAGTGCGGACATGAAAGGGAAAAAAACCCAAGGTTTAAGGACAAACTTTGGAAGCAACGGTGCGGATAAGGACACAAACATTTGTCCAGATCAAAATTAACTGCCTTTTAACAGCCTGAAACAGGAAATTAAAATGAATGGCTTTTAATGCTGTGCAGAAACCCTGCATTGGGGCATTAAATAACTATCTACCTGGTGTAAAAACTGAATTTTCCATGTTTACATATGTATATTGGTAAGTCATGCTGAAGCTGACACAAATGCAACAAAAGCATGGTTTGAATGATGATGCAGGCATTTGTCACCGTGGTATCAAGTTCCGAAGTATCATTTAATATGTTTTATTTCACATCATGTTTGACTCACTCTGCCGTCAGCTGAGGTCAAAAAAGAAAATCTTCTGTTGTGGTTACTGTAATCCTGTTCTAAAGCTGCACTTTAAAAATACAATCAGAGCATGAAGGGAATTGTAAATTGGCAAAAAAAAAGAAAAAAAAAGAATAGTAAATATGGCGAAAAAAAATAATCGTAAATTGACATACCATTTGGTCTTCAAGGCCCGGGTTGATGTAGGTTTTGCCCGGTTCCATGGGCGGTGGGCCGGTTACAGTTGTCTTCACCATTATGCCCTTTACATGCTTCCCTCCTGCAACAGACAAAGTGCATCTGTCAACTTCACCCTTAACCCATTAAAAGCGTAATCCGGCCAAAACCGCCTGGTGGTCAAATGTCGGCTGCTTCAGTGTTTTTAACTAATTGAAACAATAATGAAATACAATTTGACTGAGAATTGTAGGTGAGACCTATCAAGGTCTCGTGTTGTGCAGGTCAATAGCTTTCCTTGGCATGGGTAGGGCACTTAACCTTTGTCAAGGAAAGCTGTTGACTCAGTCTTAAGTCAAGGGGAAATGGTTAAACATGTTCAACATACTGGTGGGGAATGCACCAATGTGGTCTCTGCCGCTATACATGCATCGTGTTTACATTTGTGTGTGTTGCATTCCAGATGCAATTGAAGGCCAGGTGATTTAAGGCCAAACAAAAATAATTGTTTGTGTCCTGTCACATGAAAAAAAAAAAAAAAAAGATATACAAGGTCAGTAGGTTGGGGAAGTCTTTTGTTTCTAAATTTCATTTCATACAGGTGCAGCTTTCAACAAGAGAACTGTGACAGTCCTGTGCTCACATGACCTTACATGCACAGACTGAAGTGGTCCTGTGAACTATGATATCAAGGTCAACTCCGTATCAGGCCATGGTCACTGTTGCTAACATCTACATCCCCTTGCCAATAGTCAAATACATGTACATTAAAATGGCAGCACCACTTGTTGAACAAATGAAGAACTAGGGGTCCCCAGAAGTGTCCTTATGCAATTTGAAGCAATTGGTTGGGCGAAAAGGGAACACACCAAAACCAGTTTGGGACACATCTACACATTACCCAACAAAGCTCCTGCAGTTTAAAATTTTCATTTTTAAACCAGGTTGCAAAAGACGAAGACAATCTATATGCTTTGTGACCATGGAACCGCCCGGTCTCGAACTTGCAACCTTCAGCTTCAATAACCTAGCTGAAAATGGGAAATGCACCAACTGCACCAAATCCCCATTTCTGAAAAAGAATGATTCAATGGAGCAACATGTAACAATTCGACATGATCTCTTGTCGTACAATTCCACACTTCCCTGCTTTAAACGTAAAGTCAAGAGGGCACATGTATACTCTGGCCAAATCTAAATTACGTGGGCAACAGCTGACTGACCCCAGAAAGTGTTGCTGCATGGGTAAAATACAATGAACTTCGTAATACCTATCAAGAAAAATTAAAGCTTGCTGAGAGTGAATTTAATAAAAATCTTTGTGAATCCCTGGCTAATGGTCCCAGGGGCAAAAAAGCATGGTGTCAGAGTTAGATATTTTACGAAAGGCAATCAATCTACTACAATGCCATCACTACTGGTTACTATAACCATGTAACCGATAGCTTGTACACAGCAGAGTCCTTCAACGATTTTTTCGTGGGTCAATGCAACAATGACACTTCAACTGCACCTAATCTCCCACAGCCGGAGTCAGCCTTGTGGCTATATCCTGCACATACATTGGGAAATTTACCAACTCCAATACATATATACTTATATAAATTACAAAAACTTGAGGAAAAAATAAAGTATAAGATGAAAAAGAACTTTATAAAAATTCCAACCACTTCGGAAAAAAGTTTATACGATTCATTAACTTAAGGCTAACAGTTCATGCACTTTTCAATATCATCATACTGTTTGAAAACAGCTACCATATGTTACCTTTATGACATTTTTTCAAGACACCCTTCTCACCTAACAAGCAAATCAGCTACTGCTGTGTGCTAGTAAATAAGAAATTTTCATTAAGTGAACACTCCGAGTAAAGAGTGGGGGGTGGGGGGTGTTACTAAAAAAAGTTTAAGTTTTGTACACTTATGAAAATGTCAACAATTATGGATAGATCCTTCTCTGTATATACTGTAAATTGCTCTATTTTCACATGTATAAATTTTCACAACTTTTGTATTTTTGACATTTCATTGTTTTGGACATAATTCCTATTCAAACAATGTTAAAATATTCTTTCAATGTGATTTTATTTTCATGGTTTTGTGCCATCAGCAAAATAAGCAAAAATAAGAGTACAGTGAAATTAAGGCAACTTACAGCGAATATGAGGGTATGAAACTATTGTGCCTCTGCAGTATAACATCATGTAAAAGCTACTGTCCTAAATAAATGTAAATGAGATACAACTGGCAGAGTGGTGGCCACATTGGCAGGCCAGGCAGACACCATGATCTAACCATATGGGAATTGTCAACATAACAAAGTGTACCCAATGATCTGACAAAAGTTTTGGCAAACAGTACGCTTGGTACACAAAATGGCACTCATGTCTCATTCTATACAACTAACACAGCTTAATACACATATATGTGTAAACTTGCCCAGCTTAGATGATAAAGACGTACTGTAAATTGTTTATTTTCACATGCATAAATTTTCACGGTTTTGGTATTTTTGACATTTCACTATAGTTTTAATTTCACTGTCTTGGGCTTAATTCCTATTCAAACAATGTTAGAACGCTATTTCACTGTGTTTTTATTTTCAAGGTTCTGTGCCATCAGCGAAAAAAAAAAAGCAAAAATATGAATACAGCAAAATTAAAGCAACTTGCAGTGCATGTATTGAAATTCAGGGGTTTCTGTACAAAGCCTTGGAAGATGTGTATAACATGCAAAATGCAAAAGAGTGCTTACCACCAAAAAAGGTACACAATGATACTGCATGTACTTGTAATCCACTTTAAAAGTAGCCCATGCCCAGTTTCTACTTCAGCACCTCAAAATATAATGACTTCCTCAAGGTTTTTGACAACTTTTAAGTATTTGCAATAATGATTAGAAACTAGACTCAGTGTTTGTTTACAGTCTGGCAAAGTTAACTACAGTTGCCCCTCTATGGTAGCAAGGAGATAATGCTTTCTCCTATGTCTGAAGCTTGTCCTGCATGGGTTATCCTACATGGGAATGAAGGATAAGATTTTAATTGTAATCTTTTATTTGATTTGTCACTCATTGGTTTCAAGTACTAGACAAACCAATAAGAGGTCATGGTGCATTTTCAAAATACTGACTCCTCCCACTTTCAAAATGGCGTCATTTTCAAACTTATTTCTCTGAAAAAGCTTTGATTTTTGGTGCCTATTTGCCCTTTTTAGACATAGGAGAAAGAAAATCCTGTATGAGTGGCCCATTGGGGATAATGTTGGGATCACTCGCTGTTGGATTTTCATTTTTCACTTGGCACAGCCTCATGAAAACATCCAACAACTTAGGATTATCCTCAATGGGCTACCCATACTGTATTCTCTATTTCTTAACAGGGCTTTGCAATTCCCATTTTCAGAAGCAGCCCTCAGGGCTAGTAAGTCTTGCATCAAACAAGCCCCCTATCCAAGAAGGCTGGTCCATCCATGCTAATATAATTTGTACATGAGCTAAAATTTGTGGTTGCCCACAGGGCTAGTGTTTTACCATTCTAACTTGCCCTGATTGGAATTTGACTTGTCCTGGACAAGCAGATTTATGAGCCCAGATCAAGCACTTGGCTCCTACCCCCCACCCCACCCCCCCCCCCAAAAAAAACATAAGGATCCTGGTGATCCTGTGCTCTGGTGACTGGAATCTGCTACGTCTTGTGCCACTTTACAGCTCTACATATGTACCGTAAATTGCTTTATTTTTCGCTTGTACAAATTTTCACGGTTTTTGTATTTTTGACATTTCATTGTAGTTTTGATTTCACTGTTTGGACATAATTCCTATTAAAATAATGCTAAAATAATATTTCACTGTATTTTCATTTTCACGGTTTTGTGCCATCAGTGAAATAAACCACAATAAAAGTACAGCGAAATGAAAGCAATTTACAGTATGTACTGTATTAGTGCTTACAATAGTGGACTGCAAGATTGATATTACCAAAATATACACCAATATGGTGATTTGATCTTTCAATCTACTCGACATCAGTTTGACCTTTCAGCTACTTAACATTCCTTATCATAAGAAACATATTTATTGCATTATCTCCTTTATAAATCTGGTGATCTACCTGGGGAACATCCATATGTAAAAGCAAATTTACAAAGCATTCAATCGACACAACAGCTTTCATAATATTTCAATTGCTGCACTGTACCAGAATGCACGGCTGCTACATACTTGTACTTTTGTACTTGTAGAGAGGCAACATTTCCTGATACATAATTCCAAACCTTGATATTCTATATTTATGTCAAAAATCAGCACATCCTCATCACTTATTGAAAAATCATTATCATTAGTCAGACTTATAGATACAATTTCAAATCAGACTGTTCAGAAATTTTGGAGAGGACCAAACTAGCCTTAACATGCAAAATTAATGATAACAATACTGTTGTATTTGTGTCTTTTTGCCCAGAGCCATTTCCTGGTAGTCATTACCCTATTGTGCAGTCCGAACTCTTTCCTCTCCATAAGCTAACCTTTCCCTGTCTAACCTATATACATATGGAATTACTATTGTCCATATTGCACAGGTTCCTCTGTAAAATTTTGACATAGGCTGTATAAGCCCAAATAAATTAAAGGGTCTTCAGCGGGTAACTATTCAACATGTTTCGGAGCCGCTTACCTGCACATGTGAATACATTTATTTTCACGGGCATTCATTTTCACGGTTTTTTGCATTTTGGACCTTTCACTGAATCTTCAAATTCACTATTTTTGTTATAATTCCTATCAATGCCATGTTCAAAATATATTTCACTGGGTTCTTATTGCACAGTTTTGAAGCATCAATGAAATAAGCGAAAATAAGAACACAGCGAAATTAAATGAACTCACAGTATAATAAAAAAAAAAAAAGTTGCAGCACCACCTAAAATCAATGTATTCCATGAAACCATTTTAACATTACAAGACATACAGTGAATCCTGTATTATGGACGATGTCACACAGTCCTAGTGCTGTCACACAGTCCTAGTGCTGTCACACAGTCCTACTGCTGTCACACAGTCCTAGTGCTGTCACACAGTCCTACTGCTGTCACACAGTCCTAGTGCTGTCACACAGTCCTAGTGCTGTCTGCCACATGCTCCCACAGTTTGATATCCCGGTGTAGGGCTCTGTAATTTTTTTATTTTTAATCTGCTGTAGGCCTCCAGGCTTGCAGCTTTCGTATTGAACCAGCCCTCGATTAAAATTTCTTGTCCGTCTTTACAAATCAGGTGAGCGGTTTCAGAGATTTTTCAAGATTTGCCCCAAAAAGAACAAAAAAAAAAAAAAACAAACAAACAAACAAAAAAACCAACAACAAAAAAAAAAAAAAACAAACTAAAAACTCCAAAGATCACTGGAGCATGACTAATTGAACAAGCTTGGTACAGACCCACCCAAGGTACATTGCCACCAAGCTTGAAGTAAATCTGGTTGACAGTTTTTGAGAAAAAGTTGAAAATGTGGACAGACAACGGACATGAGATGACCGATGGACGACCTACCCTCCTAGAAGCTTAGCTGACTTATCAGCTGAGCTAAAAAAATAGCTGTTCACCTGCAGGAATCTAAAATCGGAGCTACAATGACCCTTGATCACCCTGTATGCAATATCAAAGTGATAAGCAAAGTTGTTCTCCAGGGGAAGGAATTTGATTTTTTTTTTTAAGAATTCATTAAAAAAAAAGAAGTCTATCATCATCTCCTTCACAAACATAGAAAAGGACCAACTTGGAACATCCAAGTCCAAAACACAAATATCAAAAACACAGATCCCTGAATAAACAGGTCTCCCTTCCAGATCATATACAGTAAAAGTTAAAAAAAAAAATCCTGAGACACTTACTTCCTGTACTTTGATGCAGCACTTGGTTTGTCTGAGCAGCAGTCATTCCACTTGGCACTTATCACAAAGCAACAAGCTCATACAGAGTCACATGAAGCACTTTGACAATGATACTGCCTGGTCTGAATGTTATGTTAAAAACATCGCCTTGCCTACTAAGTCACATGATCAAGTTTTTTTTTTTTTTACCTGTTTATCTATTATGCTACATTTCTGGTATCAACCCATATACATGTTTGCCTGTGTCGCACAGGAAGACTGCCCAATTTGTTTTCTTAACCCTCTCCCCTTGAAACCAACCAAAACCACCAAAAATTTGTCTGCCTCAATGTTTTTGACTTATGTCAACAGTAATAAAGAAAAAATTGAAGGTGGATTGCAGATGAAATCGATCAGCAAAACATGATCCAGGTCAACAGCTTTCCTTGGTGCAGATGGGTCACTTAGCACTCAACCCACATCAAGGAAAGCTGTTGACTCAGTTTTAATTTGAGGGGGTAAGGGTTAAAGTACAAGGCCATACACAGGCAAAAAGACAAACTTGTTTACATCGGATTCCATTTTCACTGTTCATTCCCCACATATGTTTTTAATTCTCTCTTGAAAGGCTGCCATCAATGATCTCTTTAGTATCTAGCAGTCAGTCATGCAAGATGTGGCATATCACTACCCCGTGATTGGCTAAAAAGATAACACAGACAAGATGTGGTCCTCCCCCTCCCCCCCCCATAACCAAAAAAGAAAAAAACAACAAAAAAACAACAACTACAGAAATGTGTCCATAGGACACATGTCTCCACCTCCAATTATTTATATGGCCACTTGGACACAGTAAAGGGTATGTACAACAAAACAAAGCTGAAATGCACAACAGAAAAATACCATACAACACGTCAAATGTGACTGCGTAAAGTTTAACAAGCCTTGACTGAGTCTCTGCACATTGTGGTAAGAACAATGTAAGCCTTTTTTAAAGGTCCCAAATGCCAAAAGATTTTTTTGTTCAAAGTGAAGAACTAGGAGCGTTTAACTGTATAGCACTTTTGTGAAAGAAATTGGCCATATTCGCACAGGAAAATAACTTTATTTGCAAAAGAATTTTTCTGCCCATGATGGGCCCAAACTTGACAAAGTTTGTGCATTTTTAGCCATCAAACTGGTGGTCGGCAGCAGCATCGCTGTCCCCCGCTCATCACCACCGCCTGCCGCCCATCGCAACTGCGAAAATGTGCAAAACCACGCAGAGAACTGTGACTAGTGGATGTAATAACCATAAAAACAATCTTTAAATGCTTTTCCTCCTTGACATTTACAAAGTAGGTCAACATCACCCATATTAATGATACACATCTGGCGGAATTAGTTTACTAATTTCTCAGGATACTGAATTTCATAAATTTAACCAAACATTAACTCACATTTTCCATTCACCTACAGGTGGTGCCACTAATACTGTTCGGGTGTGACATATAAGCTTCAGAGCCTTCCAGAATATTTCCACAAAATTTCATTAGGATCCCCTGAAAATCGAGCAACCATTAGAAAATCACTTCTTCCAAATTAATGGGTGTGGTGACCTTAAAAAATAGGTCAAGGTCACTGATCTTACATAATATATTAGCATTGGACATGACCTATACATTTAGCTTGTCTAATTCAATTATTTTTCTCGATATGGAAATTTGCATCTTTCAAGACATTTTAACTCATAATTTTGGTCAAATTCTAGGTGGCACCACTAGCATCAACCAACTGAGATTTTGACCTCTTTTACAACCCCACTAAATTTCAAGAAAATCCATAGAAAAATTAAGGATGTTGGACTGGTCACAAGATTTTCAAATTTTGACCTGTCTACGCCCGGCATCCAGCTTTCCATACATGATCTGTTTGTTCAAATCGGGTAATAAATTTTCGAGCTATTGAAGTAAACACCAAATTTGGACAAGTGCCAAACTCCATAATAACTGAGTCACAATGACCCAAAATTTAAGTCACCAAGTACAGTTTTATGTTCAATGTAATCAAGTGCAATTTTGATCTGGAGGCTCAATTCTCTTTGCCATTGATGTCCAACATATACCCTGCCATTTCAAAATCACCTCTTTCAACTTTACAGGTATTGTGACCTCACAAAACTAGGTCAAGGTCATTGATATTACATAACATTCTAGCATTGGACATGGTCTATATACATGTATGCGATAAATTTGGCAAGTGTAATCCGATTTCTTTACCAAATATGGAATTTTATATCTTAATACACATTTTGGCTCATAATTTCCATCAAATTGGTGGAGCCACTGGTATCATTAGCAACTTAGACTTTGACCTCCCCCACAATCCCACCACATTCAGTGAAGATCTGTCAAAAATTAAAGATGATAGAGTGTTCACAAGATTTCCACATTTTGACCCCCATGTAATATAATATTTTAGGTAGTGCCACCAATATAGAAAGGGACCTAGATTTTTATACACCCTTTAAGTCATGAAAGTTACATTGAGATAACTTGAAAACTGTGGATAGTATAGTGCTAACCAGCTAAAGTTTATGGAGGTATGGACAGATGAATGGACAGACATGAGCGGTCACGTAAGCTCTGTGAATTTTGGTCAGCAGAGCTAAAAATTCTGACCCATTCACTTTATATATGTCCAATCAGTTTGAATAAAGTTTGATTAAAAACATTTTAGATCTTAGTCAAACTGGTGAAAAGGTAAGAATTCCTAATGCTTGCTCAGATATATGAAACTGGTACAGGTATGATCATGACCTTGAGATAATTTTGGGTACAGTGGAACCTTATCATCATGACAACATCTGTTTCTTGCAAAATATACATTTCAGTACATTAGGTAAACGAGTCAAGCAGTCAAGGAATTTGGCTTGAAGTCCTCCAAGGCTTGTGTACTTAAGTGAATACCAGATGTCTGAGTACAGTGAAACCTGTTTTGAGAGACCACTGTCATGAAAGACCACTTGCATTTCAAGACCATATTTCCCAAGTCTGTTTTGCTATCCTTCCCATGTTATTGCACCTCCATTGAGAGACCACCTGTCTTATGTGACTACTATTTAGCCTGCCCTGGGGGTGGTCTCTCGAAACAGGTTTCACTGTATTGCTACATGTACATGTATAATGAGCTTTCACTATATCATATGCTTCAAACCAGACTTGCAAAGACTAATCATCATACATAAATATGTAGCAACAGATTGCAAAATGTTTGACTGAATATTCTGAGGCACACACACATAAATATATATATATATATATTGTAAGTTCAATAAAGACAATCTCTTGTGACAGATTGTCTAATTTTTTACGATACCAACCTTCAAAAGACACTGGATTTCCAGCAGTGGTCAGGTGGAGCTTATTTCCCGGAAAAAATACCAGGTGATTACAGACTTCCGTATTGATTGACAGAAAGTATTTTAAAAATACTCAGTATTATAATTGCTCTCTCTCTCTCTCTCTCTCTCTCTCTCTCTCTCTCTCTCTCTCTCTCTCTCTCTCTCTATCTATCTATCTGTCTAACAATCTACACACACACACACATATATTTTAGATATATGCATCGTACCTGTAAACCCGTAAAGCTCAGTCAATGTCTCTTGCAGCCTATGACTATCAGAGGACCATCAGGCAGGTTTGACTTCAAATGTTTGTCATTCAGCTGATCCCTACTTGACCTCCTGTACACAATATGCTACCTGACTAAACCTACAGTATGCACCTAAGTGTTTATAGCCAGCATAAACATGACTAACAAATTACATTTACTAGTATACTTAGTATATATGTATACATGACATGTACTTTAAAACCTGCCACTGAGTGCAACTACTTGGGATCATCAAATTGTGAAAAATGTAATTTGTCTTGAACTGGTTATGACAGATGGACCACAGAGCAAGTATAGTGTGCAAGAGAGGGACCACAGAGCAAGTATAGTGTGTAGAGATGGACCACAGAGCAAGTATAGTGTGCAAGAGATGGACCACATAGCAAGTAAAGTGTGCAAGAGATGGACCACAGAGCAAGTATAGTGTGCAAGAGACGGACCACAAAGCAAGTAAAATGTGCAAGAGAGGGACCACAGAGCAAGTATAGTGTGTAGAGATGGACCACAGAGCAAGTATAGTGTGCAAGAGATGGACCACATAGCAAGTAAAGTGTGCAAGAGATGGACCACAGAGCAAGTATAGTGTGCACGAGACGGACCACAAAGCAAGTAAAATGTGGAAGAGATGGACCACAGAGCAAGTATAGTGTGCAAGAGATGGACCACAAAGCAAGTATAGTGTGCACGAGATGGACCACAGAGCAAGTATAGTGTGCAAGAGATGGACCACAAAGCAAGTAAAATGTGCAAGAGACGGACCACAGAGGAAGTACATTTAGTGTGACACAAGGACCACACAGCAAGTGCTGTGTATGACAGATGGACCACAGAGCAAGTATTGTGTGTGACAAAGGGACCTTGTAACAAGTATTGTGTGACAGATGGACACATAGCAAGTGATGTGTGTCACAGGTGGCCTCCATGCCATGGAGTGTGTGGAGCCATTCCATGATAACAGGGACACGTACATAACAGAGAATAAAATTATTGCACATAGAGTAAATCGCTTCTTGTCATTGAAAAATACACATTTTAAAGTCCTTAGATTGAGTGGAATTTTTTCATATGGAGCACCCTAAGCTCTGATTTTGAATCCATATTTATGCTAATTAGCATTTTTGTGTCATGAACAGGACATTTTGATTTTTTAAGATTTCTATAATACAGACAATGTTGTGTCACTTTTATCCCTTTGGACTTAGCAACATGGCAATCTTGTACATCATGCACTATGTTATGGTCAGTGACTTATTAATAATTAATAATATACAGCCTGTCCGTTTTATATAATGTCCCATCCATGACAAATGGCATTTAAGTGTCATAATTTACTATTAATAATGGTAGGAAAAATGAATTATTTTATATAATCTGTATTCAATACATAGGCATTTTAAAAATGCAAAGTCAAATTGGATGCAACTATTTGAAACATTAAAATATTAAATTAATAATTTGTCACAGACGGGACAAGTTTATTTCAAATGCTCCATTATCAAAGTGGTAAGATTATGGAACAAAGAAAAAAAAATGCAGATACTTTTTTGACATTAATCTACCTAGTCACTTGTATATTTCATGTTCGGAACGAGCGGGACTCGAACCTGCAACCTTTGGCACCAGTCGCCTAGCTGAAATGGGAAACGCACATATCCACTCGACCAAATCCCCATCCCTAAAAAGAATGGTTCAATGGAGGTAGTTATGTGCGAGTGCCATATCAACACGGTAATGCAGTATATTTACTGAGTCGGCATTTATTTCCAGAATCGGGGACTTAAATCCACCAGCATTAAGGAAATGCCCATACAAGACATTACTGAAAAAAAAAGAAAAAAAGCAACAACAAAAATGCAGCCTGTCCTGTCAGTGACACATGTCATATACTTTGGGTAGGATAGTGAATTATTGGTAATAATCAATAGGTTTCTTGTCCTTGTTCAATTGTGTCCTGTCCATGACATCATGAATGTTTAAATTTTTATACATGTACAAACATCTTTTTGTTCTTTTCCATCCACCCTAAATGTCTTAACATTATATGAGTGTTTCTTACCAAAATTTAATGACCATATTTGAATATACAGCATGATAATGATTGTTCACATGAGGTCAGACAAAACTGTCCTGTCCATGACACCAAGTCTGTCCCATTCGTGAGACCAGTCTGTTGCCCGTAAAATAATAATTTCCCCCCAAAAATTACTAATCAACTGTGCACACTGAAAAAAGCTATATTTTCATCAAACGGAGACCATGTTTCAAGTGAAATACCTCTAAACCTCACAGAGTTTTCACCATACAAGACATTACTGAAAAAAAAAGAAAAAAAAAAGAAAAAAATCTGCAGCCTGTCCTGTCGGTGACACAACTTTGTTCTATCTTAGTTCACCAGATTTCAAACTAAACTGTTTATAACAAAGACTGTTACCAAGTCTACACATGCTGGCATGTCAGATTTTTAATTTAACATAGATGCTTGAATGTATCTCACATTAATTGCATTTGCAGCTGGACAAAAGTGTCCCATCTGGGACATGCACCATTGTCCAGTCCATGACATGCACCCTTGTCCCATCCCGTACACTAATTTTTTTTTTTTCATGAACAATAATTTTTAACTGGTTTGTCAAACCAATTATACATATTGATAAGAAACAATATTCTGTCCCACAAAATGCCAATTTTTTTAGGAAAAAATGGTTAAACTTCACCGAGTTTTGATCATAGGTAGCTTTTTCAAAAAGTTATGTATGCGGCCAGTCCCCTCCATGACACACACATTTTGCACTTTAAAATCAACAAATATGACCCAACAACAAAATTTACTATCCGTAAATGTTTGTAATACCTTACCACATGCATCTGAGTCTCAAGTGCTTTTTTTGTTATTTAAACTAAAGTTTTGCTGAGATCTCAAGTTTTTGAAACGTCTTGTCCATGATGAACAGTTATCATGGAATGCCCCTGTGACAGATGGACTTCGTAGCAAGTAGTGGGACAAATGTAGTTAATAACAAGTAGTGTCCAACAGATGGACTTCATAACAAGTAGTGTGTGACAGATAGCTAGATTTCACAATAGTTTATGACAGAAAGACGTCATAGCAAGTAGTGTGTAACAGATGGACACTGTAACAAGTACTATGTGACAGATAGACTTCATAGCAAGTGGTGTGTGACAGATGGATTTGACAATACTGTGACAGAATGGCTTCATAATAAGTGGTGTGTGATGGATGGACTTCATTGGGTGCACAGTTGGGTGAGCAGTAAGACGCTCGCATTTCACCTCTGCCACCTGGGTTCGATTCTCGTCCTGGGAAGCATGTGGAAAAAGTTCCTACCACTTTAACCATGCACAGTGGTTTTCTCCGAGTTCTTTGGTTTCCACCACCACAAACAAGGTAGGAAGCATACGCCAACATCTGTACCACGGAGAGTGACAATGCTTGACTTCTTTCACAATCCATATAAAACAAATGTGTCTATACTTTTCATAGCAAGAAGTGTGAGAGAAAAGGACGTCATAGCAAGTGCTGCACAGATGGGCCTTACAGCATTATTACTGCATGACAAATGAACTTTTTAAGTATGGTGTGTGTCTGACAAGTGTATTTCACGGTAAGTACTGTGTGTGACAGATGGCCTTCATAACAAGTACTGTAGGACAGATGGAAATCATATAACAAGTATTTGTAACAGATGGCCTTCATATAGCAAGTAGATTGACAGATGAACTTCATGCAGCATGTTATGTGTGTGACAGATCTATGGCCTTTATAATAAGTACTGTGTTGTGTGACTGATGGACGGTCTTCACACAAATACCATGCATGAAAAATGGGACTTCATACAGCAAGTAATCAGTACTTTTCTAAAACAAGTTTTGAACGCAAAGCTCCCTACCTGCACCCCAAGGCTACCTTCCACTTTTCAGATCCCTTCTGCCCTGTTGACATTTTCTTTCTAGATGTCTTTGTAAAATAAATAAAATCCCCCTGTCCTTGTCTATAAGCTGTTCCTTAAAAGCTCAATGAAATAAGAATCTTGCCCTGCCTTCACAGATCCTAGAAAAGTTTTGAGTAATGTGTGTGACAAGTGGACTTCATATGTTCTATTACCTTGGATGTTGGAACATATGCACATCAGAAAGACCGGTCTATACTTGCCTTGATTTGATACCCATTTTCACAACTGGAGTAATCACGGTTTAAGGCAATGTCCAGCTTGGGAAAGTGACTTCCCTTTTAGAATATACACCAGAACTGTGCATTCCTGACATAAAAACCAATACACTCAATTGACAGCAAGTTTTGGAGAATCTGTCAGTGCTATTAAAAGATGGAACTAAAAAAAAAATCATTCAATGTCCAGCCTTGAAAAGTGACTTCCCTTTTAGGATATATATACATGTATATCAGAAATGTGCATTCCTGACATAATAAACCTATATACTCAATTAAACTGGTATTTGTTCATGGTAAAAAGAATGCCTTAAGCTTGAACCAGTACAGAAAAAAAGACTCCCTTTTTCACTTTTATGATTAGGATCAAATTTTATACATCACTTGAAATTATGATTTTTATTTTGCTGTCTTTGAAGCATGATGAGGATGATGATGATGTGCCTACTATTTTGATCTTCCTGGTTGACATGTTAGTGCCCCAAGACACTACAATTCACAATACCCCTGGCCTTTGATTGGTTAATAATGAAAAAAAAAAAAACAAGAAAAAAAAAAAAAAAAACAAGAAAAAATAAACAACAAATGTAGTGAAAATAGCCTGACTGTCACCATATGGTTAAAATGGCCTGCTATACTGCTCTACCTGTGGGGTCAAAATAGTCACTGATATATTTCATAGCATTTGGCCCCTTTGCGGGTATATATATGTATAAATATATATATATATATATATATATATATATGCAAGGAAACATCCTACCACTAGTACAAAACCCTGGCTCTTTCTAGAGAAGAGAAGGTACAGTAAGAAAGTAAGTAAGTAAGTAAGTAAGCAAGTCATTTTATTGACATTTCCAGAGTCATTGTTGACTCATAGTCAAACACAATACATGAAATGCAAATCTCGATGACAATACAGTGGTACCTGCTTTAAAGACCACCTCTCATGAGAGACTGCATTAGTTTTTAAGACCACCCTTTCAAGACGCTGGACTCTCATTGTTAATTTATGTGCAATTTAGGACCACCTACCATATGTGACCACTTTTGGCTGGCACTAGGGGTGGTCTTAAATAGCAGGTACCTCTGTAGTAAGATACCACACACCACACACTGTAACATCCAGTGTGACATGTCTATTACAATAAAGAAACCACTAAACTGTCAACAAGTCTAAGGCTTGTAATGTCTTTAAGTGTGGTAGTTTTACAGCACCAAAGTGTTCAGCAAAGAGATATATACATCTGCTGACGACTCATAATGTCTTTAACAGTAACAGTTTACAGCATTAAAGTGTCCAATAGTCTACTTCAAGAATGCAGTACATACACATATCACTTACAATTCTGATATGTAGTTCACCACAAAGCTGTCAACATGACAGGTATACTGATGCTAGAGAAAACAGAAGCCACTAGAGACTAAAATTTCTACTATGTAGTTTACATTATGGTTGTCAACATGATAAATGTACTGTGATTGAGGAAGCACTACTGTACAGTCAAAAACACAAGTTCACAAGCTGAAGACTTGTTATGTCTTTGATCATTCTACAGCATGAAAGTATATTTATCTAATAGCATACTGCTAGTATGCATTATAAACCTGTACCACCTGACACACTAATGTGTGATTCCAAGAAGAAAACAAAAGTCTGTGATTGCAAATAAAGATTCAATCCCTACCTTGTAACTATATAAAAAAAAAAGCAAAAAAGCTGTAAGTGAGAAAGTTTGGGTATGACCACTGAGTTTCTTTTTCTGCGAAGTGGACATACAGTTACTGCTATACATGAAGGCTGCATCCAGTTTTGGAGTGCTGGACAATGTTTGAGACCTAGTTACTGTCATTCCAATTTACAGGGTGACGGAGTCTCATTACAAAAAAAATAGAGCATCAACGAAGCCTTTATTCACCGTAATATCAACTGTGTTTGATCATCCATGCCACAATCATGTGTGCCACCATCTTGTTCCACTTTAAATCTGAAACTCACAGGCTTGCCAATCACTGACATTTTCAGCAAAATTGAACAGATTTTTTCATACCTCAATGTTTCATTTATGCAAGCTGTGGTTGTAGACACCCAAAACTCGATGCCATTTCAATATATTCATTTTAATACCATGTTTTTTCATTCACTGTAGTCTTCCACGGTGTGATCCTGGGCCCAGCCATCTTGTCATCTGTGGAGGGTAATCGGTCCATAAGAGCAAAAACAAAATGCTTCTCTATTTCCACCCTCAGTGTCCTGTTTGATGCCATGATATAAATCACTCTGTGTCTACACTACATTTCTGCCTTGTTTCCAGCACAGGGTAAAATGCAAGTCTGCAAAATGCAGGTCGCTATTCTGCAGGTCAGAAAAATACTCTGTGTACACAAACATCGCTGGGCTAAATGTGCCGCTTTATCCTTCCATAGTTGATACTAATCACGAGCATAATATGTAACAACCGTGACTTCAAACAAACCTTGGTTTCATGTGATAAATCAAACAAAACCCCTAAAACTAGCTCAACCTGCACAATTTTGTTTGCTCATGGGAGCATGCATAATATTTTCCTCATAGTATCCATGTGCAGCACAACTTAGAACAAGTGCCACCTGTTTAACTGCTGCCATTTGATAATAGTTCAGCGTAGCCTTGGTTTTTGGAAATAAACAGAATAATCAAATACACATTTTAATAAAATTTAAAACTTGGAAAATGCAGCATTCCCTGCCAAGACTAATAAATTTTGTATTGTTTAAAAAAGTACATTGAAATTGGGTATGTAATAATAATAATGATAATAATAATAATAATAATAATAATAATAATAATAATAATAATAATAATAATAATAATAATAATAATAATAATAATAATAATAATAATAATAAAAGTAGTAATCATAATAATAATAATGAAATGACCCTTTTCTTGTCTTTGCAGATCAAACTATCTGCAATAATTTTTGACAAGTCAACATAAAAATTCCAATAATAATTATGGCAATTGAAAAGTCTTTTCCACACTGTTTGGCATTTATTTAAGTGCACATATACCTCCACAAGTATGTAAAACATAAAAACAGTGTTGATCTATGTCGTCCAAAGTCTGTACGTTTAATTACACAAATTATTCAATCATTGCAGGCATCAAAACTGTAGCAGAGTGTGACGCAAACTGAACAGGACTATAATAATGCATGTTCTCTCACACAACATGGCATTCTGCAGGTCTGCAAAATCTGAGGTTTGCCTTTATTTTGCTATTACCTCCCTTATGAGAGGTAATGCATTATCATTAAGTATCTGACTAGCAAAAAAATACATTTTGAAAAAGATATAATGGGGTCAGGGTGTAGTAAGTGAGTAACACACCTACAGTAGCAGGCAGCAATAATAGGCTTCTAGCTCTACCCCAGGCATTTTGCACCATCTCAGGTTGGCACCACATCATAGCCAGTGGGGGTTAGGGTGCGTGCGCAAGGAAAACACCATTAAATGGCAAGTTGCATAACTAGTGATGCTGCAACTGAACCAAAGAAAAGAATCTACGATATGATACATTGTGTTTTACTATTAGGAACATACCGGTACTGTACTTGAAACAGTAATAACTTCATGAGCCTATGTGATAAAGCTTTACCTGATAGCATTCATATTACTAATAGCTCTTTCAGTGTGAATCACATCTAAAGTCGATCTACCCTAGTCAGACAAGTCTGAATTATTATTAGGATCCCAGACTTGTATTGCTCATAAAAAAGCCTTTCATTCAAGTACCAGTACGCCTATAGTTCCAGAGAAAATACCCTGGATCAACAGCTTTTCTCAGCACGCATTGGGCGCATTGCGCCCAAAGTATGCCGAGAAAACCTGTTGACTCGGTCCAAAATTTGACAGTGGAAGAGTTAAATTGTGCAAGGTTTTCTTGGGGTACACAGGATGGCTACTAATGCAGCAGCTCGAGCTGAACTTGGAAGTTTCCCTGTACTCATTAATTTGTTGTGTGGTGCCATAAAATATTGGCAATATCTTCTAAATAGTGACCATAACTCCTTAAAGTATAAATGTTTGCTAGAAAACTATGAATTATGTAAGCTAGGTAAGAATTGTTGGCTGATGTACGTAAAAGACCTCTTCCACAAACTAGATCTTCCGGAAATTTGGGAATATGTCGCGGGAAGAAACCGAAACACAGTTGTCCCAAAATTGAAGGAGAAACTGCAAAACATATATTGTTCAGACTGGATACAAGAGTTTAATGGTACTAATAAAAGTGGCTCACATAAGCTGCGCACCTACTGTCCCTTCAAACATAATTTTGAAAAAGAAAATTACTTGAATTTTGGGATACCAGTTATTAAGAGGAATAAATTCTCAAAAGTTGAGAATTAGTGCGCACACCTAACAAATAGAAGCGGGCCGACATACAAGGCCCAAAACACCAGTTGAAACGACAGCATGCAAGTTATACTGGACCAATGCCACTGAAGATGAACTTCACTTTGTTACAGAATGTATCAGTTATCATGAAACAAGAATGAACTTGTACTCAAACCTGGCCAATTTAACTGCTTAAGCTGAATTGGTAAATTTACATACATCAGGACACTGGATGACAGAAGTGTAAAAATGTGTAAGACTGTTTTATCTTTTATTGATGAGGCATTTAAGGTACATGTATTATTTGAGTAATTCGGCCAGCTTCCGGGTACAAGGATTATAGAGTGCATAATTAGAAATGGCTCTTACAGGTGCAGGGGGCTGTCTCTTCCATAATTCTGACCACAGTGACATATTTTGTTCTCAAACTGACAGGTACAGTGTGCAGTATTTATTGACAATTCAGCTTTCAATATACTCAGTGTAGTGACTGAATACACATGGCCAAAATGTGAGTACTACGAGTCGAGGCGGTGTGACTGCTGTCAGTACTTTGGCCGTAGCAAACTGTAATATTTCAAAATTTTCCCAATGATGACTGGGTTTTCTTGTTCTCAGATGCATACCTGTCAAGTCTCCCCCCTAAGGTGAGAGTCTCCCACTTTTTTGCCCCAATTTTTTTTATTTACGTGCAAAATTTTGCCAATTTGGCAGAATCTCCCCCATGAAAATTTAGTATTTTCTATTATATTCTTTGTTGAAATACAATCTCCCCCATGGATTTTTCAAATTTACAAAAATCTCCCTATTTTGAGGTGTGGAATGTTGACAGGTATGCAGATGATTCAGAATATTATAAGGAACAATTTGGCATAGGACATGTTTGGGTTGATAAGTTATTTTGAAAGGTACAGACTGCAACCTGGTTTGTTAACATTTTTTGCAGGTTGAATTAGTAGCATAACACCTTTAAACCCGGTTTCACCGGATAGGCCACCATTGATGCGCTATATTGTATACATTTCAAAGGTGCCGATGACTGTTCAAGGAGCACCAGTGTGATGTTTTGTAAACAACCCTTCATATATATATATATATATATTATTTGATGTATATAGGAAGTCTATGTGATGTGAGTAGTTAAGATTTTTGATGTGTGACTACACCATACAGTAACTGTGTAGTGGTATTGACATGTAATATTATTGTTAATAAAGTCAAGATCATTCCATGTACATCGTGCATGCGATTACCAGTGCGGTGGTTTCAATGTAGGTACCATAACAGGGAACAAAAGAAGAAGAATTACGAGAAACAGCGCACATGAATTTTTGGCTCTTCACTGCTCATCCTGTTCAGCAGTCAGTGTGATGACTAATGACAGTGTGCGATTGTTATGATTACATTACCGGTAACAGATTTAGCCATCTCGGTGAGAATCTCTGACGTGCTGTCGGCAGAAAATCAACTCAGTTCATTTTTGACATACTGCATCCCAATATCCGTCTCAAATTTTATTTACTTACCAGTTTTCCCAACCAT
This sequence comes from Hermodice carunculata, assembly GCA_964020975.1. Lineage (NCBI taxonomy): Eukaryota > Metazoa > Annelida > Polychaeta > Eunicida > Amphinomidae > Hermodice > Hermodice carunculata. The sequence continues at coordinate 433,699 of CAXHWN010002465.1, read as the reverse complement.
TCTCTCTTGAATTTGGCCAAAAACAGAATGAATCTAGGTGTCACCTCACACTCAACATGCCTGTCTGTAAATCAGCCACCATTTTGAATGACCTTGACCTTGGCCATACTTCGTTGACCTCTGAAAGGGACAATTCCTTAAAATATTAACTTATGCATTTTTTTTTTTTGATTGACAGTAAGTTGTTAAGCTACACGATGCATTAATAGCAGAATCATACTGATAAAAAAAGTTTAATCATGAATTTGGCTCTAATATAAATGGACTGGCACTGAATTTAGCCCCTGTCAGTGATGATCACGCATGACGCAAGGGGAAGTTTTTAGTCCTGAGTTATTCTGGTTCTGAATGACTTGTCAAAGCACATAAGGTGTGATGAGGCTACTTCTGTTTCACCAGATACATTACAATAATGAGTATTATTATTTGCATGTATGTGCAGGTGACTTGTCTTTGAGTTGGTATTGTTACCAACTTCTCCCTCATATTTACAACAAGCATTTTATAACTTGAAGAAAGGGAGAAAATAAAGATGGAAGGAAGGAAGAAAGAAATGATCCCCGGAGAGAGAGAGAGAGAGAGAGAGAGAGAGAGAGAGAGAGAGAGAGAGAGAGAGAGAGAGAGAGAGAGAGAGAGAGAGAGAGAGAGAGAGAGAGAGAATACTCTGTTGGCATACACTGCCCTCTAGCATAGCCATAGGGCTATACAGTAGTTGGAGCGGCAGTACGTCTAAGTACTGCTCTCTTGCGGTCACTGGTGGAATTAAATTAACGGAGTGACTATTTTCACCGTACGGTGAGAATAGTGTTTTGTCTATTTTCACCGTACGTTAAGTTGATGATAGAGTTTGGTCTATTCATCGTATGGTGAGAATAGTGGCTGCTCTATTTCTACCGTACGGCGATGGTATAAAAGTCAACCAGTGAAAAATATTTTGGAAAAGCATTGTGTCATTATATTGCACACAAAGAGAATTGGAACCAACATTTGCTGAAATAATAAACAGGCCTAACTGACATCCCAGTTTGAGCATGGTTTTTAATGAGATCTGTTGAGGTGTTATTTCAGCTTTTAAATAATATCTAACAGCTTTTATAGAGCCAACACTCTGTATTTTTTATGTGCAAAGGCCAAAATTTAGGTGACAAGACAAAGTACTTTTTAAAATTGTCAACTGTTTATTTCTTTAATACCTGCCTCACAATATTTCCTCATTTCATCAGCAGACTGAAATAAGTTTAAAATTACGAAACACACTTAATATATTTCGCACTTTTATATTTATCAATTACTTCTGAGACTTTACTTCGATTTTCTACCTCTTTCTTACATAATATACAAACATCCACATTTTTTCCATCCTGTTTGATACAAAAACTTTTAAAAATGACAAAACAAATAAGTGTTATAATTTCATTTACCCAATAGTAACTTCCATTTCCAATTTTGTAGCCTAAAATTAGTGTCTTCAAACAGAGGTCTAAATTTTCAAATCCTAGCAACTTAAATGCTTTTTTCACATTTTGCCATAACATAATTATCTAGTCTATTACAATTGAAAAATAAATGTTCATAAGAATCAATACAATCACAGAATATACAAAGAGGAGTATCTTTAAGCTTCCATTTGTGTAATAACTGACCACATGGTAATATAAGGTGTGTCAGTTTAAACCGAAATTGCTTTATCTTGTTTTCCCTTAAACCAAAAAATATAAATTTCCACTGTGCATCCCATCTGAAGTTACTAATATCGTATTTGATAACCCACATTTTTTCAACATATGTTTTTTCAACCTTATGTTCTAAAAAAATTTTATAACAACGATTATCTTTAACTGAAAGAAATTCAAAACTTCTTTTTCCATGGAATATGTAAAGATTAGAATCAACGCGAACTGAGGTAACTATTGAGGTTTGTGAATTTAAAATATGTTTCCATGTCTTTGGGAGAGCTTGGAGTAATATACTTATTTCTGAAAACCAGTTGCTTTTATTACTAAGACAAAGTAGGAACTATTATAATATTGCCACAGATGGAAGTAACGTAACTTGAGGGAAATATAGATCTATCTCGTTATGACTTTAGTTAAGGATCGCATAAAAAAAAAAAGAAAAAAAAGACAAAAAAGAAAAAAACGCCACGAAGCAACGAAAATGAAAGACTGATTGGTGGGTAGAGTACATTAATATGCGTCAATTTGAGATGTTAGAAAGCCAAACATTTAATGGTGTCACGGTGTTTAAAAGGAAATTGCCTTACAGTAAACCCTGAGTAACTGGGCACTTTGCTTTGGTCCCGTTTCCTATTGACTATACTATAAAGCTAGCTATCTGCCTAAAGTAAGCATTTTTCTCCAATCTTAATTTGCCTCAGTTCTATGTGACAAGCCATAACCATGAATTTCCGAAAAGGCTCTTAATTTCAATTTCCAGATGGTGAAAATAGAGCCGCCTCTATCGTCACCGTGAAAATATACCAAACTGTACCATCATCACCATACAGTGAAAATAGACCAAGCCCTATCCTACCGTACGGTGAAAATAGACAAAATTCTATCCTCACCGTACAGTGAAAATAGACAAAACTCCTTCCAAACGCTATTCTCACCGCACGGTGAAAATAGACCCAACGCTATTCTCACCGTACGGTGAAAATAGACAAAATTCTATCCTCACCGTACAGTGAAAATAGACAAAACTCCTTCCAAACGCTATTCTCACCGCACGGTGAAAATAGACCCAACGCTATTCTCACCGTACGGTGAAAATAGCATCGTCCTTAAATTAAATCAGGCTAATACAATATTAAAGGTCCGCATGAAACACAGCATACTTTCATAAAAACACAAGAAACAACAAATATTTAAATTTAAAAAAATATAATAATGGCACAAGAGAGAGAGAGAGACAGACAGAGAGAGAGAGAGAGAGAGAGAGAGACAGAGAGAGAGAAGTAATAAACTAGAAAAGAAGATTTGCTTCACAGCAAATCTGTCTGGGTGCCTTCAAAATGAGAACAGTTTGAAATGATACACTTTGCCATTGTTCAACATAATCTAAATTTTGTGTATTAGCCTAATATTCATAAATTAAAATGCTCAGCTTTGATCCTTGGTTCAAGGGATGTGGCCATGTCCCAAACTTATAAAGTGATGTTTGAATGAAACTACTATCTACAATAGTTTCGAAGCTATTCAAACATTTTAATTTTGTGTATTTGCCTAATTTGCATGAATTATAAGCCTAGCGGAGCTTTGGCTTATTGTTCATTAGATGGGGCTATGCCACAAACCCATAAATTGAAGTAGGAATGGCACCTCTATAATAGTTTTGAAGCTATTAAACATTTTCATTTTGCACATTCACCTAATTTGCATAAATTAAAATCCTACAGCTTTAGTTTATGGTTCATTGGATGCAGCTTTGCTAGAAACCTACAAATTGAAGTTGGAATGGCTTTCTATGTACAATAGTTTTGGTGATATTTAACTTTTAGATTTTTCAATGCCCCTAGTTAGCACAATTTGGAATTCTACAACAGTTACTGTCCATTATAGTGGCAAGTATCACAAAGGTATATATGCACATTGAAATTTTGAGTCAATCTGCAATAGTTTGGAAGATGTGGCGCTTTTAAAATTTTTGTGGCCTCTAAATATTTGCATAATTATAAACATCATGACTGGTCCAAATGAGATGCATAATTTCACTGGTTATGTCAGTCACCATGGCAAGTTTGATGGTTTTTGGAAAAATAGTGTCTGAAAAAAACTCTGGACCAACTTGGTCATAAAGAAAGAAGAAAGAAACAAAGAAAGAGTGAAATTGGCCGTTTATTTCTTTGTTAATTTATCTGAGATGAAAGACCACCTGTCCTACATGACCACTTTTATCTGGCATTCATTGATTGGGGGTGGTCTAAAATTCCATGTTCCATTGTACAGTGAAACCTCTCTACAGTGAGCACCCTCGTGATCAGAGAAAAGTGCCCACTCCTAAGAGGGTCAGCCCTTCTGGGCAGTATTGATGAGCACATGTGCATGTACAGTGTACACATATTATAATTTAGAGGGATGTGTATACATGCAATACAAAACTGTCTTTTTTCCTTCATTACATAAACAGATTTTATCTGAAGCTGTCAAGAAACTACATAAACATGTACCTGTGAACCAACACAAAACTATACTGTCTCAGCATTGGTTATGAAGAACAGGTTTCATCTCACTGGTTACAAGAAAACAAAGACAGGAAAAGTGTGCACTGAGATAACACAAATATTTGCACTTCCCTGGTCTGGCTGACTCAGCTGTGTATGTTGTCTATTTTTAACAGAGGGTACGCTCAGGCTGCCTAGAAGTCCAGAGCTGTGAGTACCCTTGGGACTGATAAGGTCAGCAGATTGACATTGCCTCAGGCAAAAACAGGCCAGCTAGGACACCAGTGGAAGCAAAAGTCTGCCTGGAACATATGGCAGCATGGAGTCAATCTGTTCCTGCATGAACAGAAAGAGATATGCTGTATTTTATTGAGAGCCTCATTACACAGTTGTTGTTACACAATTTGCTACAAGACCCAAACCTTCCAAAGCGTACACTCAGCATATATGGACAGAAAGCTGTGAGACATCTTCAAGCTAATTAATCATGAATGCAAAATCGTTGCCTGGCACCGTGGAGGTCAAGCAATAGGTCATACAGCTGCTAGTTGAAAGCCTGTACATGGATGGGGGAGAAATTTGGTGAATTTAGCATGCATTAAAATTCTCCAAGTTTCGTGTGTGTGCTATTGGATTTGCCAGTTGTCTCAAACCTATATGTGTAAGTTAGAACTTTGTGTCTATCTGCAATAGTTTGGAAGATGTGGAGGTTTTAAAATTGTAAGTGCCCCTAATTTGCATAATTTTAAACATCATGACTATTCCAAGTCAGGTGCCTAATTTCACTGGTAGGTCAGTCACCATGGCAAGTTTGGTGGTTTTCGGAATAGTAGGGTCCGAGAAAAACTCCGGACAAATCTGGTCGTAAAGAAGGAAGAAAGAAAGAAAGAAAAAGAAGGAAAGAAAAAAAAGAATTCTTGGAAAAACAAAATGTCTGGGTTGGCACCCAGACATAATAAGACATACATACATATGTGGCAAACTCATATAGACTTTTCAACATGTGGTAAACTCATCTAGAACTTTAGAGAAAAATACTGTTTATTAAGTTGTCCCCGTTTGCCCCGTGGGTGGCCCATTTCTCCCCCAGAATCGTCTTTTTGGATTTATGCTACACACAGACACACACAGACACACAGACACACAGATATATATATATATATATATATATATATATATATATATATATATATATATGTGTGTGTGTGTGTGTGTGTGTGTGTGTGTGTGTGTGTACAGGTGGTAAGAAAGTAGTTTACTTGTAAGCAAAGTGTTCCAAATTTCTTTTGGATATATTAACAGCACGTGCAGTTGATCTGTTGAGTAGTAAGGAATAAAAACAATCATGCTCCTTTCGTAGTGTCCCACTTGTCCCCAGTCTCCGCTACCTACCTACCTACGTACATACATACATACGTACATACATACATAACATGTGCATGGGTAAAACAGTTAAATTAGTTTTGCAGGACACAAACTAAGGTCCTATAAAACTTTAAAGATCATACAAAATTTGAAAATTACGGTACAAAGTACATAATTAAGGTCACAATGCAGTCCTCTCTAAGATACGAAAACGAGAATAAGCAGGTCCTACACAGAATTTGACTGTTCAGAGGGGCAGATACATGGTGATACCATTTGTCAAAGAGCAGAGAGCACAAATTTGGTTTTCAAATGATTTGAAAACCAAAATCTGTGCTCTCTGCGACGACAATAAAGTTGAGGATGAATATCAGTTTCTCTTGATCACATTGCCATGTATAGGGGCATTATGGATAAACTCGGACACATAGGGTTTTGTTTGTCTGTATCACAACCTGATATTATATTGTGGACTTACTTAATTGCTAATTTTCTTCACAGCATTTAGGTCTTTTATACGACATTGGACATGCGCGAGTTTAGCCTCGTTTTCATAATTACTTTGACGGCGGGAAACCAAGGTGTCGGAAACAAACGGTGTCAAACACATATTCGTAGCATATGTGACTATTTACTGTCTCTCACTTAATTAGGATACACTGTTTTAGGATTAAACAGCTATTGCAAATGTTAGTGATAACGAAGATTACATATGTAGCATTTTAAATTCTACATAGACCATGGCCCAAAAGAGCACATTTTCACACTCAAATCGAGCGTCTTTTTGTGTTCGATATTATCCGAATAGTCACCAGATGCTACAAGCCCAGCTGCCATGGAGAAACACTCTAGTATCCTTGCCATCAAAGGTAGAACAAATAATGCCAATCCTGAATTTAATTATAGTTTTTCTACAGTTACACAAAATGACGTTGTAAATAAGCTGAAACAAATGAAAGCAAATAAGGCTACTGGTCAAGATGATACTCCGGCCAAGGTGCTCACGATATAGACTATTGCACCTCCTGTAAATAAAGTAACAAACAAAGGAATAAACATGTATTAATTTCCAAAGGAAACTGAATGAAGATGGCAAATGTACTACCTAGCCATAAGAAAAAAAGATCGTATATTGAAAGAGAACTATAGACTACTAAGTATTCTCCCTAGCCTGCCAAAGGTATATGAGGGCCTGCTGAAAGACCAGCCAGAGACATTCTGTGATCTAGCGTACAACAAAATGCTCTCGGCTCACAGGAAAGCACACAGCTCTGACACAGTTCTAATGAAATTAACAGAAGACTGGAGAAAAGCACTTGATGATAACCTTTATGTGGGAGCAGTCCGTATGGATCTATCCCGTGCATTTGGCGAACTCCATTACAATTTTCTGTTAGCAAATCTTGAAGCTTGGGCTTATAACTACCAGCTGTGGCACTTATAAAAAATTGCTGGAACAACAGAAAGCAGCATGTCAAAATAAACCATCATTACAGCATTTGAAAAGAAATTAATACAGGAGTCCCCAAAGGGTCTACTTTGGGCCCAATGCTGTTTAATCTCTTCATTAATGGCATTATGCAGTGCGTAAAAGATTGTGATATCTATAATTACGCCGACGATAACACTGTCACAAATGAACACAAAAACTAAAAAAGATCTTGTAGAATACATTGAGATAAAAAAAATTGAGTGCATTGAATGGTTTAGAGTAAATCATATATGCAGGCTAACCCAACAAATTTTCAGGCTATAGGCGTCGAGCCAAAAATCAGGCAAACCAGAGTAGAAAAAGATGAAGAAAAAGTACAAGTTAACTTCAAAAGGACAATCATAGAATTGCAGGAGAATGTCAGTTTGCTTGGTGTAACTATTGACAACAAACTGAGTTTTGACACTCATGTTGCAGGAAAGCTGCAAAGCAACTAAATGTCTTGTGCAGGGTGAGCAAACTATTGGATAGGAATACCAAACTCACCATCCACAGAACATATATCCTATGAAATTTCAAAGTTTATTAAAGTCTATCTTATAACCTGCATTATATTTGAGATGACTATCAGGGGTCAAGGTTTTACCATATAGGCTTAGTTATATTCAGTTATGCCAAAGCCGGCTTATCGTCTCTGTGCATAATGACCATTTACGCCGAAGTAGATCTTATGAATTACGTGTCCATTTACCTCCAAATTTCTAATTGCCCTGTCCAAAAATTATCTTTTTCCCGGAAAAAAGGGCTTCCCTGTCTAAAAACTTACTTGTTCCTGACAATAGGGCTTGCCTTAAGGGCAAGCCTCGAATTGGACTGGGTTATATCTTTGAAACTGATTTTTAGGTTGGTAAGTAAGTACGATTTTTGACATTGAATGAGTCAATAAGGCCTATTACAACTAAAATGTCCAACGATTATTTTAGTAATAAAAAATGGTCATTTGAATTTTACATTGCATGAAAGAAATACCTTTAATTATAGAAATGTGTTTTCACAACGAATCCTTCATCAGTGAAAATGACTAAGTACCAGATTTAGTGAAAAGAATGAAATCATGGACAAAAACAATATCATGTCCTGTGTCACTATACGTAAGAAGATAAAAGTAATTTGAAATCGTTTTTCATGCACTGAGGTATGTGATCAATTTGAAAGGTTAAGCAAATTGTGAAAATATAGCCAAATTCCTCTAGGACCAGCACAATGCAAGTAAAATAGACCTAGACTGTAAGAAAATATTTAAGAAAATGCTTTTTCAGTGAACCTCTGTTTTGAGGGGAGAGTTTTTTGGAAGACAATTTAAAAGCAATTTCATGTGTTTACTAACCCAATTTACCTTCAAAAGAGGACAAAGATTTTTTTTTCACTCTTTGTTTAATGAAAGTCCACTTTTGGGTAATATATATACATGTTTCAGTGCTTATAGTTGTCTAGTGTTCCAGGTTATCTGCTATCCTGACCGTCTTTATCTGATTTTACCCGAAAACTCGGACACCTGACATTGTTTTGTTTTCAGTCTGAATACATAAACTACAAAGGACCCATTTCAAAATATTAACTCAGAAAATTACACCAATATTTGTTGTATGTCATTATGCAATAATAGAGAAAAAAAAAGCTGGTTACCCCAGTACAAACATTAGTTGCAAGCCTTAGGTTTAGGAATTTATTCATACTACCCCGATGCCTATACTCCCAGGAACACAAAAAGTATATATGATCTTAACCAACAAGCACTTTGATGCAATGGATAACAAATAGAAACCGATGTTTTTCATGACCCGTGAATTTTCAGTTAATTACTGTTACAGTAGCAGAATTTCGCAGAGACCCCAACCCTCCCGTTTTCAGCGGGAGATCTCCCATATTTTGCACTTTTTCCTAATTCTCCCGTTCTTCCTCTTAGAATATGTTTTCTCCCGCCCAGATAAAAATGGATGAGGTAAAAGAAAAATCTTCAAAATACACCTTTTTTCGATTTTTTTTTCATAAGGCATGTAATGTAAGAAACAAGACTGTGCAGAATCGACGGTATTTTATTGTTATTGGCCTTTCTTATCACACTGTAGCACACACTGCACGTAATTCGTAGAATATGCATGTGGCAGCGCCATTCAGATGCAGAGCTGTTGGGCCGCCAGAGGGCGTACCTTGCAAGACAATAAAACCTTGCACTCATGCAAACCTGATAGCAAAATTGGTACTCACACAAACATTGCCCCATGTCTGTTATACTATAATTGCTTGCTTTCACGAGTGTTTTTTTTTAGCACTTTAAGTTTATCGTCTAACAACTTTCCCTCACTCATGTGTCAAGTCTTGTCGACCAATGCAAATTTTTTCTACCATACATTTTGACATACAACGCATTTGTTCCTACTACGCCAATAATTTCGCTTCAACCACCAAAAACTTCTCGTTTGTAAATAAATATTTGCTACGATTTCATTTCTGCTACAAATAAAATTGTACTGCTTGTATATTTTTTTTCGACTACAAATTTATTCTAGAAGGTTTCATCCCAGCTGACTTGTCAATCAGCAGGACTGAAGAAGTTCCTTCTTTAGTCCTCCTTCCTACAAATATTGTGCAGTCATATTGATTGTTTCTGTTTGGTGCGTATATTATGACGTGGAGGTCTGGCAAGACGCTAAGTTAATAACATAAATTTTACTGCAAATTATCATATGAAACAAAAGTCCGTCAAAGAAAAATAGATGCCATGGATAATCTTGGATGCAAGGGATATTCTTAAAAATAACAATCAGCTGTTTAGTTTTAATTTCTGCCGAATACACGGTGGTAATTCTCAGGAAGGATAAAAAAATCTGCTAATGCATCAGGCAGATTCATACTTCAAAGATATTCAGCTTTAATTTGCCTTATGGCTTCCTTTCGTGAATTTAGCCATACACCGATAGACTAGCAAGTACAGCTGTAATGCTGCAGTATTTCATGTTGAATGTCTATTATGTTGTAGAGGGACAAAAATCAATATAGTAAGGCAGACTTGCTTTGTGATCCCGATTGTTTTCGAAACAAACAATGTTTATATCAAAACATGCATATATTTGGAGCGGTCATATTTATTGTACACAGAGTAAAGACACTGAGATATTTGTCACCTGTGGTCCTGGTGTTGACTAGGATAAGGTTTCAGATAGCATCAACGTTCAACTAGTCATGGACAAACTATACGGTCGGTGAACAAATTATCTTTGAATATAATCTGGACTAAGTTCATGATATAGCAATTTCTTGAAGGAATTTTAAATTTCATTGGAATTGTTTAAAAATGTTATTTTACTATCTAGAACAGATGAATCTGATTTTCTGGGTAAACGCATCCAGGAAACCCTTAACTGGAGTACTCATAAAAAAAAAAAGAAAAAAAAAAAAGAAAAAAAAAAAAAAAGAAAAAAAAAAAAAAAAGAAAAAAAAAAAAAAAAAAAACAACCACCACCGCAGTTTTTTCCCTTTGCAACACCTTGAATATTCAATCCTAGTCCGGTGTGCCCCAACGCTCTTATTTTTGCCTCTCAGTAAAAAGATACCCGTCTTCCATTTAATGCAGAATATAACGCTCATAAAGAGCCCTTGTGTAGCAAAATAATTACAAACGGAATAAACATTCAAGATCTATAACTATTAAAAGCGCTCACGTTTTATTTTAGATATAGGACAAACTACCAAGCTAGATTCAATGTGTCCTTGTAATCTCTCTTTCGACCCACATTCATTTTAAAGGAGGTCAACGAAACCAGCTCTCTCAATACCCAGAAGGACAAGATTTGAAAAAAATAAACTTGTATCAGATAACACATTATGGAGTAACAGTGGGATATTTTATATTCCACTCATACTCCACACTCTTCTTATGCTTCTAGACGGGCTGCAAAAGACGGATTGCATACGCAATAATACTATCGATTTTAAACTATGCGGAACTGCATTTTGTCAACAATGCTCTTATATGTGCCGTGCTGACCTATTATGTATGTTACCATTAGGCTTTATTCATCCTTGAAAATAGTGCTACTCAATTTTGTAATTTTCACTTGAGCGTCTTTCATCTTTTCCAGGTAATCTTGATAAACAATTCATAAAAGTGTTAGACATTTTCTTCAGGTTGCTGCAGAGACAGTGGATAGGTAATATATTGCTGAGGTCATCCTGAGCCCCCTATTTCAGTTCCCCTTAACAAATCCTGGATCCGCTCCTGAGAGTGATGCCCCTTACTGACTCCCTCTGGTGAGAGCAGGACACCAGTTCACAACTGCCAGATCCACATCACTACCTCAATACCATTCCGACAAAAATATTTTTAAACCAATACCCGTCACCATAAAAATATTGAAGCTGTGCTAACATACTTCCTGAGCACTTGGCCAGAAAAATTGGCAGTATCTACTCAATTGTCACGAACTTGATTCATTCTTTTAGAAATATTAATTCCAGGGCCGGGAGTCAGTCATAGGCCGTTCCAAGAACTTAGCCAGAAATTGGCAGGAGCTACTCAGTTACTAGTATTACAAATTTGATTCATTCTTTTGAAACATAAACTAACAGTTGACAAGTGGATATATCTTGATTTCTTGGATACTTTCATATATTGATAGGAGTAGGTGTCATCATGGACTTTGTTTTACATTTTTGGTACAGGATGTCCAATGTCACAGTCCTTGTTAGGAATTACTCAGGTTTATACAGGTGTCTGGCTGTAATTGTTTATTTTTGTAATCACTGGGATTGGATATATAGCCCCAGTTTGTTTTTACTTCAGTTATACACTAGCAGGTGGTTATACTAATGTGTCCTTTCCAACTAGAAAGGGCATGTACTTGTTCAGGGTAAGTCAAATTATTCTTGTCTGAACTTGTTCCATACCATTTAGTAATTATGTTTGGTTTTATAAATATTCTGTATTAATATTGAAGCTCTGCATTAGTAAGCAGAACTTCACTTATTTAAATTCAATTCATCATTTTGACATGTTCATATATATTCATTATTATATGGGTTGTCTTGGCTGAATATTTAGCGTAGCCAACGAGCCACTATACAGAGAGACATGTACGGGTAGAAGCTCCAAAACATGTTCTGAGTAGTTACCTGCTGAAGACCCTTCAATGTATTTGGGGCTAATACAGCCTATGTCCAAATTGTGCAGAAGAACGTGACCATGGTACTTCCATGTGAAAACAGGTTAGTCAGCGACAGGTCAGCTTATGGAGTGTAGAGAGTTTGGACTACGGAATTAGGTAATGACTATTAGGAAGTGGCTCTGGATGAGAAGACACAAATACAATAACAATGAATGTCGAGCAAAAGTCAGATGAATTTCTGATGGGAAGATACTTTCATTTGTAAGATGTTTTGTGATGCAAGGGAAGTCATATAACCGCGATACAGGCTTCCTCAGTTGAAGTATTCAGCACTCTATAATGTTGCCCATCTTGTGGAACAGGGTATCATTAGACACTGCTCCCTAGTGGTCAATTTAAGATCTACATTTTTCAAACCTGATAAAATGCTTCTAGTGTCCAAATCAAAGGTCAATGTTTAAACCAACCGTTATTTTACAAGTGATTTTTTTTTTCAGAATCGTAGCATCCAGAGAGGCAAAAATGTTCAAGTGCAATGGGTCCAGCCACTATATAATTTTATTTTATTTTTTGGACCTTCAGTTCATTTTGTTGCTGGCAAAAATAATCTACGACGCAATTGATACCAATGTATTTCCTTTTTTCTAATATTCATTTAAAGCAGTCAGCAGTAAAATATCCAATTCGAAAAGTGTACTCTTAAGTCCAGCTCTGGCCCCTGAGTGCTAGTCCGCCACCTATTTTTAAAGGGGCGGCACCGACCAAAGAAAGTGTAATATGTTTAAAAGTCCATGTTCCTAAGGTTAGATATTCATTGCCATATAGTGCAACACCAAAAGTTTGGGTCACAGAACACATAGTAATATGTACAGCCAGTGATATTACAGGAACATTCAGTTCTTTACATAAAAAAGAATTATATGAAGCTTGAGCATGGATCCACTTTACCATGTAAATTCCAACTTACTGATTGTCTGTTTCCTTTGCATGAGGAAAAATACTGACAAGGAAGTGTGCAAAATATTTAAGTTTATTTCTCACAATATTTTGTCACACATCTATTTACATTAGATGAGTACAGTTGCTACTCGAAGTCACAGTGCTGTCAGAGTACACAAGATTTCTATGTAGTTCTAAGTGCAGTATTTTCTATGCTGCTTCCACGTCATCTAGTGGCCGTCTTTGTCTTTTTATTGCTGGTAATCAGCCAAATTTTGTCTATAAAGTGAACATGTAAATGGTGTAATCTGTATTATATACAGGCTTACCACTGTCAGATACCTGCATATGTACAAATTGTTGCAGTCCATTTTACACTCTAAGCGGTTTATCCAGGTCTAAATATTGTGTTCAGACTGTAGCATATACCAGCTTGCTTGGTTATGCTTTGAAAAAGAGTAAAGTTATGATTATTGCTACACAGTACTTATTAAGTCTCTGTGTGTGAACACAGACTTCTTGTTTTTCCTTAAATATTTTATTCTTTATTTAGTTATTCATCTATTTCCATGTGAATTTCGTGGTCAGTTTTTCTCGGACGCGATTGTTGCGAAAAGTACGAAGCGTGGCATGGTGATAGACCTAGTAGTGAAGTTGTGCATATTGTTTGGAACAGTCATGATGTTAAAAATTATGCAACTTAGAGGCAATCAAAATTACAAAAACTTCATATCTTCCAACCTATCACCAATAGACACAAAATTTAAACTAGTTCATACAGGTTTGTGACATCTGCCAATTTAATGGACAGTGAACAAAATCGCTAGCATTTGAAATTTTGCTAATAAGGACCACTTGAAGCCGCATGAAAAAAATATTGTTCCGGGAGTGAAATAAATGCCACATAGACAATTTTAAAAAGTTTTCTAGGCACACGGACTTTCTTGCTGACAAGCAAATCAAATTTTCCTAGTTTATTTATTAATTTCCGTTTCAAATTTTGTGGTCAGTTTTTGTCGGACACCACTTGTTCTGAAAAGTACCAAACTTTGCATGGTGATAGACCTAGTGATATTAAAATTATGCAAATTAGGGGCAATTAAAATTTTAAAAGCTCCATATCTTCCAACCTATTACAGATAGACACAAGACCTAATGCAATACATATATATTTGTGACACCAGCCAATCTAACGGACAAGGGAAAAAAAACTGCAGCATATTAAATTATGCTAATTAAGAGCATTTAAAACATGTAAAAGTTGAATATCGCGAAAACTGCTACAGATAGATGTGTCATTCCCACTTCAATTGGTAGCTTGATGACATAGCTGCATCTAATGAACAATGAACGAAAGTTGTAATATTTTGATTTATGCAAATTAGGTAAATCTATAAAATTGAATTTTATTAAGCTTCCAAACTATCATACATAGAGGCGTCATTATCCAATGTTAATTCAAATATTGTGACACAGCCGCATCCATTGAAAGATGAATAATAACTAAGGTTGTAGCATTCATACTTATACAAATTAGGTGAAGACACAAAATTCAAATCTGGAATAACTTCAATATTATTGCATATAGAGGGGCATTCCCACTTCTATTGGTGGGTTGGTGACACAGCCGCATCCAATGAAACATGAACAAAAATATAGCACTTTATTTATGCAAATTAGGCAAATAGGCACAATTTAAATCTGAAATAACTTCAAAACTATTACAGGTAGAGGTACCATTCCAACAACAATTGATAGGTTTGTGGCATATCCCCATCCTGTGAACATGAAACAAAGTTGCAGCATCGTAAGTTATGCAAATTAGGTGAAAACACAAAATTTAAATCTTAAATTTCGCTGATGGCACAAAGCCGTGAAAATAAGAACACAGTGAAATAGTATTTTAACATTGTTTGAATAGGAATTACATCCAAAACGGTGAAATTAAAACTACGGTGAAACGTCAAAAATAAAAAAACCGTGAAAATCCATACACGCGAAAATAAAGCAATTTACAGTAAATCTGCGTCTCATTGCAGGATGTTACTGTTTAATTTCTCTCATCAGGATCAGGATGTTTACTCCACGATAAGTCTAGTTACTTTATCTGATGGCATTGTTTATATCACGGGCACGAGGTTAACAATACTTTAAATATTGATTATATGAAGCTTTTTCAAGTATCTGAAAATACCATCAATCGTTTCAGTGTATATGACATGTAAGGTCGGTTCCAACTCTAGACGTCTAAAAGTATCTCAGCAATTTATCGGACGTATAGAAATTTTTTTAACAGGTATTATACTTAATTAATGTGCAGCTTACCAGCAGATTATAAATCGCATCCCCAGGACTTGAACAACTCTGTAAGAGCTCTTTTGTTTATTTGAGAGACATGTGACCTCTCGTCTCTCCGCGGTAACTGGCGGGGAAGACATACAAACTAAGGACTGTAAGATGAGAACCTCTAGCTGAGCTTAGGTTAACTCTTTCAGTGCCAATCACGAAATCGATCTACGTAAGTCAGACTAGTCTGAATTATCACAAGGATCCCAGATTTTTCTTCCTCGCAAAAAGGCTTTTCATTCCCGTACAAGTATGCCTGAACGTCCAGAGAGAATATCCCAAGTCAACAGCTTTTCTCAGCGCGCATTGCCGAGAAAAGCTGTGGACTCAGTCCAAAATTAAGCACTTTAAGGGTTAAAATCTACTGTAGTCTTTTCATCAGGAAAATTCCTTGAAGGCCAGCATATGTAATGGTATCACCTTTGAGGCTTATGTAATTCACTTTGATTGTTCAGATTGTGTATGCTATCGATCCCCAGGGCGCGTTTTTTTTCAAGGAAGGATCTGTACGTGCTAATGTAACCTCGGCTTGGACTGGAGTCCATTGGGCTACCTGTCCTCATGATATGAATTAATTTTATGCGAATAGAGCTGTTCATACCGACTTGTACCGAACTTTTCCGGACTGTAATTAATTATGCATTCCATTGTTGGCCTGATTGTCCAATCAGCGAGTAGCCGAGTCGGACTCACGCCGTCAAATGTGATTACCGCATGGATTGTGTTGAACAGTGCAAAGCTTATACCTAAAATGTCACATCAGTGGTGAAACGTGCATTTATAGTTTGCTGACGGTTTTATTTCTCGTTAAATCCAAGCACATGCTGTGCTTTACGCTTTTATGCTTCCACGTGTGATCCGACCAGCGTGGTCGACCACAAAAATGTAAACAAAGGAGGGTGCGATGCCCGAAGTGAACCGAATAAACCCGAGTGCTGTGAACTGGTCTATTGCTGCTCATGAAGTAATGCTAACTGCAGACCTCTGCTAAATTTGGTTATAATGCCTGGTTTTGTTGCATTACTTATAATATGATGTGGGTACTTATTTCGTGTCAAATTTTTATTCAGATGCTGTTGCCTTTTGGCTTGAAACGTATCGTGTTCCAATCTCACTGCCAACTTAAGCTTAGCCACCCTAGAATAGCCATAGGTGTATTTCATACAGGATTTGTATTTTGATTTCGACCTAACTGGGTTGTCCATGACTGTGAAAATTAAGAATATACGTTATCTTGTTTGACTTTGCATGCCGTTTTTGTAGGTATAATGCTGACAATTCTGCATAAAAAACGAATTGTGGCCTAGCCATGTCAATTTTTTTTTTCATTCTTCAAAATCTACATTTCATATGCGCCTTGCCAAAACATCAATTCTTGCTCTTACTTTCTAAACTCGATTAAAGTGTATCAAACAATTTGAAACCTGGTGCATGGTTTCACAGATGTAACTAATGATGCCACTTTAAAATGCATCGTCCGAGACTTCCAGCATGAAATCCCAATAAAATATGCAGTGTTGCATTTTTACAGATTTGACATGATAAGCCAGGGGCATTGGACTGCTCAGAGAAAGACGTTTTATACGCCACTATACGATGCATGGCGGGTAGGACTAGCATGTTTCACCTCTATTTGTCATATCAGATTTCAACACTCCCCAGGCAAACCGGTCATCAATGGCTAGTAATTTCCAATGTTGTCTTTTCCCCTTCTCCTTCTGTTAAAATGATGTAATTTCATCAAAGGTTTTGAATGAAAGTTCTAGGGGAAGCCCAATAGGTTCTCCCTAAAATATAATAACATGATAACTGCATTTTTAGGAACACGATAGCGGTGCAGTCTCATCATAATGCATGTTACATTGTACCCTTGCTTTCAAAATAAATTAGACCGATCTGAAACCAAAAATGAGAAACATTAATAACACATTATGATTTGTGAACTGCCATTCAGAGAGACAGATCCGTTTTAAATATGTTTAAGAATATCGAAGCCAGTTTGAATATTATTGTTGCATTGTCACTGTTACTTTTGGACTTCCGTTTGTAAAATGTTAACATCTTATCAGCAGTCTTTATGTGTATCACACGGAGAACCCTTCAACAGAGAAACAGGACGTTTGCTCTAATTTTGGCATGAGATGTAAACATCATCAGTAAACAGAGCAACGTATCAGGCTTTGCTTTCCGTATTTATGGAATATAGTCCATACTTTCACATTGTGTCAGTAGTATTAACACTTTACTTACACTTCCTTAGTCCCTGTGGTGAGGTATTGACCTGTTACGCGCTTTTTTCACGGTATTCCTCGGCATGGACATAGTCTACAGTGGAATAAGTCTAGAATATTTGAATCACTGGATCAAATCACTGGTTAGATGACATCCTGATACATTCTACCATATATGATTTGTCAGGAACTGGAGTTAATCTCTCTTGACAAAAGTTGCTCCCTGTTGGCTCATTGACATTTTTTTTCTCGAGTAAGCAAATTTATTTTGTCTGTGTGAATTTTATCTCTTAACTTTTCATTTTATATGGCAAACTTAAAAAACCCGAAGGATTGTTGGGAACACCATGCCTATTGCTGCTATGATTTAATTGTGTATTTGGGTAAATCTGAGAAGTGTTAATTTGTTGGCCAGCTGGCACTTTAGTTTACCAGAATGCTTCTCCAATCTGACGGGCTTGTCACCTTGGCCTTGCATATACAAGGCCGTTTTCTGGGTTTGAAAACACTAATCATAAACATATACTAAAAATCTGAAAGTTAGAGTTGCAACAACGTAACCTATTGAAGAAATTGTCTTCAAATTCAGTGACAGAATGTTCTTCTACTTGGTGGAAATGTTTCTTGTGTTATAGTCCATATAACTGTAGTCATCAGGTGGCGCCACACTTATCGTACATAAGGCTACAAATAAAAGCAGTGTTCATATGTAAAATGCACTAATAGTTCATATCTTATGAAAAACCTGTGTATCTTAGGCTAAGATACTGACAACCTCAGGTGGAACTTCAATCAGGTTATCAAAAATATAAAGTGGGATTTCGATGTCCCATTGTATGTCACACTTTATTTCGGCAACACAACGGCAGGTGTTAATGGACAAAATACAAAGAAACACTCCAATGCATTGCTGGATACAGACGTAAACACACATTGATGTGACGGGGACTGCTGTCTATTTTTGCAACATCACGGAACAGCATCAATGTACACTATAACACAACTGAATGAACGTGTAGGAACTTCGATAGACTTGCTCGTTTGTGCACACTTCTTTGACACCAATGACGGGATTCTCATTCAAATTAGTGGGGACATATCACATGGGAGTCTTTGCTGTCTTTGGATGCTATGAGTGAGTTTTAGAGGATATGTTATATTAACTGGAGCTCTGGTGCAGAGTTTACTGAAAATAAATAGCATTTGAGAGTATCGGCCGACATTGGGAGTAATGCTTTGTGCACAGGTAGAATTTTTGCAATGGTAAATAAATCTGACCCGGGGTAGGGGAGGGGTAGAATATGCCACAATTTGCATAGCTTTCTTTAGCTGGTACATGTACAATGTATATTGTATGACAATGATGAACCAAGGACCAGTATGTTGAATACAGCAATCAATTTTGTCGTGGCAACAATAATTTTCTGCTTCAATTTCATATACTTTTCTGGGATTGTTGATTTTGTGTACAATTTCACTTTAGTGTAGTGTGACTGGACCGGGAGAGAGCAGGCCAAATTGCATATCAATATTTCCTTCATATTGCTAGCAAGTATATTTATTTAGACTGTACTGAGGTGGTTTGATTTATAATGTGTATGAAATGAGATATAAGTCTTAATACCACATATAACTTATAATGTATGAAATAAATGTTTTTGTTGTAAATAAAGTTAGATTTTAGCAAAAATACTATTTAGGTTTTTCACTGTTTGATGCATTATACGGTTTTGATTTATAAATCAACAATTTTAATTAAATCTTATGGATAAAAACGAAGTGTTAGCGACTCTATATAAATTTATGATAAACAAATATATATTTTTGGGGGGCACATCACGAACACCAAAATAAATATGGTTATGAGCTCCTCTGAAAATCAAGAGTCTTCAACTTTTCATTCAGTGGGTTGTATTACACTATCACCGCCGCCGAGAGTAACTTCATTTAGTCTATCAATATTTCAAAGAATATTTCAGTGTAACATACAAAGTTACTTTGCCCTGACATGATTTCATTTTGGTGAGACCAAAATGAAGTGATTGGATCTCATTTAGTATGCTTTGTATCAAATTGTTTCATTTAAAAAAGCATGCCAATTGTAATTTGATTAAAAATCTCTTTAATTTCAACATTTCATATTGAAATAAAAAAATGAAAGTTCGTTAATTCATCCAGGTTAACCACCTACCAGGAATTCAGAATGAAAATTGTATTTCAAAATTATAAACAAAAGAAAACGTATTATCTAAAATTTGAACTGGGCATTTTTCTGATCATAATGTACATATAACTCTACATTTCCCCCTAACAATGCACCAGACTGATTATATGTGAATAATCACTATTATATGGGTATTTTCCCAGGTCATCTTGCTTATCTCTCTATCGTAGCTTCGTCTGTGTATTTGCACAGCCCAATTATGCACGCCCAGGCCTTTAATCAAGAAAGGGGGGGGGGGGTCGAGGGATTCGTAATTCAGACTCCCCTCCCAATGGCCTAGCTAGCAAGAAGGTAAAGTTTTGTGTTGGAAAATATGGCTTGACTTGGGATATATTCTCATAAAAATATAGCTTTTAGATATTAAAATGAATGTTAAACTAATGCTTTCTGAAGAGTAAAGAAAATGCGAAAATAGTGCTCAACATTGCAGGAAATTTTTTTTTTGAAGGCCTTCTAAAAAAATTTTCAGCCTACAGGCTCTGCTGTACCTATTTCGTATATCGCAAAATATCCCTGAACAACAAAATATAGTAAAATGGCAGACTAAACATTGCTCGGAGCTGTAAATATGTTGCATGACAATGTGCATTTAGAGGTGGCTGCTTATGACACGATTGTCTTTGCTTCAATGTCTTGTTTCAGGCAAATTAAATGTAAATCCGCTTTAAAGAAAAATGATAGACACGGCATACGTGAAACATACACGCGATAAAACAATAAAAAGAAGTTCAATGGACTAAATACAATATAAGGGAGTACTAATAACTTTATGTCAAGGTAATAAGCGGTTTTACATACACTGTACATACCTTTTCCATAAGGCAAACCGACGTCTGTCTGCAATGAAGTTTTGATCAGTTGTAAATGTTATTTTGTTAGTTTTAGCGTCAAAATTGAGCCCCCCCCGCAAGATTGTAATTTGGACCTTAGATAAAGCAGAAGGACAGATACTGGTAACTCCAGGCACTGTAGCACTTTATTCTAAGAAAAAATTAGAACGCGGAGGCGCATACCATGCACAGTTGAAAAACAGTTATTTGTCCTCAAGTAGGTCTCAAGGTGAACAAATAGGGGCACTGTGGATACTCATACTGTGCAAACGATACTCCAGTGCAGACTGTCCTAATCTTAGTTATATCTAGCACACAGGGCCAAATTGACAGAGGGCAGGAAGCATGGGAAGGGAGGACACCCCTCCCAGTATTAGAACTTTTAGAAATAGTAAACCTGGCTAAAATCTTTTATCCAAACTTAAATTTTGTTAGCCAAAGTAAGCTGACATCTTCAAACATTTTACATCTAATGGGCGGCAGCTCGATGATGGAACAGTGAAACTCTTTTTTATGCTGCAGACAAAAATCTATATAGCTAATTTGGCTAAAAGGTTGTTTATTCTCGTGGCCAAATTCCATATTCATCAGCCTATCGCTCCTTGGCTAATGGCTGGCACCAGCCCAACTAAGGTGTTAAATGCAGTGAAATCAAGGTGCGGAAAACATAATGTCAAATTTGGGCAAGTAATATTGGAATAGCGTAAAATACCATGTATTAACTATGACAGTTTGCTTGAAATGAGCCTTCAAAACAGCCCCTTTCTTTTTTTCATGCAAACAGTATTTTTGATTTATGTCTGTACAAAGTGTGTCAAACAACATATAAATAAAGACTGGTCAAATGCTTAGATTGTGACATGATACACAAGTTAAATGGTAGGCATATTGTGCATACATAGAATCAGGTGTAAAGCATTTTGTTGTTGTTGGAGATATAGGCAACTTGACATTACAACGCTTAAACAATGGTCGTCCCTGGCAAATGTCCAATTCATGTTTATGCATTTGCTGCTATACATTTACATCGTATATTATTGCAGTTTTATATTTTGTAAATGTGAGGTAGGTGTCTCAATAGAAATTTAATTATATTTTATTTCAACGATTTCCCGAAAATATGTTCTTTTCAGATTATGCTTTGGTGGATGAGGAACGAAGCAATATAGTTAGATGCATCCATGCGCGTGGCTTCATCTGTTGGTCAGATTTTCTTCATTCGTAGAGGGGGATATATACTGCTAGTGGGTTGTTGCAATCGTATCAGTGTCTTGTAAGTGCCATCTGTGGATCATTTCAAGTATGAAAATATAATTTATATATTTTATGATCAGTGGATAATTTCACGAATAAAAATGTAACAATCATAGAAAAGTTTATTTTAAAGAAATGTAGATGTTCCGAAGGTTCAGTTTTCCAAAGGTTCCATGTTCCCAAGGTCCAGTGTTCCGAAGGTTCAAGATTCCGAAAAATTCCTTGCAAAGGCCGCCTGGCATGGCACAATTTTTTTATGATATCACAAGACTCTACACAACATGACAAAATATATTTCGACACCGTATCATGTGATGATATCTACGATATATCACACTGCAAAAGTCTTGAAATCGTGCCTTGTCATAAAGAATCTGGATGGATCGCACGATTTCGAAAAATTGAAAACGTCGTATTGTAGGAAATGCTAGAACATGTATATTGCTTAGGACCATCGTCTACCAACATACAATACCGTATCTTTAAGTTAGCTGATCTTGTATCGAACATCTCTCATGCAGTGCGAGGAGGCATCATTTGGTAATGCCCAGCCCTACGCAGCGCCTGTAAATGGGCCACAGCCAAAGATTCCATAAGCATATGACATGCCGTATCCATGCAAACGACATCTACATATATGTTATAGCTAAAAATGAAGATACGTAAGAATAAATTCAGATGACTTGAAATAGTAATAAATAATGAGTGAACCTTTATTGGCTGCAACTCAGATGCAAAGGATGAGGCCTTTTGCCTTAGCAACTAAAACCCAAGTACAATACACCATTACACAGCACACAATATATGTAAATGTAGAATTGAAAATACGGGAACAAGCTAAAAACTGTCAAAAGTTACTGAAGAGAAGCTGAACAAGGTATACATACATGCATATACCTATTTTTTCATTTATGATAACTCTTATTTGTATGGTTTCAAGAATGAATCTTAAGGCGTTCCGAGATTATCAGAAGTTTGCATGAGGAAAAAAGCTACTGGATGTGATGGAACCAGAAGACAGAACAGTGAAAAGTTGAAGGTGTTTACGCAGAGTTTATGTAAATTTGATTAATTGTCAATTAGGAAGGAAAGGGCATACAGAGGAAAGTTGGTACTGCGACGTGAGGTAGTATATCCCAACAATCCAAGGGAATTTTGGGATCCTATTAAGAAGGTGGGGCAAGGAGTAAACATATCCCGTTCAAGGTGAAAGTGAATGTGCTATTTCTTGACGCTATTAACGTGGTTCTCCGTAAATAGGGAAATGATTTTGAGTCTTTAAAAACAGGTGAGAATGATGACTTTAACTTTTATGTTGAATTTTATAATCAGGTATTTGAACAGATTCCAGTGGTTGAGCAAGAATTCCAGGAAGAGGGATCAAACGATCAGCTTGAAAAGTGTAGGAATGATACAATATCTATTGAAGAAGTTACAAAAGTAGTCCAAAATTTAAAAAGAAAGAAGGCTTTCAGTGATGCTCTTACACAGAACGAAGTGTTAAAATAAAATTATGTGACACATTTTTTGTATTTATTTATAAATACTAGTACTTGTTTTAAGTTAGGGGTTGTACCAAATGTTTGGAACAAAGCTATTCTAGCTGCAATACCCAAAGGGGCAACCCCCCCCCCCCCACACACACACGTACCACTTTCTTATAGAGACATTAGCTTTCTCTCACGTATTTATAAAATGTATACTGGTGTTTCGAAAGGACGAATAATATGTTATCCTGATGATGTAAGTATTGGTAATGATGAACAGAATGACTTTCGATAAATTTAGATCGTGATGGATCACAGCAACTCTGAACGAAAAAAACAACCCGTGTGACCCCCCCCCCCAAAAAAAAGAATACTTGCAATATCAAGTAAAGGTTCTATTGTACAATGTTGTTATGATGAATTGATAGCTGAGCTGGCACTGCATGTCACATCCAGTGCCAATACCGGTAATCTGTGAAGTTACAAGTTCAGTGCCATAGCCCATCATGCCGTGTGGCAATGGTACTAACACTGATGTTACAGATGAACTGTCACAGCCCATCACACCAAATATTATTTCATGGTAACAATAGAGTGAACCGATGCAGCCCGTCACTATGTTCTAATAGTATTAATAGTGAAGTTTCAGATGCAATTACTAAAAGGTAATCGCAGATTGCTAGATCTATGCTCCCCCCCCCCCCGCTATGTGACCTAGGATATGTGTCCAGGTGATTCATCTTTTAACTAGTCTGAGACTAATGTAGGATTAAAACCATATTACATACATTTTCTGATATTTGTTTTCCATAGATAAACATATCTGACTGGATAACTAATGAGGTCAGGTCCTTGCACTTGCTTTCCAACAAACTTTTGCCAAATAGTTCATCTTTGTGTTTGTTATTACATATTTGAATCTGGTTTAATTGATTTTATGGATTTCCTTAGCTTTACTAATCGACTCTTGTGTACATTTGTTTCTTATATGTTCAAATATTTTACACCCTAATCGTAAAATGAATTTCATCCCCCAGTTCTCCACTATTGCAAATATCACATCTATTCAATTCTTTCTATTGTCTTGTATCTTCCCCTCCCTATCATTAACCAGTGGGCAGAAATTGTGAACCTTGTCCGCTCCTTTCCCCTTGTAAAATTTTGAATTGCATTAAAGTATTCTCCATAACCAAATTTTTCCCAATTATTTTAAATACATTAAGCTAGTTGTTCTTTTCAATTTTCTTTTCCCAGAGCGAGTAGAACTCATTGCCCATTTTAGAAATCATTGAACTGATCTTTGAGCTGTTACTATTCTGAAGATTGTCCAGCTCATAGAGATCCGCCAGCTGTTGTTACTGGAATATCTAAGAGTATACACCTCGGTTAGCAAGCTCTAAATTACTTTGGTAAGCCAGATCCATAAAAGAACTCTATTGCTCTCCTTCAATGTGTACAAAAAGTTCATTCAATTTCCAATAGTATCATAACACATTTGTTTGTGTCTCAGTTCTCCATGTACGGTGGCGTTACTTGCCTTCCTGCCTACATCCAATACATATTACAATAGCTTATGTGCAGTTTTTATACTCATCAATTATCAGTGCTTCCTTCAAGACACTTTAAATGGCTTACTGTGTCAGTTTTAATCTTACATATGCACGGGCCGCACACTTCTGACCCATATAGGCTGATGGGTTTAATCAGTTATTTATTTTTTTTACCATATTCACAAATGTTTTATCTTGACTCGTTGGGGGTTCTATATCTTGATCGGCAATATAGCATTGGTTTACTGGTATGATTTACGGCTTTCATCATGGACATAGTCACTTTCTACACCTGTTCGGGAATTAAAGTCTCCTACTCTAAGGACCTGACCCAGTACCCTATATTCTTCTAGTTCTTTTTCTACAATACCTAACATATCTAGATTCTGGGTTGAACAAAATGAAGAGCTTTTAGGTGGCAGGTACACACACAATGAAAATGTCCTGATATATATCTAAAAAAATGTCTACACATTTTTTTTGTCCAAACAATTTCGGAAAGTCCTATGAAAAAAATAATTATTTTACGTATATCTTTCTTAATAAGAAATAGCTATACCACCTGAATGTTTGGTAGCTTTTCTGGACGGGGTCTGTTCACTTGAAATGTATCAAATCCCTTATTGTTTATGTCTGTTGTTGGGGCCAGCATGAGTGTCAGTAAAACAAACTATGTCATGTTTCTTGATGTTGTTTTCAAAGTCAGGGCTTCCCAACTTAGCATTAAGCCTTGACTGTAGGACATTACATTCTATGCTGCTATTGACGCAGGATATGGTCTCATTTTAAATGTTAAACTTGTGGTAATGTTATATTGAATTACATTTTATGCGAGCGTGGATTTCTTTTGTCCATGTGTCAGTGTTAATGTGTTTTTGATACAACTTGTCCGACATATATTTTCTTTTACTGAGGGGAGGACGACTAATCACGTGGTTTTCTAGTTATCCCCAAGCTTGCCTCCACCGCATATGGCAGATTGGAAGCAAAAATGGCTACACCGTCTTTGGTTAGATGTACGTCGTTTTTTTTAACAGGTCTCTTTCCACCTTTCCCACTAGGTTTAATAATGAGGTGATGGCATGTTCTAACATCAAAGTCATTCAGGTATTTTGGTCTGAGTAACCCATTTACTGCTTCCTGTTGTGCCTGTAGCAGAGGCTTATCTTTATCCTTACTGAATTGTGCCAAGCAATAGCACTCTTGTGTTCTCTGTTTGTAGTTTGTTCTCACGGACAATCTTATCAATTTGCTCAACACACTTCTCTGGTTCTAGATTCTTCATATCATTCCTGATGGTGTGGTAACTACATTATCTACATCATTGTCCACTTTCACTGCTATGGCACTGTCTGCTGTATGGGCTAAATGTTTTGACACCTCTACTGCTTTCATGAATCTCTCTTCAACATCGAGTTTTGTTTGGGAACTACCAATGTTATGCATGTTACGCTCTGCTTCCCACCCTGTGTCTGTGGTTAACAGGTCACACCTTGGTTGGTACAATTTATCAAGGTTATTGTCTAATCTTCTGTGAAAGAATTCCTTAGCTCAGAACTGACTTTGGTTGGTATCTTTGCCTGCCACATTGGTAGGTAGAGATCCCAATCAGCCATACAAATCAATAGCCCATTAAGTAAGCTAAGCAGGCAACTGAGAAACCTGAATGCTGGAATAGTCTCCAGATAAAGTGGAAACTATAATAGTCTCCAGATAAAGTGGAAACTATAATAGTCTCCAGATAAAGTGGAAACTATAATAGTCTCCAGATAAAGTGGAAACTATAATAGTCTCCAGATAAAGTGGAAACTATAATATTTTCATAGCATTTTGGTGTGATATTCAACCTTGGAAGGGAGTTAAAACCTGGCTGGAACCACATTGTCTTCACAGAATTGAAGATTTGCGTTTCAATGGGAAAGAGAACATATGTATTTCTGTCTATATTGCGTTGGGAGTGAGAAGGAAGCATGCAAGCATACCTTTATTCACTCCGCTTTGCACATCAGGAGTACCGTTTTGACATAATACTCTTTGAATAAAAAATGAATTTTTTTTTGTGGATAGCCATGGTATGACTGAATTTGTGTCATAAGCATACATCCTGTACATGGAATGTCATTTGTGTGAAGAATGAATGGATAGTCTTGCTGGGAATACACACGTGTATGTCAAGTTTATAACCCAGTAGCCAAACACCCCAACCTCCGACTACTAAAACAGCTCTCACTGCCGAACACTTTCACTCAGTCCCCAGGGTGCTCGGTAGTGAGAAGTTTCACTGTAATCACAATAAGCTCCCTCCTCGGGGTGGGGGTGGGGTGGGGGGTTAATGATACAGCCCATCACACCGTGTGCTAATATTGGAATTACGGGTGAAGTAGCACAGGTCGTCACAACATAGTGGTGACAATAATGTGACCTGTGAACAGGCATAATCCATCATAATCACACCATGTGTTAAAAGTGGTGACAGAGGAGTTACCTGTGAACACGCACAACCTATTTAGTACATCATCTGTATATACTGGTGACAGTGGCGCTACCTGTGAACTGTCACCATCCATCACACCATGTGATGGAGGAATTACCTGTGAACTGGCACAACCTATTACATCATCTATTATTAGTGGTGACCGTTATGTTACCTGTGAACTGGCACAACCATCACACCATGTGTTAAAAGAGCTCTGTAACACCGAAGTGTCTTTAAAGTGAATTGATGCAGCCCATCTGCTTAAATCTTGTCAGCAGTGTAGATATTGGTGAACTCCTATCAGCTCACACAAGTAGTGTAAATAATGGTATGCCTAACAGGAAAGTTATATGTGAAATGTCATAGCCAGTTTACACCATGTACTAATGGTGGTAACAGTAAGGGTACTGAAGTAACACAGCCAGCACAGTGACATCCACTAGTGTAGCATAAGATCAAACTAACAACATGGGTGACTTTAACATGGATTCTGGACATACATTGTGGCACAATGGTGTTGCTATAAATACGATTATTTAAGTGATCTTTCATGTATTTACAGCGATTGTACACAATTTGATAAATCTGTAAAAGGCAATTTTATAACGACAATCAGATATGGTGAGGCAGCTCTACATCAACTAATCTTGACTTTGTTAATTCCGCATTGAAAATGCGACATGAGTTCATGGTTCACTAAAACAGCAGTGGCAGGAGCACCCACAAATCTTCAGGCAATAGTGAGTACATATACTGATTCTTCATGTATAACTCCATGCTAGGGGAGCGTTCTGTTTAATTATCGTCAGGGTTTTATTTTGTCTTTGTTATGCTTTTGTATGTCTTTTGATGACACATGGTATATGTCATAAAGTTATTTCCCTTTATAAATACACATCCATTTGGGGGTTTAGCCTGCAGTGACAGAACCATGCCCTTCACGGGAACAATCCATAGGTGCTTGCATTAGATGTAAAGTAAATTATAGGGGACTTAGATTTCAATGGGATTCTCTTAGCTTGGCTCATCATCTGAAACACAGGAATGATATGTATAACTTTCTGTACTGCTAAGGGCTAAGTTTTTAATCATTGACTTTGTCATATTTTCAGCTTAAAATTGCTTGGTTTGCTTTACCAAAGGGAGTTGAAATTCAAATGGGGAGAGGCATAGAGAGGCCACATAAAATAATTTTTCTATTATAGTCATGCAATTCACCCACTTCCCCATAACCCTATTGTTGTGTATGTACATAGAGTAAAAATTTTAACAGAGATTAAACTGTTCCACCAACCCTGTCAAAATGATCATGTAATAGCAAACACAAAGATAGATTTAAAAGGCCAAATAACAAAAAAAAATATTTATGTGGTTATTATCTAAGGTAATCTTCTGTTTGACACAACAATGATTATACAGTCAGTACAATTCAATAGTTTACAACTATCCTAAACATGACAAAGCCATAAAATTTTGGAGTCTGTGTTAATAAGTTATAACTAATACTTCCAGTATTTCAGATGGACCCCACTGGAAATAAATCCATCAACTTTCATGGATTATCCTGAACTTGCACCTTATTATTATATTTAACACTTGAATGTATTTTATTTTGATGCTAAGTAATGATACTTCCAGTATTTCAGACGGATCACACTGGAAATAAGTCCTTCGACTTTTATGGGTTGTCCTGAGTTTGCACCTCTTCATTATATTTAACACTTGTATGTACATGTATTTTATCTTACTGCTAAATATAATTTAACAAAGTCATAAATTCCTCAACAGTTTTGACGCACCAAGAAAAGCAGCTGGTAAATTTCTCTGTGTAAACGCATTAATATTCCATCCACGCCATAGGTTATGCTTACCATAGTTGTCAGTTAATCTGAGATCTGGGTTTACAACCTCTATTTCTAACTATGTGTTAATCGTATTGGCAAAATAATTGACAATTATGTTTTGTGGTAGAAGTTTTTTATTACACCAATACATTGGAATATTTCCTTTTTCAGCTTTAATTTGAATGCCCTGAATCAAAATGTTCTTGACATATTTTGCAGAAAGTAAATTCCACTTTAATGGCTCAGTTTAGTCGAAATCACTGAAACATAACAAATTGAACCGACATAGTGGAGATACATCTAAGGTACAATGCCACCAAGTTTGAAGTGAATTTGGCAAACACTTTCGAAGATGAAATAACAAATGTGAACAATTAGCATTAAAATGTCCATTGACATACATGGTAATCAACAGGAAAGGTGCATTTACCGGTAAGTATCCGAATTGAAAAAAAAAACCGCTAAAAATCAGGAATCCACAGCAATCCTACCTGGTGAACCACTTTATTCAGCCTTTCGGAAGGAACATTTCAACCACATTTCAGCTAAATCAGAGGGACGGTTCTGGAAAAGTCATAAAAAAAAGCACACAAAAATATCATTGAAAAAAGACACAAATTGGCAGCACCACCTGGTGAACAAATAAACAACCGGGAGTATTCCTCTGTGATATCAAACCAATTGCGTGAGCTGATTCGGAGATTATTTACAATTTGCCCCAAAAAGACAAACCCCATGTACATTGCAACCAAGTTTGAAGTGTATCTGGCAGACGGTTTGTGAGAAGAAGTCGGGAATGTGAATAAGCATTAGAATGCCCATTGGCTTGTTAACATAGTATCGATAGGAAAGGTGCATTCGCTGAAAGTACCCGAAATGAAAAAAAATGTTAAAAAATCAGGAACCCACAGCAGAGGCACCGGGCAAACCACTTTGTTTGACCCTTTCACAAGGAACATATCCACCATGTTTCAGCTTAATCTGAGTGACAGTTCTGGAGAAGCCGAAAATAGGGAAAACACATGAAAGATCATATATATATATATATATATATATATATATATATATATATATATATATATATATATATATATATATATATATATATATATATATATATATATATATACATATATAAACAGAAGGGCTCGGTGAACCGCCCGTACTGAGCCAACCTAAGTTTGTTTTTAAAAAAAAATCAAAATTGCAACTTAATAGACCTGTGTTGAGCTTTAGCTGAGTGCATATGACATTTTAAATAAAAGTATTTCTAAGATTTGCCTGAAGATGAATTCATTAAAAATATAAATTTCACTGTAGCATCAGAAATTGAAGAATATATAAAGAGAAGTTTAAAAAGAACATTGATACTTATAGAAAAAATACGATATTGAGCATTAAAATGCACATTGACTTACATGGTAATCAATAGGAAATGTGTATTTACCGATAAGTGCTCGAGTTGAAAAATCGTAAAAAAAAAAAGGATTTCACAGCAGTGCTACCAGATGAAACACTTTGTGTGACCTTTTCACGAGTTACACATTCAGCACGTTTCAGCTTAATCTTAGTGACGGTTCTGGAGAATAAGTGGAAAAGTGCCTAGAAACACACAAAGATTAAAAAAATGGGGAAAAAATTGCAGCGCCACCTGGTGAACAAGTTAAGAACTAGGAGTTCCTGTATAACATCAAACAATTGGGTGAGAGGTGTAGGAAAAGATATTTTAAGATTTAACCCAAAAAGAACAAAACAATTCATAAAAAAATCCAAAAAATCACTGGAGCGTGACCATTTGAAAAGACTTGGGAGAGACCCACCCCCGGTACAATACTACATTTTCATCCAGTTTGAAGTGAATCTGGTTGACGCTCTGTTGAAGTGAGCTGAGCTAAAAATATGGGCCTAAGTTACACATCTTCAAGGGGAAAAGAGATGGCACCAATGTGTGGCTGCTGAGTTGTCAGTCAATAGATGTGAAGACGATTACAAGCTTAAGTCAATCACAAACAATCTTGTTCACAGAAGTAAGTACAGGTGTATATTCTGCACTAAGTATGGCATCTTTTTCACCGACTTAAGAAAGACCAGTGTCAGCTATGTGAAGCTTTTCACTCTTTCAGTGCCAAATTTGGGACTGAGTCAACAGCTTTTCTTGGCGCACATTGGGCGCAATGTGCGCCGAGAAAAGCTGTTGAGCTGGTGCATTCTCTCTGGAACTACAAGCATAATGGTACTTGAATGATAGGTCTTTTTTACGAGGAATACGAATCTGGGATCCTTTGATGATTGAGACTTGTCTGACTTAAGTAGATCGACTTGAGATGTGATTGGTACTGAAAGAGTTAAGAACAAAAAGAGTCCTAATGACACTGACCGTCAATCACATGAAAAACATATTCAAGAAAAGATAGAGTAAAGCAAGAAAATACAAAGGAAAAAAGCCCTTCTGAAAACGAAGTGTCTTCACTTCACATACAAAGTCTAGGTGTTTGTGTACACCTTGCTCACTAGTGAGCACCATGTATTACATCAGAAAATTGCGTGTATACAATTTCACGATTTTTGAACAAGTAAGCAACATGGGAATTTGTTACATCTGAGAAGAATTTCACGGAAGCTTGGTGCATGTGAGATCGGAACTTGTTTGTTCAATTATATTCAATCGTTACCCACAAGAAGCATAAAATCTATATTTGTTCCGTGACTTGCGGGGTAAAATGGAAACCAGTACACTGTCAGAACCTTGATTGTAGCATTGCATAATACTTGCAGCTCCCTAGAAATTATTGAACATAAATTCATCGTACCTGGACCTACACAAATGGAAGTTGATTGCAAGCACTCTTGCTTTGAAAGGGCTAAAAATATGCACATTTTTTGTTCCAGGTGATTGGTATTATAACATTATCTCAATGGCTAGATACAAAATCGATGCAATATTATTCCATTGCAGTAAAAAGATTTATGAATTTCAAGGAGGACAATTATTTATTGAATTTCAAATGTGATGTACACGTAAATGGAAGACTAGTCAGATGGTCAGACACTGCTGCAATAAAACTGGTACAAAGAGACTAAGACCAGTTATACATAGAGTATGACTTTGATGCAGAGTATGCTGCTGTAAAATTATTCGGAGGCTGAAAAGAAATCAGGCTTGATTTCACAAAATGTGGACAGCTATACACTACAGAGTTGCCGATCAGGCAAGGCAGAAGGAGAGATTTATTATCACTTTGTAAGCAAGGAACAATTCCTGCTTTGTATCATGCTTTTTAGGATAAAATTCCCTACTCGCTTATGGCAGGCACACATTCCTAATTGCATGTCGCAAAATTTGAAAGTGAATGATAAAATCCATGAATTTGTACAGAGTTAGAAATCAGAGAGGTGATGATCACAAGCAAGGAACGATACCTCCTTTGTATCATGCTTTTCATTATCAAATTCCGGCTGGTGATGGTGGCAGACAGATTGCCAGTGCTAGTTGAACATGAGTCAGACTATAACTCTTCTGCGGACTGCATAATCATATTTAATTCATCTTAAATTACGTGTATTAAACCATGTTATTGTCAACATTTTCCCTCATGCCCAAAATGACCCCCCACGTTTGTTTACAGCTTCAATTTTCAATTAAACCAGAGTTTTAAGGATATACTTCTGCTTTGCAGAAGTGTTCACAAAATTGGCCATAACACACAAACTAAAATTAAGTCCAACAGAGTATATATATATATATATATATATATATATATATATATATATATATATATATATATATATATATATATTAAACGTGAACAATTGTGTCTTATCATTGTCATTTGTGTCACTTGTCTTGTGTATATATATAGGAATTGTGCAAAGTGCACGTACAATTTTCCTAATTTCTCAGTTTGAAACGGATCCAACTTTTTTTTTTCATATAAACCTTGAAATTATTGTGGCCAAATAAACTATAAAAAGTGAATACAAAAAGCAGTCTCACTTTTTGCAAATTTTGGTTTGTTTGGTTTCTAGGCCTGTTTGATGTTGGAAGGTTGACATCTCACTTTGGCATCAATGGGCTTATCGTATGGAGTGGAACTCCGACAAGGATTTATGTTCGCTGCTTGGATCGTGTGACACATAAACTTTTGTTAATCTGAAACATATAAGATGATTATTGATAAGCAATGATGTTGCTAATGAATCAAGTAGTTGTATATATGTACATGTATGTTTAAGTGTACTTTCAAGTGTTGTCTTTTATTATCATATATATATATGTCACTTGATCATCTTTCTAATGTCTTCGGTATCTTCACCCGAATATCAGAACATTCGGCTGTTGCGTGGGGCCGGAGGGGGGGGGGGGGGGTGCTCATCATTATAGACCATATCCTGTTCACAGGCCTACATGTAGGCCTAAACCCAGTATTATTAACTTTCAATTTATGTGAGAGCCCATATTGCTTCCCAATGCCGTCATGAAAGTTGTTATGATAACAGTTTATTACATGATGAACGTGTTAGGCCTACATTTTATTGCATTAATATGTTGACAGAGAACACCACCAAGATGACTGTGACCTGCATGGTATCTAGTAACAGATTAAAAATGCTAATTAATTGTAATCAAGGGTCAAAAAGTTGCTTTACTGCAGTAGATAAGAATGTCAGTGAATAGTGAAATAAATGCTGAATGGCATATTTAGGGAGTGAAGAATTTGTGACAGCAAACTCAAAGTGGAATATTCCTTCCATATATGCAGACGTGGATGGTATACTTAAATGTGCAATGTGCACAGCTTGGTTTCTTTCTTTGCTTCTTTGGCTTTGAATATACTACAGATGAATAATAATAGTAATAATGTTTGTTTTTATGCCATTGCGATCATTGTACGGCCCTCTGTATTCGATTTGCGGCCCTCTTGTGGTCATTTTTTTTACCCTCCGCTTCCCGTCGGGCGCAAATGACCACTGGCTGGCCGCAAATATAATACCGTGGGTCGCAAAAGAAACATTACTTTTATGTTATCGCTTTTACTAGATTGTTTCCAATATATCTTATTTCAAAATTGGGGAAGAGGGATTTCCCTATATGAACCCCTCTTGTACATCTAGATTGGAAGGGATAGGGTTTACAATAAGACACAGCTAATTAACATACTACGGAAACGTCCATAAGAATTGACAATGTGCATACAAGACGGGCAGGTGCTTAACCAGCATCTAGTGGTCTATCAAAATGTGAAAAAGATACCAGTTAAGCACCAAGTCGTTTTGATTTTTCTAAAAATATATACACTGCCTCAAAATAGTTACGTTCTGATCGAAACAACAATCCGAGCAACCGTATAAAACAGTGTTGGTAACAAAATGGGGCAATCTTATAATAGCTTTATGTAAGTCAATTTGCATATTATTAAAAATTGGGCATACAAAAAGGTAATGGTAAACATCTTCAATGGGATCATGACAAGCACAGTTTCCAGAATCTCAGACAACAATAATATGTAAATAAGAGGTCAGTGCACTGCTGCCCATGCGCAATCTTCAGTGAATAATTGATATTCTTTTATTACTGACAAAATAAAGCCTATTTTTCTTTTCCACTCTATAAAGTTTTTCTAGCTGGCTTTTAAATATCGAAATATGTTCAGCTCGTCTAAAATCCAAAGAAAGCTGATTCCATAAACGCACCGCAGATGGGACGAAAGAGTCATTGTAAAGAGCAGTTATTGTTCGAAACTGGGCGATATTGTGTGTGTTGCATACATTATATTGTGTTGCATACATTATATTGTGTTGCATACATTATATTGTGTTGCATACATTATATTGTGTGTGTTACATACATTATATTGTGTGTGTTACATACATTATATTGTGTGTGTTACATACATTATATTGTGTTGCATACATTATATTGTGTGTGTTACATACATTATATTGTGTGTGTTACATACATTATATTGTGTGTGTTACATACATTATATTGTGTTGCATACATTATATTGTGTGTGTTACATACATTATATTGTTTTGCATACATCATATTGTGTTACATACATTATATTGTGTTGCATACATTATATTGTGTGTGTTACATACATTATATTGTGTTGCATACATTATATTGTGTGTGTTACATACATTATATTGTGTTGCATACATTATATTGTGTTGCATACATTATATTGTGTTGCATACATTATATTGTGTTGCATACATTATATTGTGTTGCATACATTATATTGTGTTACATACATTATATTGTGTTGCATACATTATATTGTGTGTGTTACATACATTATATTGTGTTGCATACATTATATTGTGTGTGTTACATACATTATATTGTGTTGCATACATTATATTGTGTTGCATACATTATATTGTGTCGCATACATTATATTGTGTTGCATACATTATATTGTGTTGCATACATTATATTGTGTTGCATACATTATATTGTGTTCGATTGCTAACATTTTGGGCAAGCAAGTTGCGTAAATATTGCGGTGTTTCATTGTTAACGATTTTGTACCCAGGTATAAGTCTCCCTTTTTCGCGCCTTTGACTTAATGTCTCCCATCCGGTTTCAATGTATAATTTTACATGTGCTGTTCCATTCATAGCTCCATTGACAACTCGGGCAGCGGCCAACTGAATATTCTCTGACAATAACTCATCAGCCGTACTACAATTCGGCCACACTACATTACCATATTCCAAAATGGGTCTTATGAAAGACAAAGAAATAGTTTCTAATGTTGAACAGGACAGTTTGTATTGTAAACTTCTCATAATATTCACTAATTTGGAACCCTTGTCTGTCAAATTCGTAACATGACTTTTCCAATTTAAGTCCTTTTGAAAAAATAAACCTAGATGCTTATGCTCCTTGACCGTTTCTATGTCATTATCGCAAAATACTAATTGAGGGTGGTTTCTAAGTGTTATTTTTCGAGAAATAATCATATCCTTCGTCTTAGTAGGATTACAAGTTATCAACCACCGCCGAGCATATTCTGCAACACGTTACAAGTCCTCACTTATTACACCAGAGTCAGTTTCTAGTTGGTTTATCTCAATATACAAGATGTACTATGCCATATCGTCCGCAAATAAACGTACATTCTGTAACATTAATTTCAACAAACACAATTTCGTTATAGTATAATACAGTTTAATTTCTCATAGAAAATTCGAAATTTAACTTTGATTTAAGAATGGTCGGGCTCAGAGTATAAATGTTATGATTTGACCAGCAATTTCCATAAATAATTGAGCTAATCCAAGCTACTTCTGTAAAATAATCAGAAATGACTTTTAAATTCCAGCTATGTAGACAGCGGCCGGAGGTGGGGGGGGGGGGGGGCTTTGGTTCCCGAATATTTAGCCCCTTGATACCTGAACAGTATCTCAGTGCCTCGAGGTGGATTCAAATGGGAAAGGGGTCCTTTGATTCCAGAATATCTGGACCCTTTTTTGTATCTGAGTGCATTGAAGTGGATACAAGGGGAAAAAGGCCCTTTGATTCCAGAATATTTGGACCCTTTTTGTATCTGAGTGCATTGAAGTGGATATAAGGGGAAAAGGGCCCTTTGATTCCAGAATATTTGGACCCCTTTTTGTATCTGAGTGCATTGAAGTGGATCAAAGGCTCTTGAATATGTTTGCCCCCTTTATATCAAAGTGACCTGAAGAGAGTAAAATTGGGAACGGGTTCTCTGATTCCAGAATATTTGGGCCCCCTTTTGGCAAGTGCCCTGGGGTAGATATAAATGGGGAAGGGGCCCTTCGGTTCAAAATATTTGGGCCCCCTGTTTGTATGTGTCTTGCAGTGGATATAAATAAAAGGGGGGGGGGCTTTGGTTCCAGAATATTTGGGCCGCCTATTTGTTGGTTAGTGCCTTGAAATGGATATAAATGGGGCTGGGGCCCCTTGGTTCCAGAATATTTGGTCCCCTTTTTGTTCATGTATCTTAGTGCCTTGATGTGGGTATAAATGGAGTGGTGGCCTTTTTTTCCCAGAATATTTGGCCCCTATTTGGATATAAATGAAAAAAAAAAAAAAAAAGGGGGGGGGGGGTTGGTTCCAGAATATTTGGGCGGCCTATTTGTTGGTAAGTGCCTTGAAATGGATATAAATGGGGCTGGGGCCCCTTGGTTCCAGAATATTTGGGCCCCTTTTTGTTCATGTATCTTAGTGCCTTGATGTGGATATAAATGGAGTGGTGTCCTTTTTTTCCAGAATATTTGGCCCCTATTAAACTAGAGGGCTGTGGGAACAGCCCGTGCTCAGCTGACCTAAGCTTGTTCCCAGAATCAAAGTTGCAACTGAGTAGACCTGGGATTAGCTTTAGCTAACTGCATAAGACATTTGGAAGTATTTCTAAGATTTGCTTAAAGAAAAATTCATTAAAAACATAAATTTTACTGGAACACAAGAAATTGAAGAATATTGAAAGATTACTTGAAAAAGAACATTGCTACTTGATTGAGAAAATACATGATGCCCATTATTAGAATACCAATTGACTTATATAGTACTTAATCAATAGGAAAAGGGCTGGTAAGTACTCGAATTGAAGAAATTGTTTCAAATGCAGAATCCACAGCCGTGCCACGTAGTGAACAATTTTGTTTCACCCTTTATATATCTACAAAGTTTCAGCTTGATCTGAATGACGGCTCTAGAAAAAAAGTCGAAAATAGCAAAAACACACAAAAATCATTAAAAATAGACAAAATTGCAGCGGCACCTGTTGAGCAAATAAAAAATTAAGAGTCCCAAGGAGTGTTCCTGTTTTGAATAATTTTTTGGCCATACTTTTTGCAAGCTTAACATTTGCTTTTCTATGATAATTATCGCTATATATTTGATTAAATTTAACATTTTTGAATCCTGCCATGGGTCTAATGATCGTCCCGCCTTCAGGGGTCCACTTACTATTTTTTCTTAAAGCACCAGCATTAAGTACTACCGTGCGCCTCTGGTTCCGCGAGGCAAGTTTCACGGCGGGATATATCTCGAAGGGAGCTGAGTGCTTGAGCAAGGCTACTTTACGCGTGAAGGCCTCGCCGAGGAAGAAGCTTTAAAACCGCTTGCAAGGTCTATAATGCTGCACTACCTGTAGCACGGTTTGTCTGCGGGTAGTGCTCTCAATATGTCTCCTTATGTCCTACGCCGCAAAAAACACATCGATAAAGCTTTAGATAGCTTTATTGATTAAGAAAATATTAGATTTAATTTTTCTTCAAGGTAGTTTTGAACTATTGAGTCCTTCATATCTTCAGTTGGCAGTCGCTTTTTATGTTTGGAGGCATTGTTGTTGTAAAATGATTATTTTAATCGATTTGGCACACGTAATGCCATGGAAAACCTATGCTAACACAAAAACTATTTGCTCTCTCACCATAAATTCCACACTGGCAGCGTGAAGACCTCGCTCGTTGTTTTTTTGAATAAGGGTTGTCTGGGTTGCTTAATTTCTTGACACACAGCCATGGTTCCCATGATGTATGTTTGTGACACCTAGCATCCCATGCCATTTGAGGTCAGATGGGTCCGCAAAGCCCATTGCAATACAGTAAACCTGAAAGTTTCACCCTGCATATGAGAACGGTTTTGGGAATTATCCTCTTCTAATTTAACTGAAGTACATAATTATTGCTATCTTTCAAACACACCCAGGTGTGATAAAATGAAAGTTTAATGCTTATTTGACAACATATCAAGAAGTTAAATTTGTACGTGCTAATGCCCCATGTTAATCTATGGAGAAAAAGTGATGGTCATGGAAAGTGACCGCAAGATGTGGACGGTCAACCAGGGACCTGTTATACTATAACAGGTCCCTGGGTCAACCATGAACAGGATGGGCAGCACCACCTTTAGGCGAATTTAGAACTAATCCAGCCCCCCCCCCCATTCCCCTATTGCCCGGCAAGCCATATATTATTGATTGTACTGATATATGACTAATCGTGCTAAAAGTTGAGAGAAAGGGTTCTTTGTTGTCTAGCTCTGAAGGGAAATTTCAATGTATAATGCCTGCTAAACCTTATCTTACAGAGAATTTGTTACTGGTATGAAGTGAGCTAATTTATGCTAATGATTACGTGCAAAGAAGTGTTTTGTAACGATGTAGATGTTTTATACCACTCAAATCCTGTAGGCCACTCAATACCAACAGAACAGATTTTGGTCTTATTTCATGCGTACAAGTTGGGGTAGAGATTCTATGTTATCTCCATCATGAGACGCTTGTGGGCGAAAAACAAGAAGCAACTTCTTTATAAGAAGTGAAGGGTGTACTTGTGATTGATTGGCTTTATGGTTCGAACATTTGTTATTGGTCGTAACGTTTTGTGGCATAGATCAGTGTTTCCGTCAAGCCCCAAATTGGGGTATATTACCCTTTCAAAACCTAAGATACCCTCTGAGAAAAATGTAGAGGGTCACAAATCTTGCTTATTTACGTGTAAAATTGGTAAAAATCTAGTCTCTTTTCCCGAATTTGCCTTCTTGTGACACCTTGAAAAATTCCTAACAGAAACCCTGATAGACAGTCGAAGGTTTTGCCAAATCAAGTTCTTACGTACCAACTTCACAGATACAAATTTGAAAACTTATCAGCGTGGAGAGACAGAATGAAGCGTTTTGTCATTTGATGACATAGCACTCGTAGCATTCGTCATTTCGGCTTGTCACAGGTCTACTGTAGCTGTCCCTATACCTTTATCGTAAACCGGTCTATGGCGTGTGCAGTCCTTATTTACTACAGTTCATTAATCAAATTATCCATACCTGGATGGTCACATAGTTCACAACATGCATTATACATTTGCAATTGTACGTACAATTAGTATTAAAAGGGATGGTCCCAGCAGGCACACCCCCAGGTGCCCCGTTCTGCAAAGCCAATGGAAAACTCCTGTGTTGTATCCCGTGACATTTTTTCCAGTCTCCGTCTTCCCGTTTGCCTGTATACGTTTAATCGTTTAGAATGGCGTGACCTTACCATCTCTCTCTCTCTCTCTCTCTCTCTCTCTCTCTCTCTCTCTCTCTCTCTCTCTCTCTCTCTCTCTCTCTCGCAGGTAATTTTATTGCAAACATACTGCCCGTTTTCACCGGGAGATCACGGGTCAGGGTACCCCCTGATGCGTCCAAGATATATGCACGTATTACAAAACACAGTTACATTCAATATGCTATAAGCATGACATATAATTATATACACACATTGACAAATATACAAGCGAGTAGAATATATATGTCAGACCCCGTCTACCAAGGACCATATTTCCATATATTTTTATATACATGAGTGTGTGTGTGTGTGTGTGTGTGTGTGTGTGTGTGTGTGTGTGTGTGTGTAAGTCGGCGTGGATGTACCTGGGATGGTTCTTCATCGAAAACACTCAAACGCTTACCCGTATTTTTTTTATTTATACATGTTTTTGTTTTGTTTTGTTTTTTTCTGGTGAGAAACCTTAAGAATATTTTCTAAAACCGCTATGTCAATCGCTCTGAAACTGCAGGAAAAAACCCTTTGGGGTTCATATAGAGCTTAATTTCTTCAGCAACCGGTGTAAAATTTTTTCTCTCTTTCTATTGATATTTGTCTTTTTCTAATTTTTTACTTCTCATCTTGAAAAAAACTTTTTCTCTCTTTAAACCATGTAGGAATGTACCTTGACTCAACTTCTGCTTTACTTTTACATTTCGTGGCGCCTCTATCATTTCTTCATTTAAAGAAAATCCTCAATTATGTAGCGGTCGATAGGAATATTTGTTAGCATGGTTATTATTGGAATGATAATGTACATGTATCTCTATATATTTTTTTCCAAACCATACATAAAATCACACCCTGGCCACTCTAAGGTTAGTGGGCCACCGTGGGAATGTGCCATGTCAGGATCGAAGTACAACTAGATCACTAGGTTAAGTATATGGGTGACTCATATCTGTACACTCGCAGCTTAAAGTTAAGCTAGGCTCTGATCTGCTTATATTAGCTTAGTTCATGCTGCAGCTGAAGCTCAAATTAGCGAAGCTAAGGTAGGGGATTTTTTTTTGGGGGGGGTATGCATTTATGTCAGCTGAAACGGACTGTTCACACAACCCTCTTGTTTTCGGTAAAAAGAAGCCAATTGGCACGCCATGGACATTTATACCTGTTTATATCTCTCTGCTGCTGATTGATGGCGTAAATCATTCAATAATTTAACAATTCCATCACCATGCAATGACAAACAATGCACCACTAGAGATTTCTCAACATTTACGATCAGCAATACTGTGTGGAGCTTTGAGCACAGGCGATGCACTGGTAGCATAATCATCTGAAGATTGAAACAAAACCTATGCCACACTCAGTTTTACATAGAACATTATCGGGTACCCGTAAAACCGGCCGGTACACGGATAATGATCGTTTTTCCAGGTATTCAGTTCCAGCATTAAAAAACCGGATACCCGAACAAAGTAGCCGAATATACATCTATACATAGTATTAATGAATCAATGATAATCGAAGTGACATTTAATTCTTTCTGTACCCGAAAAAACAAAAAACAAAAAACAAAAAAAAAAAAAAAACCCATCTGGAATAAGAGATATGGATGGCAGAGATGATCACACACTTGCATTGCAACAGAAAAACTTTCTACTATTGAGTAATCATATCATCAAGTAGCTTACCGACAGCTGAGCAATTAAGATCGGTCTCTACAGCCTGATCATTATGTTACGTATCCTATGACAGTGCATGTGATGCTGAATATTCCAAATGAATGAATTTGTTCTCATTGTTTATTGGCTGTTTATTGTATGTACCCTGTCTGATTGATCGAATGGATGGTCGCTTGAACGGTAGCTCGTACATGTTACTTTTTTTGAAAACCGGGTATTACCCGACCGGGTACAGGGTATTGCAATACCCGAATTTTGGATATCCAGTTACTACATTTAACATGCGACAATGCTCCAGTTTTAGGGTGACTGACAGCTGATCTGACATTCCTGTCCGTGATTGGATAAGTATCATTCCTTCCAGTACCACCGCACAAGGCACGTGGTATTGGATTTCGATCTGGATAATTGCTGTTTCGGAATTGTAGTCTATACATTAACATGTATCAACACCACTGTTTTGTTGATATAATTTTTTGCCATGCTCTGCGCGGTTACATCATTTTCATGTAAATGAAATTCTCTTTCCGGTGTATCTGGACTCAAAAATACAATTATTATAATGATAACCTTTATTTCACGTTGAGTAAAATACAATAAGAAACACTAGCGCCGAGGCACTATTTTTCGAGACTGTGAAATATTAAATGGAAAATGGTAGGTTTCTCACAGTTGAAATTATTCATAGCCGGTAATTAGGAAACTAAGTGATCTTTAAAACAGCTTCATTTCTGAATCGACAAAGGACACAGACTAAGCAAGAACATGATGGGCCAAACCAGTTATTAAATAGGCTTTGAATTGGCCTACGTTTGTATTTGCTTTGTATCGAAAGGTAAATTTGTTCTTATTGTTTATTGACTGTTTATGGAAAGTGGTATTATTATTATTATTATTATTATTATTATTATTATTATTATTATTATTATTATTATTATTATTATTATTATTATTATTATTATTATCATCATTTCATTCATTCATTCATTCATTCATTCATTCATTCATTCATTCATTCATTTATTTATTTATTCATTTATTTATTTATTATAAACACATGCATTTCGACTGGATTGCCTAACAGTACAGTGGTTGCCAATTCGGGGGTTCTATAGTACAAAGTAGGCACACAGCGCTATGTACAAGGCACACTGGACTAATGCAAAGGGCAAAGGAAGCTCAAACAAAGTTGGTCGGAGAAAGCCGCAGTTTGCTACGTACCACTCATACAAATGAGCATGCATATTGTATGAAAAGTGATTACGTTGAAAGGTAAAACGCCTAGATTCTGCCATGAGCAGTCGGAAAACCTCAAAAACAGTACCATTATCCTTTGTCTTCATCTGTCAAATCTTCACTACCTATTAAGAAAATGTTTTATTTAAACTATTAATATCGGGTTTATGCCCCGAGCAGGAGTATGAGCCCTTGTATTGTCACTTTGGGACAGATTGGGAAATAATGATATGCATTTTCATTAGGATGTGAACATGCAAAGACGAAATAGGAGTAAT
Organism: Hermodice carunculata; assembly: GCA_964020975.1. Classification (NCBI taxonomy): domain Eukaryota; kingdom Metazoa; phylum Annelida; class Polychaeta; order Eunicida; family Amphinomidae; genus Hermodice; species Hermodice carunculata. Next base: position 390,183 of record CAXHWN010002465.1, on the reverse strand, counting down.
GCTTACCTTTTTAGAAGGGCACTTAATCCGGAATAACCTTCTTTTGAAGCTGTTTCAGTGCAAAAAGTAAACCAGTGTGACAGACACGATCGCATGTCTTAGAAATCTCAAAGGATACCCTGCAACCTCTTTATCAAGCTGAAAATCATTGTAAATAGCAAAAAGTATGCTGACAAGTTAGGTTGACTGTGGAATCATTTGTCTTGAGACCAGAGTTTTTGGTAGAAATTAAATCGCTGGCAATTAGGTACTCTTACAGGATGATGCAGACCAATTGCTCAAAGATCTTGGATATATTGCACAGAAGTGAAACAGGCCTGTACACTTCCTTATATTGTTTGTTACATTTTGAAAAAAATTTAAAGATATTAAATTTCCATGGATCAGAAAGACAGGAGTTAAAGAGATAGAGATTAAATAATTTAGTTAGCAACTGGCAGATTCCAGGTGCACTGTTTTTAAAGATCTTATTTCCTACCCCTTCAAGCCCGCTGGCAGATAAAAGTTTGAGTTGGGCGACTTTAAAAGTTTCAATAAATTTTCGACTGTTATCAAAAACATTGACAGGCTACCTTAAATCAAGTAGGTCACGAGAGGTGGAGGTAAAGGATTCTCATCAACAGGAATTCTTACAATGGTTACCAAATGGGTGTTCATGGCTTCACATCTTTCTGTGTCACATGAGACAGTCCCACCATTGTGGATAAGGGTTCAGACACTTTGGTGGAGTTTATCCGGTTACCACCAAGGATGGATTAATTCAGACACCGCCATATTTGGATTAATATCTTTGCAGTCGAGTCCCTTGCGGACTTTGACACATTTACCGTGAAATTTTCTTGCAGATCTGGCATAGGCGCTCAAAATTCAGGTTAATGGGAAGAGAACAGGGCCTGGGCTCTTACCCATTGCAAGCGCGATTGCGCTGCACGGTAAAGCGTGTGATTTGACAGATTAATATTTACATTCCCTTTATTGTTTAACATTGAAAGAATAGGAACTGTTGTTTTCCTCACCATCTCATGAAGACATCGTCTACACGCGAGTCTGCACGCGCCAGCTATGCAGCCCCTTCACAATTTTACACGCCAGTACATTGGGCACTACTTTTCAGTATAGCTCATAGTTAATCTTGTATTCATTGTGTTATTCTGGGTATTTTATCCCAAAAAATAACTTACTTGTATACTTTTTCCCTAATGTGAACGAATCTTGTATTTTGTAAAGCTATCTGTTCAAATAAATGAACATTTACAAAGGGACTATTTTTCTTTCCTGTTTGTTGCTTTTGGGATAGACTGGTTGCCAGGTAACGGGGGCGTGGGTAGCCCTTATCTTTCTATGGATCACACCCCCCTTAAACCAAGGCAATTTATGTGGAAAAAACGTTCTTTGGCGATCGTGCATTACTTGTAATTATTATCAAAAATCGAAAAAATAGGAAAAAATGTAAATATAATAAATAAAATTCATTGTCATTGTTTTCATGAGCGTGTGAGGAAAACTTTATGGCTGGTATTTTGGATGAAGCGCGATAGCGCTTCATCCAAAATACCAGCCATAAAGTTTTCCTCACACGCTCATGAAAACAATGACAATGAAGTTTTTTTATTAATTGAGAGCTTTTCCTTAGGTCTAATAATTATATTTCGGCATAGAATGAACTGCTTACAAGTATCACCTGAGAAGTCTGACCAGTACACCACGACGGTTATTGAGTCAAAGACTGCAAAGCCTGTGTCACAGGGAGCGTCAGGAAATGCAGCATTAAGGCATCAAGTCTTTGAAGTTGGCTTGCTTGTGATATCCAAAGCGCTCGTTGGAAGAAGCGATCTTTAGGATGAGTCATAAACACTAGACCGGACAGCTTTCCTGGAAATGTTTAAATTTAGTATAATGTATATATAATCATGAGTATTGTATTTTTGAGTTGACCCCGCATATTCAACAGAGTGTGAAATCAATTGGTAAACATACATACAAGAGGCATCAATGAAGTAAATGAGTGTCACACTGATAGACATGCACACCGATAAACAGACTTCCCCACCAAGGGAGTTCGTGATAAAAGGGTACAACTCCAATTCGAGTTAACGCACTATGTTCATGAATTTTGTTATTCGCTTTTCATTTGCATTATCATTTTTTTGCGCTAATGACATCCAGCACGTGCCAGAAGAACTGTTTTGTGGACGGTAGGCTCTATTGCGGTTGTTAGCGGCTTGTGTAACTCGGAGGCACCGGGTATCGCGGTGCCGTGGCGTACCCTCTTCTTTGTGTCAACAACACTGTAATGTCACATACCAAAACTGTCAGTGAGAAGAAACGCACCAAACGTGGACTACATGATGTTTGGGAGACAGATTGCTGCGGCAAACCTGTTGACTTTGCTGATTACCTGCGGTGTGCATAATGCTAGCTTCTCACATAAGACTTCAAATTCGAAAGGTAAGATAGTTAAACATATTTACTTATACTGGATCACCAAATAGCACAAGATCCTGAAAGACAGGCACATGATATGTGAAAAACACATAGGACAATACTCTGCGGAAGACAATTCAGTTGCATAAGGTAATGTTTCTCAATTATCACAGCAATCAATGAATTAGATTACAACATGAATCTACATGTTCTGTCACAATACATTAAGAAGAGTACATACTTCAGCAAGTCAGCTGAAATTCGTAATGAAATCTTTAACTACAATGAATGTATCTAATGCGGCTCGGGAGATGGAGATCCATCGCTTTAGGAAAATCAGATTTTAGAATAATAGTATGACATCATGCATAATCCTAAACAGCTTTCGGCTTCGGATGGGGAGACCCCCCCTCCCCCGTTGCAATCTGGTGGGTCTTTGGCACGGTTTGGCCCACATACTCATGGCCAGTTTACAAATGAAGTATATGAATGTTTAATCATATATGTGGCTTAAGTTGATGGTTTCTTACTGTGTAAATATTTATTGGAAATGATTTTTTATCTAATGTCAATAATTGAAAAGGACTCAATCTCCCACACAAACTTGTATTGTGTTATACTTTGTAGAATAGTGTAGATTAATGTATCTAGGGATGCCCATGAATCCGAAGCCAAAGTAAAGCCCATAAATGGGCAATTAAGTGGCTTAATTGTTTTATGGGTACATAGGCGTTTGTAGTCTTGTCCCCTGGAGAAGGCTTACGTAACAGGGTGCATAGGCATGATTACTGGTCACATGATCCGTTCAACCAATCAGAAGCGACCGAGGGCGATTGGGTATAACGCGTCCAAATTCAGTTTTACTCATTCAAATTCTCATCTTCGTAAGGTGCAGACCTGCGAAGTTTTTTTGGAAAAAGTCTAACAGTTTTTCCAGATTCTCAGCAGTTCACATATACTGTTATTTATTTAGCCTTCCGGCATTTGTACAGGGTCAATACCCTCAAAATTTCTCATAAATATTTGCGTTCCCCACCTCCTCCCTCCTCCTGCCACTACTGTTTGATAATTGTTAATTGTATCTCGATGTAAGTACCTTTACGCTTTTTCCGGGTACAGTTGGTAAAATTAATTTGTACAACAAACTTAGCATATCCGGTTTTTTGGTGCGAATGAATATGAATTGTGATGGCTACATATGCACAGTGTGTTGAAATGTGATGGAATGCTCAACAGCTTTATGGGGCACGGTTTGGCCCACAGTTTCATGGGGCATGGTTTGGCCCACAGCTTCATGGTGCACGGTTTGGCCCACAGCTTCATGGGGCACGGTTTGGCCCACAGCTTCATGGTGCACGATTTGGCCCACAGCTTCATGGCCATGTTTGCAAATGAAGTGTATGAATGTTTAGTCATATATCTGGCTAAAGTTGATGGTTTCTTACAGTGTAAATATATTCATGGAAATGATATTTTATCTAATGTTAATAATTAAAAAGGACTCCATCTCCCACACAAACTTGTATTGTGTTATACTTTGTAGAATAGTATACACTAGTGTATCCAGGCATGCCCATGAATCCGAAGCCGAAGTACAGCCCATAAATTTACTTATACTAAATCATCAAATAGCACAAGATACTGAAAGACAGGCATTGATATGTACAAAACACACAGGACAATACTCTGTGGAGGACAATTCAATTGCATAAGGTAATATTACTCAATTATCACAGCAATCAATGAGTTAGATTACAACAACATGAATCTACATGTTCTGTCACAACACATTAAGAAGAGTACATACTTCAGCAAGTCAGCTGAAATTCGGAATGAAATCTTGAACTACAATGAATATATTTAAATTTTAGCAGGTGGACAGATTGTTATTGCCATGTGTAAGATAACTGACGAATATATAACTGCCAATTGGGCTACTAAGCTGGATTCCATCCCAGTGGCAGTATATTGCAAACCTTTTTCAACATAAATTTTCTATGGTAAGCATAGACAGTAGGCCCCATAATGAAATCGCGTGTGCTCTCATTAGGATGTAGGCTTACACATTCACATGCTGTACTTGGGAGGATGAATATGATAATTTAGTCGAGAAACCCCAAACCTAACCGAGTATGAATAATTTTAAGTAATCTTTTGCCATGAGAATAGCGACCAGGAAACAGTTTAATTTGTACCAATCACCAATTCTGTTTTGGTGCATGTTCACATGATGTTGATTGCTGTAGAGATTAAGGAAGAGCGAAAGAATAAGGTAGAAAAATGGTATACCATTACAAGATTGTACGAGATGCTAAATTTCATAATTAGATTGCAAGAAAAAATGTATCCAGGGACAAGACTTTCGAAGTGCTTTAAAACTGTATTGCTTTGCCTGTAGACAACATATATTGAGGCAAGTTTGAGAGTTTGGCCCTGTACGGGCCATACAAAGCTGATACCCAAAAGCACGGTAATTAGAAAAAGCTATCAACCAAATTTGCCATCCGCCAAGTGTTTACTGACGAGAAATTTAATAAAATTATCAAAGCAAACGATATTTTTGTCCGATTTGTCCTAATTTAAGATGGAGGAGTTAATGCCACATTTGCCAATCAATATCAATTCACAAGAAATCTTAAATCACCATTAGTGTTTACTATTCATTTATCATAATATAGTAAATGTATTTGCGGTGGTAACTCAGTCACCCAGATGAGTCTTAGTAGTCTAAGTCAAAGTCATCTGTAAAAAAGCATAACAACAAAATACACTTTGTTATTAAGATACAATAGATATGATATGTATATTTATCTTGGCCTATATGTACTTGCATAGCATTTAGATAGATAAGTTACCTAGGTGTAGGTTTACGCTATGAGCCCGCATAGTCACAAAAGAGCAATGAGGCATCTTTGACACCATTCCAACCCCCAGGAAAATAAACCAAATGCAAAGGCTGATTGTACAATATAGACGAGGATATTGTGTAGGATATCGTGAGGGATGGCATTTTGATGCTTTTTGAAAAGCTGCCAAAAACATTATGACCCAATCATCTGCAGGTTTGTGGTACAGTGCCAAAGTATTATTGAGTTAATAGTTCATTCAACTGTCTATAGGGACCTTGGTTCTGCCACCTTTGTTTCCAGGGCGAATTGAAGCAAGCGGATATTTATTATCGTCCGTTTTTGCTTTGCTATCAGGAGAATTAAAGATAAGACCTAATTACTTAATATATACCCGAAATCAAAAGACGCTGAATCATTTTTATTCTATATATGTCTACGATGAAAACATATTGTGCAGGATATATTCAGTTGCAGGGAGCCATTATAAGCCACACACCAATCATAGGCTGACAGGGTTAAATTGAGAGACACTCCACATCTGGCACGTGTTTAAATTGTCTCGCTCTGAAAATTCAGTGGAAAACAAGTGCGCTAAATTTATTAAAACAAGATCCTGATTTCACCGATCAATATCAATTGTATCACTTAAACATGCCAATATTGGCATGGAGGAAGTGACTTGATGCCAGAATATTAGACCAACCTGTTATTCTATTTATTTATTTACTTACTAATGCTGGAATGTTCTGCCTACCAGTTATAACAACAGAAAACAAAAAACAGGCCTAATTATCTGGTAACGACTGTTTTGTTGTCCATCTGGTCTGGTATCCTTTCCCGGTCAAATCACCCAAAAGCACCCGGATGTAATCTGTCGTCTGCCTTCACTTAATCTTTCTCGTTGCTAGAAAACATTTTTGCTGAGATTTGCATGTAAGACCATCCATAATGACACCCATTACGTCAAAAATAGCTTTCCTTAGTGCATTACACCTATCCCACGCCAATGAAGCCCATCGACTCATTCCGATTCGTGCTCCAGGAATGATTTCACTGCAAAAGTTGCCTTGCATAACACCGCTGAAGAGAGTTAAGCCCAGTTGAACTCTCCTGAGATCTGTAAGTACATTATGCTTGAACAGAAAAGGTTCACAGCCAAAATAGTGTGTGGTTATATGGCTATTGGCAAAGGCTTAACCGTAGGTCTGCTTGCATTGACATGTGAATTGATATAAATTCAGAAATTTTATGGCAACAGTTAGGCTTACAGGCGTAATTATTTCTTACATTGCCACTCATGCCCTCTATTATGTGAAGTTCTTGTGCCATTAAACCCAACTATTCACCTACAAATCTTAAATTAAATGAGCAACTATTGATAAAAAGGTCGGGGGGGGGTATGATACGATATGTGCCTATAGATTAAAGGTATTCGTTTTAACGATAAATTTAAAAGAAAGTGCAACCTGTACCAATCAATTGTCGTTTCCCCAGATGACATCACCTTCACATGTTCCATAAAGGAAAGCATAGGATGGCCGCACTCCCGGGCCGCACCTCGGGTTCAAAAAAGGCCGATTTTTTTACCGCTTGGAATACTTACGTTACTGCACGAGGATATTCATATTTTGCTTTATTTATAAAATAGGTCTTTACGCTGGGAGGAACGGAAATGAGTACATTTGGTTCAAAATGTGTGACAACTAGTTTGTCCACAAGATTTGGTCACAGGACGGAACTCCCTGTTTCAAGAATTTGGGTGGGTGGGTGGGTGGGCGGCACTTTCAATGCAGTGAATAGTTCCGTTCACTATGTCAACACACGTGTTATAACTGCCTGTAAAAATTAGCAGCAGTTCTCACTCTTTACTCCATACTCATATAATCTATAGGGACAAAAACAGGTTGTTATCATCCATTTAAGCTGGTGAGCCATTCCCATCATCATCATCATCATCATCATCATCATCATCATCATCATCATCATCATCATCATCATCATCATCATCATCATCATCATCACGTTTTTGTCACCATCGTCACCACAGCATTCATTGTCACCATCATCACCACCACCTTCATCATGATTTTCGTTATCGTCATTCAGATCATCATCATCATCATCATCATCATCATCATCATCATCATCGTCGTCGTCGTCGTCATCGTCGTCATCATCATCATCATCATTGTGGTTGTCGTCATCATCGTCGTCGTCATCGTCATCACTGATTGTTGTTTCATCTTCATTTTCAGTTAACATTTGCTCACCCGAGAGTTCAGGTGGCAAAATGGCACACACATACTTGCTCGCTGTGGGTAACACAGCATGATAATGTACCCCAGTGCTTGCAATGGAAATATATGGTACTGGTGGGATAGTGGACATTCTTTGCAGTGGATTCAGCTTTGTCAATTGAAAAGTTCCACCATATTAACAAAACACATACACTGGACATTGAAATAATGTTGCCATCGCATATATTTCCACATCTGATCCCCAACTGGTAATTTAAGGTATCTCTGTGACTCCTCATGAATTGACAGGTTTTGAAACGAAGTGCTGAATGTAGTTCTTCCATTTGGAACAAAAAAAGTACGAACTGTCTTGAACCAACAATTTTCATTACCTGCAACAAGGACAATAACTATTTTCTTTCAACAGGGATGGTGAAAATATAAGCCTCTGGTCATTATTTTCTTACCAGCAGTGACCACTACAGGGGTCAAACTGTATGACAAGAGATATCTGCATGTTTGTAGATTTATTCCCAGTTGAAATATGTACACACATCCATGTTGCAAAATGTCGAAGCTGTACAAGAATCAATATATGGAAAATTCAAGTAAAATGAAATATAGTAAGAGTTGTAAAATTTTATTTGTTATTCACACTTAGATAATGTTATGTTCCTAATTATTTGAGGGGTTACAGATTAAAAGAAACTCTCCTTTGGAAATTTAATATAGTTGTGGAAAATTCAAAATATCAATGAGATGTAATGGATATGGCTACTTTAGTTCTAGAATATGGTGATATCAGTAAATGAGGCATTAGTGATATTTGGTTTTCAGTGTTAATCACGAAATGGGTGCATGGCACCAAGGTATTGATTTTTAATTCATGTGTACAGGTGTAACGGCTTCTTAATTGTATTTCAACACAGTGTGGGAAAATCAATTGGGGATTACTATTTGGTAAATTGAGTGGTTGAGAAAGAGGCATCTAGAGACATACAGTGCAATGAGTGTTGGAAATAGTTCCCAAAATGTAATGTTTTATGACATTTAAGCCTCTGGAAAGCGGCCATGCATCAGCCATTAACCAGGATTGCTCCAAACCCGTATGGTGCGGAATATGTAAGCAATTTTATGTTTTTGCTTGAGACCTAAGCCTCATTCAGAAACATATTTTCTCGTTACAATGCTGGTGTATAAAGTGTCTCAATAAGGCATGTCCTGACAAAACCACCACACGAGCAACTGACACTGATCCCGCCGAAGCTTGAATTTCTGGTAATATCACTTCCTCCATTTGTGGAAATGAGCAGCAACTCACAACATTTGGTTATCTTATCCATAGGGCGTCACAACTCCATGCCTCTCGAATGCAACCCAATCTTTACTTCAAAACTATCCAAGGGCCAAGCAAGGTCCTCACACAACCCAGGAATTTTGAAGATCTCTGACATTTCTCCTCAGAGGCGGCAGCCGTCCAGAAATCATCTAAGCAATGAATGCAGCAGGGCGCTCCCAACATATTAAAGCTAAATTCTCTACGGCAACCAGGCTCTAGTGGAAACTATTAACCCTTAAAGTGCTAATCACAGCTATAGCCCTTCTGTTATTACCGTTAAACATATAATAATGATTAAAATATTCAAATTGCTCATGAAGTTACCTTTCATTTAAATGCCAGCAAGCCTAGGCTAAAGCGAAAAGTAGTCTTAGTCAACAGCTTTCCTCGGGAGACTTTGCGCGCATTGCCCGCAAAGTGTCCCGAGGAAAGCCGTTGACTCAGCCTTAAATCAGCGCTTTAAGGGTTAAAAACAAAAATATGCTGACCTGCTTATAATGATGGGAATTTGTAAACTTCGAGTTGTCTTGCCTGAATGTTAAAGTTATGGTAAAGGCACAGCATTCCCCAGGGCTTTTCAACATCATCAGGTCATAGCAGTCGCCCTCTTGAGATGGGTCATTGAAAAGTTTAAAATCTTTTCAGGACTTCTCATCAGTCATACTGGACAACCTGATGCCACTGAACTCCGCGCAATCTTAAGGGCATTGCTTAAGTCTTCATTGGCACCACAGTCTGCAGTGGCTTACCACAAAGAGTAGTGTTTTACTAAGGTTCCCTGCCCTTTATAAGTAACATTGTTGACTCTATACGCAGCATACTTATCTATATATCGCATGTTATCACCGAAAACCGTTTCAACATAATTGTCCGTAGTGGCATACGTCCATACAATCCAGGTTTTTGCTGATTCCTACAAAACAAAACAAAAACAAAAACCAAAAAAAAAAAAAACAAAAAAAAAAACAAAAAAACAAAAAAAAAGTAGTGACATATGTTCATACAATCCAGGTTTTTGATGATTCCTACAAAACAAAACAAAAAAACAAAAAAAAAAACAAAAAAAACAAAAAAAATTACAAAAAAAACAGAACAAAAAAAACAAAAAACAAAAAAAACAAAAAACAAAATAAAAAAACAAAACAAACACAGAACAAAAAACAAAAACAAAAAAACAAAAAACAAAAACATTAAAAAAAAAACAAAAAAAAAAAAAAAAAACAAAAAAAAAAAAAAAACCCAAAAAATTTATACGAATTGTCCATAACAGTGATACTGCTAATGTGGTGCAAATTGCCAATATCAAAGTGGTGACAAGAAATGAACGTCTTCAGAGATTAAAGTGAAAATCCAAACGTTATCGTTTAATGCAGCCACATTGGAATCCTTTTAGAGCCACACATGGTGACCTCTGCTCAGTCAAACATCTATTGGCTTACCTGCATATTGGAAGTTCAGGGTCAGGGTATCTTTGCCGTTGATTGGGCACACACGCCTATTACAGGATCATACTTTGAAAATCTGAAACTTGGTTAAAATTCTGTGGTTTGGGAAGCGATATTTATACGGGACATAAGTTCAGAATTGATGCAGCCTGACATGATGTGCAGAATGGTCAGATTACGCTCCGGGTCATTGGATGTCTGACGTCTTCCAGAAATATATTTGTGTAATAGCAAACTCATAACAGCTGGAACATGTAGACGCAGGTGGATGGAGCGATTAGTGGAAATAGGATGTTTAGTTGCATGTATATTAACAGGTAACTGTTAAATGTAAATACACCTCAAATGTATTAAACAAAATACTAACAGTTCATTCGTGAACTGAGTGTACATGTGTATATGATTACATGTTTGTGTGTGTGGATGGATACATGGATGGACACATACAGTTACAAAGCCATGGGCGCATGCGTGGAAACGTAAAAAAGGAAGACCTCTGGAACATACAATAAGTTACCAATGATGATTTTTGTCCATTTCTCTAAAAAAACCCGTGTACATAGAAAACAGTCAGTCTCCCTGTTGATCATTCAGTACATAATCCAAGCTTTCTGTTATGCAAATTTTCTCAGTCTCTTTCAAATACGGCCATGAAGAATTATTGCCATTCTGAAATGGTTTTTCCATGTCCTGAATCATTTTCTCACACAATCTTGCTTCGTCGATGCCAAACTTAGTGGTGAAAAAATGTAGACTTGGAGAGGTCCAGCGCGTTTGCAAGAGGCAGCCAACTGAGTTCACCCAACGTATCCTCAGTGGCTCAATATGTATATACTGCTTATGTTACGAACTTAGTTGGCTTACCTTGCCGTATAGTTTACCATGGATATTTCCACGGTCATGCAAAGGAACCAAAGACCTAAGGGATGGTTCAACATTATCATCATTTTTGAATTAGTACTTAGGGTACTAAATTTCATGATCCCCCTCCCTCCCCACAAATTAGTACTTTAAAAATGATGATTTTCCCCCCAAATCATAGCAAAATTGCACAAAACAGGCCAAAAATTGACCATCATTTTCCATATCCTGTGAAAGTGTACAGACCCATTTAACCCCCTCCCCCCTTGCGTACTGTAAGTACTAATTCAAAAATGATGAAAATGTTGAACCATCCCTAAGTAAAATAAAAAAAGAACAATTCAAGTCGTTTGAGTGCAGCGCGGGCCATATGTCAAGATTTTATTTGCAGTACCAAAAGAAAAAGAGGCATCAAAGATGTTTTGGATTCATGCGTCCCTGCTTTAAAGGACCAGACATAAGTGTTAGAGAGCAATTGCACTGATGTAAGCATCACGGGATCTGTATGATTTCATTGATCAGTGATTTCTAAAGGGTTTTCAGCGTTTGCCACGAAATAAGAAGATATTTGCAATGAGGATGAAATTCGTTTCAAAATGGTGTGCCAAAACAAATCGAGAACAACATTGTGCAGTCTAACACTAATCATGCGATAACATTTGATTGACATGTACACATAAATTGGTCAGGAACATATTGTCGGAAGGGTAGAAGTGGCAGTGTAATTGAAAATTTTGCTGTAAAATGTGAAATGGCTCATAACTGCAGTTGCAGTTATTTTACTTGTTAACTAGGTTTTCTTTTTTGTTTTATGTGGGTGTGTGTGTGGGGGGGGGGGTGTCAGTAAAAGAGGATATATGATGTTCAATATTAATGATTGTATATCCACATGTTCATTCACTGTAGGATAATGGTCTTCAAGCTCGGCCCCCACCAAAATAGTGTACCTTCATGCTAAGCAGTCAGGTGCACTGTTTTGGCGGGGTCCTCGTTTGTCTTACCCCACAAACATCAGCAGTTTTGAAGCTATTTAAGATCTTAACTTTGTATATTTGAGTAATTTGCACAAAGAAAAGCCTGCAACTTTGGTTCATGGCTCATAGAATGTGGCTATGTCATCAACCTGCAAATTGAAGTTGGAATGGTACCTCTCTGTGTAATGGTTTTGAAGCTATTCAAGAATTAGATTTTGTGTATTCATCTTATTTGCATAAATTAAAATCCTACAACTTTGGTTCATGGTTCATTGGATGTACCTATGTCACAAACCTATAAAGTTGAAATGGCACCTCTATCTACAACAATTTTGAAGCTATTCAAGATATAATTTTGTGTATTCACATAATTTGTACCGATAAAAATTCTACAACTTCGGTTCATAGTTCCTTAGATGCGGTTATACCACAAACCTTCAAACTGACCTTTAAATGGCCCCTCTATATGTAATAGTTTATAAGTTATTCAAGATTTAAATTTTGTGCATTCACCCAATTTGCACAAATGCCAATTTTACAATTTTGGTTCATTGAATGTGGTTATGTCACAAACTTACAAATTAAAGTTGGAATGACACCGCTATCTATAATAGTTTTGAATCTGTTCAATATTTAAATTTTGCGTATTCACCTAATTTGTATATACAGTAGAATCTTAAATTGCATTTAAGACCACCTCCACAAAGAAACCATTTCTACAGTATGACTACCAATTTACAGACCCGTTTTTGTTTATCCTTAATTAAATTATATCTCCATTAGGACCATTCTCCTATTAAGACCACATTTTTCAGTCCCTTATGTGGTCTTAATAGGGAGATTCCACTGTATTATAATTCTACGACTTTGGATCATGGTTCACTGGATACGGCTATGTCACAACCCCATAAAGTGAAGTTGGTATGGCATTTCTATCTATAATAGTTTTCAAGCTACTCAAGATTTAAATTTTGTGCATTCACCTAATCTGCATAAAATTGAAATGCTAAAACGTTGGTTGGTGGTTCATTGGACATGGCTTTGCCACAAGCCTCTAACTTGAAGTTGAAATGGCACCTCTATCTATAATAGTTTTGAAGCTATTGAAGATTTAAATTTTGTGCATTAACCTAATTTGCATAAATTAAAATCCTACATCTGTGGTTCATGGTTCATTGGATGCGGCCTGGCCACAAACCTGTAAAATGTAGTAAGAATGGCATCTTTATCTATAATAGTTATGGAGATACTCAAGTTTAAAATTTTCAATGCCACTAATTGGCATAATTTGAAATTCTACAACTTTCATTTACTGTCCATTATATTGGCAGGTGTCACCAGCCTATACATGTCTATCTGCAATAGTTTGGAAGATAAGGAGCTTTTAATTGGCCCTAATTTGCATAATTTTAAATATCACGACTATTCCAAACCAGGTGCACAATTTCACTGGTAGGTCAGTCCCTATGGCAAGTTTGGTGGTTTTCGGAATAATAGTGTCCGACAAAAAGTCCGGGCAAATTTGGTCTTAAAGAAGAAAGAAAGAAAGAAAAAATACAGAAAGACAGACAGAAAGAAAGAAGGAAAGAAAGAAAGAAAGAAAGAAAGAAAGAAAGAAAGAAAGAAAGAAAGAAAGAAAGAAAGAAAGGAAAAGAGAATTCTTGGAAAAACAAAATGTCTAGGTTGGCACCCAGACATAAATATGAATATAAAGGTCAAGGTCACTTATTAAGTATCTGTTGCACACCGTAGTTACACAACTGGTGTCGCCATAGAGCGAAAGCGATGGGCCCCGTTCGTCTATGATGTACCAGGTATACAAAAGAGATAAAAACCTATGTTCCTGTAGATTTGCTGACCATAGGCCTCGAACACTTCTGACTTGGTGTGGATAACCTCATGTGCACCTTGAGTCAAGTCATTCTTACAGCTGAACAGACAGATTCGGTAACACCGGGTTATGCGGGATGATGTAGGGCAGTAACACCAGGTTATATGGGATGATGGAGGGCAGTAACACCAGGTTACATGGGATGATAGAGGGCAGTAACACCAGGTTATGTGGGATGATAGAGGGCAGTAACACCAGGTCATGTGGGATGATAGAGGGCAGTAACACCAGGCTGAAAAACAAGTTGGATGGTAGCAGGCAGCAACATTAAACTGCTCGCACCGGGGTGAGATGGTGTGGGTAAAAAACTTTGAAAAAGTGTCTGGGTTTTTTTGCAATGTATAACACACCATTATGGTCCAGTGAGAAACTCACTGCATGTCGTAATTATATGTTTGTCAAATGCTAATAATGCCCATCTTAACTGATAATCCAGCAATTAATTTTTTTCAATTAAGAGAAATATGACATAAGTAATGTGAGCCACTGCATTGCAATAATATTGCCTGCCTTGATTAGTATTGCTTCGTGCTCCAAGCGCTCTCTGTCGGGTAGGTTTCCTATCAGTAACGTGAACTTTATGCCTTCATTGTTCTGGTTTTTCTCACAGTTAATGCTAGCTCTAAGCAAATAGCAAGACAGACAGCGGGCACCTTTGTCTCATTCCCCTCGAATATTCAATTCTGAAGCATGGTCATTATTTGTCACACACCTGTTCACATTAGTATATGATGTTTAAACCATGTCTTTATACTTCTCCGGTAAACAAATTGTGAGAGAGTTTTACAAACCTAAGACCTTTTAACTGAGTTGAAGGCTTAACATTATCAAACGTGGCCTTTGTTCTGAAATATCCTACAAAAAAATCAAATCTTTTAATGGAATTCAAGGGCTTTTTTTTATTACCAGCAGGGCCATGCATTGTCTTGATTGAAACTAAAATGCACAATAATGTCAATATTTTGAGCAACAGTCAACTGTTGTTGAAGTTCATGGATGTGTTGGCAGGTGCACTGTTTCACAGAGACGCTACATGATTGATACCCCCATGGAACATATACAATGTTGAATCCAATTTCACTAATTGCCACAAACCGTCAAAGGTTCTTGCCAAGAGAGGGAAAAAAGAAGTGGGGTTTCTTACAAGTGCCGAAAAGGGAAAAGGGAAAAACTGACAGCTGTTGCATGCATTTCAGCAACAGGTGTGCATGTGTCTCCAATGCTGATCTTCCCATTGGTCAGAATGAGTCATGAGCTCCTAGTTGGTGCACCTCCGGGTACTGTTGAAATGGCCACCAAATACGGGTGGATCAATGGAGAGCTGATCAAACAGTGGTTTGATCATTTATGTTGACAGTTCAACCTGCCCATAGCCCGGAACCAGTTTTTCTGATCATAGGTGGACATAGCACACACACACACAGAATCTGTTTGTCATCAACAAGGCCAGATAAAGTCGTGTTATCATCATATCCCTGCCTTCACACTGCACGCACCGGCTGCAGCCTCTGGATTTTGGGGTGTTCAAGAGTGTGAATTCCTATTACAACAAGGAAGTTCAAAATTGGTTGCGCCAACACGCAGGACGTGCTGTTACTGAATAGATGATAGGCAGGCTGTTTGGATCCGCATAATATGCAAAGACAGCCACTGGGCAGAATGCGCTGAGTCACTTTAGCAAAAGTGGAATCAAATCCTTCAACCAACACCAATTTCTCAGATACAGACTTCATTGCTGCATATATCACTGATCAGCCAGAGCCATGTCAAATAGAGCCAGGTCAACCAGAACCAGATCGTCCACCATGTCAACCAAAGCCTGTTCGAGTAGAGCCACATCATCCAGAGCTAGATTGACCACAGCTAGATCACTCCGGGCCAGATTGGCCAGAGCCATCTGTCGAATAGAGCCAGGTCCACCAGAGCCAGATCGCTCACCAGGTCAACCAGAACCTGTTCAACCAGCGCCAAATCAGCCAGAGTGCTCTCCACCAGAATCTGATCAACCAGAGCCAGATGACGAGAACCAGATTGGCCAGAGCCAAATCCACCAAAGACAGGTTTGCAGCTATCTACAAGTGCTGGGGATACAGAAGTGGTTTCTTTTCACAGTGTGGTCGATATGCCAAAATTGGCAAGAGAAGAAAAACAGATGACAAAAGAAAAAGAAAATGAGCTGTACAACATTCTGAAATAATAACCAGCACAGAATATAAGCAGAAGTTGGAGGAGGCTATACGGGGTTTAAGAAAGAAAAAGGACACCAAACCAAAGAAAGCCACTGTCGCTCAGCAAAGGAAAAAAAATAAATTTAAGAAAATTAAAATAAAATCAAACAACAACAAAATTAAAAAAAGAAAGAAAAAGAACCCCCCGCCAAAAAAAACAAAACAAAACAAGAAATAAAAAAAACAGCCACACACACACACACACACAAACCCAGGTGTAAGGACGAACACCAGAAAACGAAAGTATAGTGATCCTAATGACAAAAACCATGCCAATACCAAGGAAAAAAGGAAGCTAGAAAGGAGTTTGATACAAAATGGGGTCAGTGTGACGAAACCTTGGGCAACAAAAAAGACCCAAAGATCGATAAGGACTGGATTGAAGCATGATATGTAAATCATGACTTCATTAATCATGTGACCAAGCGAGCGTAATACCTGACGGTGACACTTCCACCTGCAAAAGATGTGTATAGATATCATGTATATATGTAGAACCTGCTTCTGCAAAAATGGGGACAAACATAAACATACAATTAAGTGTTTAATCTTAACACTGGTTTGGACACCACCAGGAGACAAATTAAGATGTTTTTCTGAGGTTGTGTCCATTTTCGTTTCTTTTGATTTAAAAACAAGGAGGTCAAACTGTAGAATGGCATTAATTACATAATGATTCTGCGTGAAAGTATTAAACTGTGCTGTGTTAATTTGTGTGTTGAGAAACTGTTGATGTTTATGAAAGACTTAAAGCATGTGTTTATGATTTTTTTTCTGCAAAAATGGGACAAACACGTTTGACGTTAACATTATTATGAATTTGTTAATTTGCATATTGAAAGAACCTCTTGATGTCCATTATAGACTTTTACTTAACGCGACTGGTAAGACCATTATGCTTCTTGTCCTTTCGTTAGATGGCTAGCAGGAAAAAAATATATCTAACGCCATAGGACATACACTTAGTAATATACGCATAGTATTGGGAAATATGCGCACAGTATGGCGAAATGTGAACACGAGTGCTCATATTTACTGCTCCATCGGGTAATATGAGCACCTTTTTAAAATTCCTTTCGTCCTACTATTTGTAAAAATGAAATCAAACTAATGAATTTTGTGTCATTTTTCAGTCGCTATTGCCGAAAAAACACATAAAAAACTCTGTTTGATCTAAGTTAGTTGTGTGGATGTGATGATATATGCTGATAAAAAAGGTGCTCATATTACCCGACTTTACCCTACCATAATTTTACCGTCAGCTCTTCAGAGATTGGAACGAATTTCAAAAGCTTTCTTCGTCTGTTAAAAAAAGGATGGAAGAATGTCGATGGTACAGCCCTTTATCATGGATAGGAGGTCAATATTTTATGAAAACTGGTAAGAAAAGGTATTGCATCTGCGAAGCATACTTCGATTAATAACGGAATCTTTTGGCGTTTGAAGCGTTTCAAGAAAATTTAACCTGATACGGTTTTTGTATTTGGTGGTCTTTCATGTGCGATCCCACAAACCATGAAACAGAAAATAAGAATGCAATTATAGACGACATACGAACAATTCAATGTTAATTATGTACATATATTGACGGTGGGTTGGTGCCAGTCAGATCAGATATATGTAAACCTTTATTGCGGGCTTCGATACGACTAGATACCGCCAACTGCAGCATTGATATTGAAATGAAAGCATGTGATGTCAGAAAAGAGAATGACAAGAAATATTTGACCTATCATTCGAGCGTTGTATGTTTATTTTAGTGTACTTCAAAAAAAAAAAATTCAATTATTTATACTCAATGATTAATCAAACTGCATCCAAACATTCAACATGGAAAATGCGCTTTGTACACACAATTACTCCCCGTACAAGTTTTCAAATGTTCTCTACGATATTGGGGACAAACAGCCGGATTAAGACAAAGTAGTTGTTTAAGTACTAATAGAGGACTATCTATTGAAAGAATATTTGCTATCTTATTTAAATGTACAAATAATCAACTTTCATGCATATATGAAACACAACCTTTTATCCTGCCAAATTAAATAATATGCTGCATACTTTTAGTCTGTTTCAAGTGATATTCTAGTTTCATAGGATATTCCAACTGTCCTTGATGTTGACAATGTCATACATGTATCTAAATAAACATATTACAAAATTTTAAAGCCTCTTTTTTTCTGTGATTTCTGTATCTATACGGTGTAAGAATAGATTTGTCTTGATCACTGATTTTACAACACTCCATTCAAACCAGGGGGAGGATTTTCAGCAATTTATTTATTTAATATACTTTATTCACAAGGAAGGAAACGGGTCGGTAAATATGCACAATGTTTATATTAATTCCGCTCCCGAAGGTATGCACACATAATCTTGATGACAATAAACAAGCAAATAAACACAACAATTGTAAGCTACAGGATTACGCGTGTGTTGAGATGAAGATAAAAGCTCAGGGCCTGATACATAGAATGCATCTAAATTGTCATAAATAATGCATCATATGTAGTAGAATGAAACAAAATTCAGGTTTTTTAAACTATTGTACCTAGGACATTCAATGACCTAAATACAGTTTGTCCCATGAAATAAGTACAATCTTAACTGTCCGGAGAGAGCGCCGCTGCACACCAGCCCTGGCGAACCTTTTCAGGGCTCGTGTGACGGGGGGAGGAGCGACAATCAATAGACGGTTATGAATATTGAAGTGTGCATTGACACACACGCACACACATATGCATGTCTACATACATACATACATACATACATACATACATACATACATACATACATACATACACACACACATTATTTGGCTTGACACTGCTTGCAGTTCTCATAAATTGAACATAATATATAAAAACGGGAGGAGAAACATTTCTGGTGCGTTTTCATTCTGTTTTTGGTGTTTGGAGGCTTCCAATTTCTCAGCTACGACGCATGGTGTTTGTGACAGCCTATGCTTTGTCATCAGCTGGGTTGGCAGCACCGTGGATCAGGGATATTCCATTGGCCTCATCAGATGTACTTATCAAATGGGCAACATTCTGGAGATAATTTTCATTTTAAAGTATACAATACACGCTCCACGTTCAACAACTAATGTCCTGTTGCCACCCAAGCACCACATGCAGAGTTAAAGCAGCTTTCGTATAGAGGTTTATCAATAAAACGTTTAAAATTTTAGCTCAGATTATGCCAGCACTCTCCATCTATCATCTGCTGTCTGTCAACTCCAATTTACATTTTGGGTCGCTCTAAAAGCCTGGAAAGTTCTTGTCTAAGCTTGGACTGGATAAACTTTAGATGGGTCTCTCCGAAGGGTATTGAATTAGGCACCCTTGAATCGTTTTGACCTGTTGCTGTTTTTTGGGGAAGGGAGTATAAATAAATCTTCTTTTAGAAAAATGGCTTGGATAATGGCTTTGAACTTGCACAAAATTAAGTCTAAGAGTCTTCAGTCTTCAATTGGCACACCAGATCATGTTGCAATCTTTTTTCTTTTTTTTTATTTTAAAAATGATTTTTAAATGTCATTTGCAGACTTATGGGAATGGAGATTGACTTGATTTCTATCAAACTTCAAAGCTTTTCAATATATTTCGCGCTTTCTATGCTATCATGTGTGTACCATTTAATCAGATACGCTTGTTATTTTGGCTGCCTTTATGTGGGAAATGTCATAGTTGGACTTTTGTGATAACAAGGTGATAGGTTAGCATTGTATGCGGTGTCTTTCTATTCCTTGTGCTCTTTGTGGCTCTCAATTTGAAAAAAAACCCTCCTTTTACCTCATTATCAGGGATATGAACTTTTCACGACGAGGTTTTAACCATCGACTCTTTTGTACGTCATGGGAATTTGTACCCCTTCTTGGAATAAAACGGTCGACCGCAGCCGATAGTGTCGTAGGTATTATATTGCTTCTTACTAGTAGACTAGCAGATGACCTCATGTGGCCTGCGAAAGATGTGCAGACTGTTTAGATAGTGGATTGCACCATATATCCATTTTTAGTACATTCTGGTCAATTGTCAAGGCCCTGTTACGTAGATACAAGAGGGCTGTGTCAACAGCCAGGCTCAGTTGACTCAGACATTCATCACACTTGCAGCTCTGTGAACTTGGGATAGGATCAAGGTCACCCATGTTCCGAGTAAGTCTGACCTTCATAGTAGAGCACTAACATGTGCAACATCAAGTTCCCAAGTAGTTTAAGTAGTTCTCAAGTTAAAGTGAAGAGTAAAATTCATGTATGTTGCACTGTGATCCCAGAAACGAGGTCAAGGTCACTCATGTGCTGTCTAAGCATGACCTTCATAGAGAAACATTAACGTGCAACATCAAGGTCCTAACTCAGAACAGATCTCAAGTTATTAAGCGAACAGTAAATTTCATTTTAGTTGTCCTGTGACCTTGGGAATGAGTCCAGGTCCAAACATCACTGGAGCATGATCATATGCACAAAATAGGAGGACACTTATAAAAGGTAGGCTTACATCCCTACCAAGTTTGGCACTATTCTGGCCAAATTATTTAAGTTATAACCACTACAAGAGATTCCCATGTTAAACTTTCCTATTAAAACTTTTTTAAAGATTTTTTTTTAATCATAAAGAATCCAATCACTGGCGCATGGCTATTTGAACAAACTTGTCAGAGACCCACCCCAGGTATATTGCCACCAATATTGAAGTAAATCAGACAGACAGTTTCGTCAGAGAGGTCCAAAATGTGAATTCATTAGAATGCATTAGAATGCCCATTGACTTGCATAGTAAGCAACAGAAATGTGCATTTATCAATAGGTACCGGAACTGAAAAAAAAAAAAAAAACGTTAAAAATCAGAAATCCACAGCCGTGCTACCTGGTGAACATCTTTGCTTGATCCTGCCGCAGGGAACATATCCACAAAGTTTTAACTTAATCTGAGAGACTGTTCTGGAGAAAAAGTGACAAATAATGAAAACACACAAAAATTCATAAACAAAACGGAAAAAAATTGCGGCACCATGTGGTGAACAAATTAAAAACTAGGGGTCCCTAGGAGCGTTCTCATGTAATATCAAAGCAATTGGGTGAGCGGTTGTGGAGAAGAAGATTTTGTAAGATTTGACCAACAAAGGACCAAAAAAAAGAAGAAAAAAATCGTTCAAAATAACAAAATCACTGGAGCGTGACCATTTGAACAAAGCTGGTAGAAACCCACCTAGAGTACATTGCTACCAAGTTTGAAGTTAATCTTGATGTCGGTTTTGAAGAAGAAGTCGAAAATGTGAATTAGCATTAGAATGCCCATTGACTTACATGGCAATCAATAGGAAAGCTGCTTTGACCGATAAGTACCGGAATTGAAAAAATCGTTCAAAACCAGGAATCCACAGAAGTGCTACCTAGTGAACGACCTTGTTTGACCTTTCCACAACGAACATATCCACCAAGTTTCAGCTTAATTTGAGTGACGGATCTCGAGCAGAAGTCGAAAATAGCAAAACAAAACACAACCCCCCTCCAAAAAAAAAAAAAAACCCCACAAAAAACCCCACCCCCCAAAAAAAAACACTCCCCAAAAAAAAAAAACACACACAAAAAACAACATCAAAAAATCGCAGCGCCACCTGGTGAACAAATTCAGAACTAGGAGTCCCCGGGAGTGTCCCGGTGCGATATCAAAGCAGTTGGGTGAGCAGTATCGGAGAAGATTTTTTAAGGTTTACCCCCAAAAGAACAAAAAATTCATAAAAAAAATCCAAAATCACTGGAGCGTGACCATTTAAACAAACTTGGTAGATACCACCCAAGGTACTTATCCATCAAGTTTTTTGAAGCGAATCTGGCTTACGTTTTGGAGAAGAAGTCGAAAATATGAATGGTGGACGACGGGTGGCTAGTCATAACATAAGCTCAGCTGACTGACAACCCAGCTGAGCTAAAAGAACACAACAAAATGTGGTATGTGCCAACTGGTCCAATTTCTTTGAAAAGTTATGACACAACTAGAGTCAATGATATGCACATTTCACAAATACCCTAAAGTAAAACTCAGAAGATACATGAACAGAGAATGCTAAAAATGAAGTTATGTTCGTGTCACACTTGTTTGCAAGTCGTGCAACACGAATTAAAACGGTCAATCTGACATAACTATTCTTCACAACATTGCATCTACTGAATCTCTTTGGTTACAGTTGTGATCAAGTTCATGTTTTGTTTTTCCAGTCGTCTATACTTTGCCCTCCAGTCATCAAGAGGTATCACATAATTGTTTACAGTGTCAATGCGGTCAAATGGACACAGGGTTAACATGCATAATGATGTTGTATGTATCCGTTCAGAGTCACATTAAACCCACATCGAGGATGAATGTATGTATGTATGCATGCATGCATGCATGCATACATACATACATACATACACACATACATACATACATACATACATACATACATACATACATACAGAATAGACAGGCAGACAGACAGATATGAAATGCGTAAAAAAGCTTCGATAGTGGATTGACGGCTGATCTTGTTTGAAGGTGCGCTTGAAAAGAATTTTTTTATCCAATGATTAAAGCTATTATAACACCGAAAATCTGGATTAATACGAACTGGACGATTGCATTGTCCATATCCTGCTGGGTCCGATGTCAAAGCTCATGACTACAAAGGAATTAAAACATGTATTGTGTAGCTTATCGTACTTGCAAATACGCATGAAACCAGGGACAAGGAAAGCACGCCCTGTTAATCATGATTTAGGTAGCGGCCACATTTCGACTACATCGGCAATATGGTGACTCATCATAAAATTACTTTTTTCCATTTTCATGAAGTCCATTATCTAAACTTTGTGCTCACCAAAATGACTTTAAAAAAATAAATATTTATGTGAGAAAAATGAAGAAAAACATACCAAGTTTGGTCTGTCAATTACACGTGCTTGGTCTGTTTGTTGAATTATGTTAATTGATCGCCAAGTTTATAAAGTACTCGGCTGCCGCCTATGGCCCTGACAACGCGGAAATGCGGTCGACTGTGACTAATGAGACAATGGGGCATCGCTTGAATGAATTGACACTGCCACATGATATGATGACGAAAAGATGTTACTTCTACCCCTCCTATATCGACAGAGAAATTTTCTGGTTTTTTTTTTTTTATCTTATGGCCTATGATTGAAATAAAATAAATCTTGACGACCAATTTGGAGGATCGCCCTTTGTCAAAATGGCGGCTCAATCGAGGGGCACGGAAGATTACAGCAAAGGCGGCCGAACGAAGGATTGCCCGAAAATCATCATTCATCATGCAATAATAATACTACGAGTATTAAAATGATAAAAGCTTGTTGATGTTCTGATCAGTTTGTTACGTGATGAGTAAACACAATTGGTGATCGGTGAATTTCAGTAAATGCAATGTTGCACGCAAGTTCCTATAATGACATATCCTTTGATCTCAGGCGGCACTTCGTTGTCTGCGTGGTTCGTTTGTTGACTACATTCCAGGAAAAAATTGCAGTGGTGGTCTATACCTTACAATGGACAAATGTCGCAAATTATGTTGAAACTAATGCGTTCCCGGCATTTGTAAGACATTTCTTTG
The DNA here is from genome assembly GCA_964020975.1 of Hermodice carunculata. Taxonomy (NCBI): domain Eukaryota; kingdom Metazoa; phylum Annelida; class Polychaeta; order Eunicida; family Amphinomidae; genus Hermodice; species Hermodice carunculata. The sequence continues at coordinate 366,324 of CAXHWN010002465.1, read as the reverse complement.
AAACTTTTCACTGGGGTGGGGTCTGTGTGTTCAGCAATAATACGATTCTACCCTCAGCAGCAACCTCATATGTGGATCACCAGAAATGAAGGTCAACGTCTTTTCCCCTGTTTTTTTCAAGCCACAAAATCAGAATGTCGTCCTGGTTTGTGACAAAATTAAACTGGTAAACTGAAGTCAACTGTCACTTGGAAGGGGTAGCTTGTGCCAGAACTTTGAAAAATATATTGGATATAATTGTGTTAGATGCTATGTTTGTACTTGTTTGACAAAATTACACTTGTAAAATCTGACACAATGACAATATTATGACTACAATGCACTTATACTTCAGTGTGTCTTTGCTGATGAGCAACACTTCCAGGATTGATTATGCCAATTACACAATAGTTCTTATACCAGATAAACCGACCTTTTTATCATATGCATGACGGATTTCAGATTTCAGGGAAACGAACGTCTTGACCCACTGAAAATTACATACTCTAGGCCAATTTGGCTAGCCTTGTTGTGTCGTAACATCAGCTCTTATGATAGAAGCCACAATGGTTTGTTCTCACAACACTGCTCTGTCGTTTTTAAGGCCAGCGTTGGAAAAATGGGTTTGTACTATTCTTTTAGTTGCGATATTTGCGTCGATCCATTGTGCTCCAAGTCTCACCTTGTCCCACCTTCTCTTCAAAATGAGTCAACTAGAAATACCCCATTGTTTTTGTACGTTGCTGTTATTTACTGGTTCTCTTTGGCACACACATCACCCGGCGTTTGGCTCTTGTAATCTGGATGTAAATAATTATTATCTGAACCGAACTTATTCTTGAAACCGACCGGTTTATGTGCAATTCTCCAGATTTGTTGGATGTTGAAGCAAAAGGGGCAACAATAATTGTAACGGCAATTTTGAACGGCTTCTTGGGGCACATCATGGCTTGCAAAACATTTAGTTTAGCAAGATTTAGTAGCAAATTTGTTGAATGTTTAAGCAAAGGGTACAACAATAATTGTGACGGCAATTTTAAATAGCTTCTTGGGAGCACTTTATGGCTTGCAAAATAGTTAGTTTGGCTCGATTTAGTAGCAAATCGTTAGCGCATGAATAAAACAAATTGTAAAAAAAAACACGGGTGGACCGAGCAAAATGCTAAGTGGAAAGGTTCCTTCCATAATCCATACCAATAGTGGATAAAGGTAATTTAAATTTTTGTGCCTTGCCAGATCATCGTCAAAGATAAATAATAATAAAAAACAAACAAACAAACAAACAAGAAAAAAAACCTAAACAAAACAAAAACAACCCCCCCAAAAACCCCCAAAAATAAATAAAAAGAAACAACAAAACAAAACGAAACAAAACAAAACAAAAAAACAAACAAAAAAATCAAAAAAAAACAAAACAAAACCAAAAACAAAACAAAAAAAAAAAAAACAAAAAAACAAAAAAAAAAAAAAAAAAAACCCCGAACAAACAAAAACACCCCCCAATACAAAATAACTGAATACTAGAAAATTTGGTTAAATTTTCATTAAGAATAGTTAGTATATCATGAGATGAAGTTGGCGCCTGAGGCTGCGCTATTAACTAACCGGTTTCCCTATGATTGCATTGACTCAGAACTAAGACACGAGTCGAGTGCTTGACATACTGCCATTGAACCAATTCTCCCTGCATTTTCTTCCGCTCTCTGAACCATACAGTGAGTACTTGCCATATTGACAACGTACAGTTTCTCGCTGTCTTCTGATGTATATATGCTTTTTTTGGGCCCAATTCACAGATTTTGAATATGATTTTAAGAAATATTTCACTAACTGTTAAATAAACATTCGCATACATAAGGTGGATGTCAAATCTTGAACCCCTTCTGCAAGTGAATAATTTTGCTTTCGGATTTATTCAATCTTCATTTATTCTTAGAAATAATTTAAACCCACTTTGGCTCAAAAACTATCAAGGGATTTTTCGTCAGTGTTTGTTTTTGCAGTTAAGACAAATCAAACTTAATGTTTCAATATTGCGACTCCTGCAACATTTGAAAGCACATACATGGAAAACCAAACAAGATATAAAAATCACTGGATTCGTTTCAGACACACTTAGGTGCATAATTGTTGTGAAAAATTCTGAGGATTAAATAAAACCGAAAGAATAAATATCCATTTTGAAAAAGTGGTCCGAAAGTCGGATTTTTTGTCGTTGAGTGTTTTGGTATATTTTTGTCTTTCAAAATCATCAAATGACAGCACTCCCATTTGATGGGTAATTTTGAATGGCATGGAGTCAAGCCACATTCGTACCAAAGTTGATGAGAATGCAGCTTGCTGTTTTGGAGAAATTGTCTATTATTACAAAGATATATGAAAATCACAAATGGGGAAATTACAAAGCCATGTGTTCAACAGAAAGTCTAGGGCTGTTCAAACGTGTTCCTGTGAAAATTCAAAGCATTTGACCAAGCGGTTTTAGGACAAGAGGATTTATGGAGATTTGTTTTGTTTTCAAAATTAATATGAAAAATTACCGCACAGTAATCTTCTGAACAAACTTGGTAGAGACCCGACCGTGGTATGTTTCCATCGCCGTTGAAGATAATATGGGCGGCGACTTTGGAGCAGACGACAAAAACGTAAATGCGAACGGACTGACCACAGACGCATGACAGATGGACGACCGACGACTATCGATCCTATGAACTCGGCTTACTGGCAAGTCAGCTCACCTAAAATGTTATCCAAGTTTAGTCCAATTGCATTGAAATTTATGCAAGCAAACCTTACAGTTAAACTTCGGATCATTCCGACACTGGAACGATTCCCAGGGCACATGCACCCAATATAGCAAAAATAATATTTAGGTTGAAGACCACTTGTAGCTGTGGATGGGAAGTTGTAAGAACAATAAAACCATAGAAACTTTTCGCAAGGCCTTTAGATCTTAACTGTAGGATATCTGATTATCTGTTACCTTCTTACAAGAAATACTGTTCATGGCAATCTGTGCTATCAGTTGAAGGATACCTGTACATGAAAGTGACCTTTCATTAAAATTTGAATGCTACATTGGAATTGAATAAGAAATAAGTTGAAGATTGGTCTATTATATCATTAAGTTGAGCTTTTTTTTTAAATCCTAAAGCTCAATGTTATAAATGTCTGCTTTTTACAGTGATAGATTCAATAAGCCACCAGCTCTACTCTCACTTTTTTCAGTAACAAATTGCAACTTATTTTTTAGTATGTTGGAATTAGTGTTACTGCTATTATGGTTGTTTCTCTATGGCCTTATGCATAGATCTATAGCATAGCACACGCGCAGTGGATTCTGTCCTGCCCACGGTGCTCTCGTTGAAAAGGGGTAGATTTAGAAATAAGTTCTTCTTCTTCTTCTTCTTCTTCTTCTTCTTCTTCTTCTTCTTCTTCTTCTTCTTCTTCCTCCTCCTCCTCCTCCTCCTCCTCCTCTTCTTCTTCTTCTTCTTCTTCTTCTTCTTCTTCTTCTTCTTCTTCTTCTTCTTCTTCTTCTTCTTCTTCTCATGGGAACGGTCAATATGATCATGTTACAAAAGTCTATAACCGCATTTATTTTTGACACGAATGGTTCACTTTTGAAAGGGGAGGCATGGGAAGGGATCAACTTGATGCCAGCAGACCGAGTACCTACATTGTGCCAGCCAGTAAGAGGTGCACATACTCCCCCGATGACTGGATATTCTGTGAGGAGCAACAGATCAGTCTCAAGCATCGTGCAGCCCGTCTGTGTATCCAATGCGATTGGTCGCTGCCTTAATGATGTCATGCAATATCAGGCTATGCATTATCCTTCGATAATTTATACAGGTAAGTAATGCCAAATCAAATAATGAAAATATCAAAAACCCCGTCATAGTCATCGTATTCTGTTAACGTAAAAGTATGATTTACATGTTTAAGACCGTGACTTACATAAAGAAAATGAAGGTAAGGCGATCTCATGTGATTGTAATCTTTATAGAATGAGAAAGGGGTATATCGAATTAAAAACATACTTACAATTTCAAGTAGTCCAGAGATTATTACATACAATAACATAGTACATGTATTATTTTGCTTTTTTAGAAGATTATGAGGCCGTAGCAGATAATTTAGGACGCTCGTTTGACTTTAATATCAAAATGATTATATTCAAACACTCAAAAGATACCAACAAGGCGGATAATTGTACAATGTGGCATCTGATATCACAGAAGCGCCAATTTGTTGTTATATCTGGGGGTCAGGCCTTGTCCATTCTAAACCAGGTGAGTATATTCAAACGCATTAATTTAACTCCTATAAGTCATCGTCTTTTCTCTTAAAAAGTTCATTTTTGCTGATAATTGAAAAAAAAACCACAAATATTGTAAAAATACGGATGTGACCATGTAGAATACGCTTGATTTTATTCAGATGTAAGAAACATCATTTGTAGTATGTTTTAGTAAATATTTTAGTAGTTCCTGTGTTAATATGTATATCAGATGTTCTTTAGAGTGAACCTGACATTTTCTGCCCTATGGAACAATACTTGTAGATAATCAGTACACTGCAACCTTGCGGCACAAAAACACATGGCCATAGCGTGTTAACAATGTTGTAGAGCATGCTTCACCCGGCACTTAACATATGACCTGGTCTATTTACCATGTATTTACATTCATTTTTTGTAGGTAGTACAATATATATATATATATATATATATATATATGTATATATATATATATATATATATATTGCTATAATGAGTGAGAGACATTGCATCTTGTACATACGTATGTTACGAAAATGTAGTTGAACGGGGTTAAGCATATTACCTAATTTGAACCTTTGAATGTTAACGGATTTTAGTTGGAAACATTTCTTTTAATTAGTGTGCGTGTGTCTTTTATTCTCTGGATTGTTTGGTGAATTTTCCACTCGATATTTTAGTTCCGTTGTAGACCTAGGCTTAATTTTTCTCATTGCTTATAAGAACACCTAGATGCATTTTCTATGGTCGAGTTTGAGCTGACTGACAAAGGCTGTGATCTATTGGATGAGGCAACATGTACAGTTCACGAAGGCTTTCTCATACAGCGGCTTGCTTTGTGCGTGGCCACCATACATACATACATACATACATACATACATACATACATACATACATACATACATTGTTAGTGTATCAATTGAATCACGAGTGGTTATCCAAGATCATGAACGAGCGATTGAATGATCTTGGTTTACCACTGCTGATAAAATGATAGACAAGTGCAACCATGTTATGATTTATTTATTAAACGATTAGGCCTATTTTATTGTATTCAACAACATTTCAAAAATGTCAGCGGCGACTGATTCTCCCGCCATTTTGTTGTCGTCTGCGCATATGCCGACTGCTTCCGACCACCTGCGGACTACACGAAGGGACGGGGTATATCACTGATATCATTGATGTGCACGTATATCGTCTTTTCTCACGGATTTCGAATTTGCACGAACTTTGAATGAATGTATCAAAAATACGCAAGCCTATTGTTGCGCCAAAAGAGGCCTAACCGTTTAATACATGCATATATATATATATATATATATATATATATATATATATATATATATATATATATATATATATATAAATCCCCACCCCCCACCCCCCACCCCCACCCCCATATATATATGTGTGTGTATATATATATATATATATATATATATATATATATATATATATATATATATATATATATATATATTGCACCTTCTCCCGACCATTAAGCGCAATGTTTGAAAATAAAAACTCATACACAGACATTTGCACACTCACACAATCACACACACACACACACGCGCGCGCACGCCCGCGCGCGTGCCGTGTCGTCATTCTTCATCAAGTCATCTGTGTAAGTGGTAAAATGTCATCTCGTGTATATCGCTTCCATGCGAATCACAACTGGTGTGTAAGTACGCTGAGTGATCATTTGTGTTTTCCGATTTTAGTCCACGCTAGACATGGTACACGAGCAGTTTTCCCAAATTACATCATCAATACCCCAGTATGTAATAGTATGCCGATGTTATGAAATTTATACGCATTCAAATTGTGCTTTCATTATTACTGCAGGCAAATTGAATATGCTAGATAGTGTTTGCATTTCTGGATGCAAACAAAACAAATTAGCTCCGGGAAAGGACAATTGGTTTCCTGGGGTTTCGTAACATAATAGAAAGTATGTGAATGGAAGAGGAAACGTGTATTCAGCACGCAAATCTGTACAGCATATTTTCAAGCATTTACATTAACAGATATTACGTTCGGGAAGGAAGCGAGACTTGGTCTCCCACATTCCTTTTACATAGCAGTAGAACGTGTGCTGGAGAATATCGCACATTGCAATTTGAAACTCAGTTTATTGGTAATAAATGTCATCGTTCCGTTACCCCTGTGTTTATTGTAATGTCATATCTTGTAATCTCCGAAATATTAGAATCTTGCTAAGAAGATAAATCAATGGGTTGCCGCTCCGTTTCCCACAAGCTTCCATCAACTTTAAAATAAATATAAAAAAGAAAAATAGAAATAAATAAATGAATGAATGAATGAATGAATGAAAGAATGAATGAATGAATAATAAATAAATTAATTAATTAATAAATAAATAAAAGAAAGGAAAGGACGCATAAAAACAACAAAGAGCTCACAAATAACAAAGCCACCCCCCCCCCAAAAAAAAAAAAAAAAAAAAAAAAAAGAAGAAAAGGAAAAAAAAAAAACCACCACAAATCCCCGCAGTACAATGAACAGCTTTCAAAGTGCCGATCACGTATAAACAGAGCTTAAAGAAGTGAAATTTATGGATTCTTTTATATGAGAATACGATTTTTTTTCAAGGTGTAGCTTACTACGATGGTACAGGTCATGGGCGGGGATTTACATTGCATCTTATGTCATGTGCCATCTGTTCTGTCAGGTGCAACATGGTTTGGCATGCCGTGGTACCAGTATTGGGACTATAGATATATGGCATCGAATGAAAGGTCAAGTTGTTTGACTTTTTGCTCTATTTTGCGATAAATCGTAATAAATAAAAACTTCGAAGAAACAGTTTGGCAAATGCATTCAAGTCACAATCAGACGCTTCTTGGTACCGCTAGACCTTAGTTTGTTCAACAGATGGTGCACTGCAAATTTTCCCTTTTTATGATTTTTATATCTTAACCAATTTTGCTTCTCCCAGCCAAATTTTTATCTATTTTGTTCACAATTTTCCAATAAGGTTCTAAATCAATCTTGGTCGTCAAGTAGCGTTGCTACCATTTACTGTTTTTTTTAAATTAATGTATCTGTTGTTACAATGTTGAACCCACCTGACTTTCTGCTGAAGCAGACCCAACTATGTACCAAAATAAAAAAAAGTACACGTAAAATTGTAGCAGTGAACAAACGGCAAAGACAGGAACTGTTGTGTATATACATATATTGATCAGACACTTACAAAGAAATTCACAGTTCCACTATGTTCAGGCAGCACAGCTACCATGTAGAGTGGTCTTGTCTTTAACACTGTATGGGCCCCACTTTGTCTGCCATGAATGACTCTGGGCAACTCAAAATCAAAGCACAGTATCTGGAAAGGGAAAGTATATCTAGAAGTTTAGCTTGTTTAATTTATTTAAAAAGATATTTCCTCATTTATCTCGCCAAAATAAACTTCGAATTTTATTCTTACGTCTCCCATCTGCCAAATTCAAGACGTATTTAATTTAGAGATTTATCCTGAACCACACAACAACAAAAATAACAACAACAACAACGACAACAACCGGGCAACCACATGTATTATTACAACATGATACACATAATTCATGGGTTCAAAGCGCTTAAACATATTGCTTTGACTGATTAACGACCAGCAATGGAGCTTTCCAACAGCTCACAATTATAATAATTTGGCCGCTTATAGGCCGCCCATTTAATATTCAGAAACTACATATAGCATGGAACACTACTGGCCACCATTCTCACATGAGTGCCTGACTCTGGAACCACCTGTCCACAGGGACGTCAAATTTAACGTGCCAAGACCGTTGCCAACGTATGCACGGGCCAGCCACACGTGTCAATCTGACCAAGATTTCATTTCATTCCTTAACAAAAATGAAAAAAAAAAAAAAATAGGCAGTAAACAAAATAGGGCACTCAATAGGAAAGAGGGAGGAGACGATACAGGACAAAGGTGACAAATTAACAAGAGCGACACAGAACAATTTAAAGCGGAATAGACAGGACATCACAGATGAGGGTTCTGCGCCCACAGTGCATGGGGACAGAACAAGGAATGCACAGTTGAATGGTACATGCATACTAGTACACTGGCCGTGTATGATACCCATGATAGTAATGTGAGATATATACTTATGGTGGATTAAATACTTTTGATATTTCCACAAAACTGTGGACTGCTACCAATACTTTCGAATTTTATCCTCATAAGGCCGACGGGTATTGTAGTACCCGGCGCCGTCCGTCCGTCCGTCTGTACGTCCGTCCCGTGGTTTTACCACCATAACTTCAGAAATTTTTAAGACAGGACTTTCAAATTGCACATGATATTATACTCCTATATGGCCTAATTTGTGTGCAAGCATAATTGACCTTGACGTAATTTTTAAGGTCACACAGTGGTCACATGTGCTAAGCAACGTTACCGCTCTAACTATTGAAAGCCTGCATCTAGCAATCTAAATCTTACACACAAGAAGTTTCATAAAGTCACCTAGAAGCCTATTGAAAATCAAGGTCATAGCTTTATATTTGACCTACTTTTTGAGGTCAAAGGTCAAGTGCACAATGGTGGCATTGGTATAAGAAAGGACGTATTTAAGTCAGTTACATGAAATTTTATACACCCATGTATCATAACCAAAAAATGTGTCATGAATCATAAATAGGTCACTAGATCAAGTATCTGGGGGCACAGTGACCTTTTCATTGGAAATTTGTTTACCACTATAACTTCAGAAGCTTTTGAGACAGGACATTCAAATTGCGTATGATAGTACACCACTGCAAGCATAAATGACCTTAACCTAATTTTCAAGGTCACACATGAGTCACAAGTTTGCTGAGTGACACTGTGCATCTAGAAATCTAAATCTTAAAAAAAGAAGCAACATAGGATGATATAGAATGTTATTGAAAGTCAAGGTTATACCTCTTTATTTGACCTAATGTTTTTGAGGTCAAAGGTCAAGAGAACAATATTAGTATTTGTGTAGGTAACTATACCTGATACTATGGGACACTATTCCCATTCACTTACAGCAAAAAAGATTGAAGGCGGCCGAAAGGTACTGCGTTCTTTGAACGGTATTTTTCAATATGTGAACAATTATCTGAACCATGAAGTAAAGTTTTCAGAGTAAAAGAAGTTGCCGTAATACCAGTTTCGTGTAAATCAGTTCTCATTGAATTGTACTGCTCATTGCCCCTGTTACTAACCTGGCTGTAGCCAGGTAAACACCCTTTATGCAATGTCTGCTCAGTTTGTGTGCAGTTTGCCCAGACCACATGACCATATTCCATCAAAGAACGGACACAGGATTTCTCTCTCTCTGTCTCTGTCTCTGTCTCTGTCTGTCTCTCTCTCTCTCTCTCTCTCTCTCTCTCTCTCTGTGTGTCTCTGTCTCTGTCTCTCTCTGTCTCTCTGTCTGTCTCTCTCTCTCTCTGTGTCTCTGTCTCTGTCTCTCTCTGTCTCTCTGTCTCTCTGTCTCTCTCTCTCTCTCTGTCTCTCTCTCTCTCTCTTTCTCTCGTTTCAAGACTGGACCTATGCAATGTAGATGGAAAACAACGCATAATGTTGACAAGTTTCGAACTTTTTTCAACCAATGATTTGATATGAGAAGACTAAGCTAAATCATTTTGTGTCATTAGACCCGAATGCTTATGCTCTTTAACTTCTCTAATTTCTTTGTAATTAAAGTATAAAGAAGGGTTACATCTGGATCTTCTTTTCCGGGAATTTATCATATTTTTGTTTTTGCGGTATTAAAGGCGACCAGCCATATTTCTGCCCACTCTCTAATATTAATTAAATCATTATTAAGTTCACCTGCCATTGCACCTGGGTTTTCTACTTCAAGAAACAGTGTAACATCGTCAGCAAATAGTCGGATGTGTAAATTTACCACGTTGACAATGTCATTTGTATAAATGAGAAAGAGAAACGGACCCAGCACTGAACTCTGTGGAACAGTAGCTTTTGCTGCTCCCTAACTGGACCACTGACCGCTGAGCACTACAGCCTCACTCTCGTCAGTCTAGTAATCTTTGAGCTACTCTCTTAACCCTTTAACGTCCTGTTTAAGCTAAAGGTTACAGTGAAACACGGCATTAAATGATATATTCAAATCTTACTTCTTACACGTTTTAACTCATTCCAGTTAATACACTTGTAACCATTAAATTTTCACATATATACTTACATAATAAATTGTTTACATGAAACATGACAACGTTTTTATCATACACCTTTTCAACTGGATAAATATGGTAGAGATGTACTTTGGACGAACCACTGCTAAGTTTCCGTAACAGGTCACGCTTGTTGTTACCGCAAAGCTTTAATTTGGTTAGTTTGTAATGTAATATGTCAGTTAAATCGAAGGGAATTCACTTTGACATAAACTTTATAAAAGCTATTCACTAAGTGATCATCCCGTCAGTTCGCCTTTTTTTTTTGGTAACAAATTTGTGAAATTATATCATAGTCAATATGTGCATAGCTAGAACATGGATACTAATGCAAATACATATAAGTAATATAGAATCTTACACCGCTGAGAGTGAGTTTTTATTTTTCTGTCACAAGGGATCGTTGTTAGTGGGGAAAATCACGAGTGACCCCAGGTCACTAGTGATTTTCCAGACCAACAACGATCCCCGAGTTTTTTTTTTTTTTAGATTTTACTTATTCTTTGTTTTATTGGGTTTTAATCGCAAAAATATGCCCTAGGCCTACTTTCAACGCCGACTTGATGTGCCCTGTTTGTTTACGTTCGTCGCGGTTATTCCATGTCACGTGTGAAGTATAATCTACGCGTACATTTGACATTGTCTAAATGTAAATCTATGACGTCACTGATGAAGGCGCGTCCCAATTTAATGGTAACAATGTTTCGGTCATTTGATCTACTTCTGAGTTACTACTTTTGAATTTCACTCTAAAAAGAGATAATTCACCCTTAAACATATAATAGTAGGCAATGATCTCCAATGCAAATGGTTTTCTATATCCTCTCAGCAGAAATTAGTGGAAATTTAAGTGGGATACATCTCTTCCAGGTATTTTTAAAAGGTTATGCATCAGCAATTGTTTTGGAGATTATATATATCTGTTTATCTATCTATCTATCTATCTATCTATCTATCTATCTATCTATCTATCTATCTATCTATCTATCTATCTATCTATCTATCTATCTATCTATCTATCTATCTATCTATCTATCTATCTTTATAAGGTGATATCCAAAGTCGACACAAAAATATACCCCCGCTCCAGCAACCATTCTGAGTGTGAGCTAATGAACTATTTGAAATAAAGCTGTTAAATATTCACTGAGGGTCATGTGTTAGAACACCCAAAGAAGTGCCATACATTAGTACATGCAAGTGGTTTCCTGTTGGGGTTCAATTTGTATGTACACTTGTACCAGCCAGGAAATGTCTACCATAGCTTGGATGTCCATGTGATATAGGTAAGGATTGATCTACATGTAAATATAAATCGGTACACTGTGTGTGAATGATGAAAAGTTTTATATCTCTATAAATTTTGGACAGAATTTAAGAAAACATATCCATCCATCAGATAACTTTTAATTACATCTGTACGCGGTGTTTGCGACGTTTGAAGCAGAAACACAAGGTACGTATAGCCCACATATAAATACCAAATGATGGGTGTCCCTGTGACCAAAATATTTGACCAAAATATTTGACCCAGTGACCCAATTTTCTAAATGAAACACTCCAAGATAAGACCTGCCTAGAGTCCATTCATACTAAACTATGAATCAGATGCAGAAGGTACCTATGGCCTACGGAGGCATGGAGCTTGGTGGATGTTGTGACCCAGATATTTGAAGTGGTGACGTAGTTTTATTTGATGACACGTGATTATCTCCATATGTAGCTGAGTGAATATTTGTAAAACCTAGTCAAAGAAGAAAGATGATGTTTCTTAGTGACATATAGTGCGTGATTTTATTACCGTAACCCAGATACTTGACAAAGTTTGCTGAAATAAGACACTCCAAGTTAAAGATATACCAATATTATGTTCATGCACAAAGGCATAATGCTGACGTAAACATTTTTAGATTATTATTTGATTTGAAAAATCATACAAAATCGGGAAAAGTGAGCAGGCCATGTACTATACATTCATTTCTTTTATGCCCGTCAATTATGCTAAGTTTGAAATCTGTCTGACAAAACATGTGAAACTGGTTGCGGATACAAGTACAGTGTAGCGAACGGATACAAGGGCGGGCGGATAGACGGACAGTCATTTGAAGTCATGTATATAGTCCCTGTGGGGGTACAAATAGATACTATTATGCCGTGCTATTTTTTACAAAATGCAATCAGGAAACATTATTTTTGAATAAAAACAAAGAAAATACAGTGTGCTATTTCCAATGCTAACAAAGAGCCATAATATGTTGGAGGTATACGGTGGGTCGGTAGTTGAAGTGGTGCTTGGAGAATGAAGCATTTACATCAGCTGTGCTTTGTTTTCAGGCCAAAACGTGCGGCATGTTGACAGCATCTACGATGTGGATCGTTATAACTGGTTTCGCATGCACGGAGACATGGACTAGTTTATTAGAGCTGCGGGAAAACATAATAATTTTAGATGTGAATAAACTGATGCGATCACAAACATTTCCCCTTTCTGCATTATCTGTAAGTCACTTTAATATCTTTTTTTAAAGGTTTATATTTCTTCAGTTGAACTAAAAACTATAGAGAACAAGTGTCAGTGGTACTGGTCTTTGATGTGACATCGTTGTTAATCACTTTTGCAGTGGTAATGATGTAATGTCTGTGGAAAAAGTGCCAGGCTGGAACTGATCGCAAATGCAATCAATTTTTGGAAAACAAGTCCCGCACGTAATGAATGGTGGCAGGTTAATTTGAACAAGGTATCACACTAATATGATCGTGGATGTTATATTTGGAACAGGTATCACGCTCATGCCGATATCAGATTTAACAAATTGTTGGAACAAGTGTCACGCCGGTGCTGATCTTACATACAGTATGTTTGTGGCGTTTGGCGCTGGAGCAAATCTCTATTATGAAACAGCTAAACTACAATACAATTAGCTTATATTTTTTCAAGTACACAACGTTATGTGTGTGGCTAGTTGCTGCTGAATCTATTTACATAAAACATAGAGCGACACAAGCGGAAGAAACGTTATGTTTGCATGGCTGGTTCTTCAAACCAATGTTTTTTTAAGTATCCCATAACCCGATAACTGCCTTACATATGAAATAGTTTTCAACTGAACATGAACAAAAGGTTATTTAGTCATGTTAGTATCAGCTCAAGAGTGTACGCGAAACCGTCAGTCCATTTGACAAAGGTCGTAACACGTTCCCCACATTGGCACACACAGTGGCTTGAACCCTATACCATTTAACTCTTTCAGTGTCGAATTTTAAATCCAGTCAACAGCGTTTCTCGGCGTGCATTGGGCGCATTAGACACGTTGCGTGCAGTGGTTTATTCTGTCTCGAAGTATAGGCATGCTGGTACTTGACTGAAGGGTCTTTTTTACGAGGAACATTAATCTAGTTACCAGTTACAAAAAAAAGCCGCCGGTACTTTCGGACCTGCATCCACTATCGGGGCACCCTTCTCCACTAAGCTCCATCTTTGACTCAGACGGGGGTGTTGCCTCGTGTGCCCTGCGCTGCTATTTCATTCATAGCCTGGGGGAGACTTCATTGTCTGATACAAAATCCATATTTTGGGCCCACCGCTGCCTACAACGGCACTGTGTTTACACTTTCAGATTATGTTCACCCTGGAAAAGGCCCATTATATATTGTACGTTACATTCATTCGACAAATTAACCTTCCCTTAACGCTAATCACATATATATTTTGGATACTACCTTTTCAAAATATCCAATTGGGAGTAACCCACAGACTTGGCAGCTATTTTGAAAATTGTAGATTCCCCATCCAATGGTTTGTAAATGAGGATAGTAACGGCACGATCGGTGTGTGTGTGTGTGTGTGTGTGTGTGTGTGGAATGTATGGAACCAAAAGTACATATTTTGTAAAAGTTTCAGAGCATCAATAATGACATGATATATGCTGTGGCCACGATTCATTTTGACATCCAAATCAAATGTATATTTGTGCGCCGTACTGTCCCACAGTCAATGCATTACGCAGTGTTCAAAATGCCGCTCAGCACGTGCCGGCTCAAGGTATCATGTCGCACTTGGATTTGTAACTGACGATTAACACTGCTTCAGATACGACAGAGCTGGCAGATTAAAATTATGCTAGTAAGTCAAGTTTTAAAAGTACTTACTTTAACCTCCGTTTGCACTGGTAACTCAGAGAACGGACACCTGGAACCTTGTGAAATATTACGATAGCAATCACTGAACAACCGGGGCTATGCTGTTTCACAAACCAACTTTGGATATGCAGCCATGCTGTTTTTGCCGCCCAAAGATAACCCTCTAGACAAGTTGAAATAACATGCTGTGTTTGAGTTAACTGTACTGCAAAATAACGGCACAGGATGACCACTTTCTCGGTAAAATCTTTCAGCCCGGGTGGATCAATGTTTATTACGAAAGGGCGACTTGAAAGAACTTTTTTTGTTTTTGTTCCATTAATTTTAGGGTTGGGTTTTTTTAGTAGGGTTTGTCAGGCTACCGGAATCACACATATATATTTTGTTAGGCCTTATGTAACTTGGACATTAGTGGAACAGGTTTAAAATGGACGTTCTCTCCCCTTTTACACATTACCTCCTTTGGCGTCAATTTAACTTGTTACCTGGGCACAGTTGGAAACACTGGTATCCTTATAGTTCAGGGAACCTTGACTGAACTTGTTCGAATTCAGTCGCACGTAATTAAGATTGAGTCAATTTTTGTTTTCATTTGCTGGAGTTTGGCGCTAAGTACCGACCTGGTTCCAAGACAGGCTGGTCAATAGTATACGCTATCCTTGTATATCTCGTTGATTCTCATTCAAAATCTCACTAATAACTACACCATTAAGTAAAATCACGGAAGCAGGCTACATTTGCTCTGCAGCCGACTTTGGCAGGTTTTTGAGCGGAGGTGGGGATGGGTGCGTGTCAAAACAGAGTCCCCGAGTCCTCCTGATACACTGTATCTGAGACTGTGTCATCCACTGCTATTAACCATTGCATGGTTAAAATCATATTGAATCAACGGGTTGCCGTGGGAAGTTTGAGAACCAAGAACCTAAACAGCGACCCCTTCAAACACACCCATGGCCCAGCACCCAAACAGTACCAATAAAGATTGCTGGCCTAGGATATGTAATTCTGAAGAGTGAAAGATTGCTGACCCAAGATATGTCATTTACGATACGTTATATGTGCAATTTTACTAAAGCATGCTATCTATTTCGTAGAATAGATATTGAACCAGACGACAGCAGTGCACAACCAAGTTCTTTTGTCAGATTTCAGTGGTATGGTAGTCCAGTATTCCAGTATGGTCGCCTGAAGATGGTGTAGTTCATGAATGCTACACGAGGGTGAAGAAATTGTTCCATGAGGTCTCTAGGCCGGAGATACAACATGTGATTAATGGTGGTCTCTTTCGGTTGGAGAGGCTATAATGTTAAGACTGTGACGGCTTTCTGGAACAAAATAACTAAGCGACGTAACGGAAGATAGCCTCCTCCATTCATGCGCAGTCGTTTGCGGACTTGTACAGTGTAGTTGATGAATGACGATGCTTCTGACCTTGATGGAGATCAGATTGATATTAATAAGCTTGTTTATGACAAGGTCATTGAGCGTAAAAGGGCTGGTCGAACATTTTGAGGACGACTCTGTAAATTCTCCGATACTGTCTCTGAGAAACAATGTAGGCCTATGTCGAGGAACCGATGGCATCACCGCAGACTATTTTGGGCACGGTAACTTGGATCTGCTACGCAGTCACCCTGTTGCACTCTATAGTGCGATGTTCGCCCATCCTATCACCCTGTCCTGACTATCACAAGGCACTATAACACCAGCCCTTAAAAATGCTAAGTTGCATTCAAAAGACCCATACAATTACATGTCAATTACACCAGGATCTGCTCACGGAGAGATTTTCGAGCTACTCATGATGCCTGACGATAATGCTCATGACAATCAGTTTGGGTTTCGAAAGCGGAGGGGTAGCGCCATGGCTTCGAGCACGCTTCATGAGCTAACCCTCTATTGCCAGCATCAAGGCGCACCAGTTTATCTGTGCAACTTTAATGCTAAACAATGCTTTGATACAGTAATAGAGTACTGTATGGCATAATAGTTTGGTCTTTAAATTATACAATGTTCTACCTCTGTTAAACTGGCTGTTCCTTTACAATTGGTATGATACCATGGAGTCAGTGGCAAGATGGAACGACAGTCATGATAGAGCATTTAAGGTCACGAATGGGACAAAACAAGGTAGCATTCTGCCCCCTCCTCTCTTTAAAATATTCCTAAATGATCTACCAATAGAACTGTCTTTATGTAATGCTGGGGCCAGAGTTGGAAATGAAAATTTTAACTCTCTTGCCTACGCTGATGACATCAGTTTATTCAGCCTCACTGCGCCTGATTTGCAATCATTAATTGGCGTATGTGTGAACCGTTTTGAGAGATGGCACTTGACCTTTGGTAAAAAAAAAAAAAAAATCGCGGTGTATGGTTTCAGGGAAACAGCTGGTAAGAAGCACATCCGGCTGGAGTCTAGGTTAAAAAATTATGACCACCATGAATGAATTGGAAGTCCTGGGTACAACTTTCGCTACTGATATGTCACGTAGAGCCCCTATAGAGAAGAGAGTTGAGGCATGTTGCCGATCCATGTATGGTCTGGCCGAGGTTATCTGCTCCTACTCAGGACTCTCTTCTGAGGTTAAGTCCCACCTGTGGCCAACTGTAGGCTTGCCTTGAATCCAGTCACCTGCATAAAACAGGTAAAGCTATTAGAGACGGTCCATGCCTGTACGGTGAAGAGAGTCCTTGGTCCTTCTGATCGAAGTCGCCACTCAAAGCTGCTGCAGCTCTTGGTGTAAGCCCAGTGCAATCACATGTTTGGAGCAACATACTCTCCCTCTGGTGGCGAACTTTTCAAGTGACGACCCCTGACTGAAACTTGTGTGCCAAGCTGTTAGCCACTTATATGCTTCATGGGACCGGGTCTCCCGGTACGCTGCTTGATAGCGCTCTCTACCTGGGAGCTTCGCCTGTTGCATTACTGTTAAGCAAACTGGGTAGGGATCGCCCTGCTCACCAACCACACGGAGTTATAGACAGTATAGTGTATAAGATTTTTCGTGATACATGGAAATTTTATCAAGCCGTATTCTGATAAGCATGTGCTGGACACTCTTTAAACTCGCGCTCTTTTAGGTCTCTGTATATCATGTCTATATATTGAGTCTGGACTTTCCCCAATCTTGGGAGATCTTAATGAAATATTTCAATTCTCATACGTATGCGTATGTATTTCCCGCCACAAAGCAAGGGTTTGACGCCAGGTGATCATGGGGGACGTGCGGCTCACACCACTGTCACAGACACGGCCACAAGCTCATTTTTTCTACAAAACCAGCGTTTTTTTTAAAGAAATTTAAGTTCACAAATGTCAAACTGGTATTCATCTAGTGCTTCCCGAGCCATATATAAGAAAAAATTAATCTGCCTCTAATGGCTATTCTTCATTTCCAAAATATTATTAATATCCCGCTTGTCCCAACAGGTACGGACTCGTGTCTCGCCATATCTCGCCAAGCGAGACTAGGCAATCAGGTATGCAGTTGTGGAGAGAAATTAATATGAATGTCTCGTAGTATGAACTTCGAATAGACTATCCTTGCCAAGCACGCCTCGGATCGCCAGAGGAATGGTGGGAGGGGGTAAAGGCAGCGGACGCGGTCGGGTCACTCTGCGACCCTACAACATGCCATTAATGCCAGATATTTTAAATCCACGTGTTACTGAATGACTATGTATCATTTGTCCAGATGTAGTGATAGAAAACCTTTCTCCAGAAATAGAGGCTTAATAAAATTACCATTCTTCTTCTTCTTATTATTCCAACCAATACACATATATATTTTTTTCCTGTTTGTACAGTCCGTAAGCATTTGGAAGGTATTACTCAAGACCGGTAAATTGGATTTAATTGGTAAATGGGACATCATGTCGGGTCTAGTGATGCAAAAAGAAGACCGCCATTTAATATTTACGAACAAAACATTCACTATAGCAACTTTGGAGGTAAGTTGATATAAGTTTCGCTTTATACATTACATCGACCACGGAAGCATATTTATTTATTTTAGCACACTTCAAAGCAGAGTCGTAATTAACAGTTCTATAATAAATGTTGCGGTCCAACATCATAAAAGCCTAACGGATAATGCGACAAACCGGAAGTCGGGTAGCCCGAACAGCATGTCGATCAATTATTAATTTTTACTTCTCTTTCACAGAAATGATGTTTGTTTGAAAAAAAGAATACATAGGCAAAGTATTTGAAAAAATGTGTCTGTTGTTACGAAGATTTTTTTCGAAGGTCACGGGATCGATTTAAACCATTGTTGACGCTTTTGATGTTTGATACCAATCTCAATGATGGATCACATTCCTTTATATCAGTGTTATGCAAGAGTTTGGCTTGTTGTACCATTACGGAAATTGAATTTCGCTTTGTTTTTGGGGACTGTTGAAAGAGTCTATGCATGCAAAATGATCACCGTGCTGCAGTTTGGGATCATTCTTTCTCACATACCTAGGGGGTGTTCCTCTGCAATTACAGTTTCTATCCACAATGACCTTGTGGACAACTTAACGCATTGTTGCAAGCCATTTTTGATTGTTCTTTTTTACAAAGTGGTGCGGAATACATTCTTTTCTTTTCTTTTAGCTGTGATGATCAGCTGTTTTTCAATCAGCCTCAAGAATAGCGATGGTCCTGAAGTGATAACGATCTGTTAACCATAAAATATGAAATTCTCTTTATTATTATCATTATTATTTTTTGTTATTACAAATAAATTGATCTAATGTTGGTCTTTTGTTACTCTTTATGTTCAAATTCTCCCTGTCAGTTTGAGGTATGTGAGAAACAAAATCTAGCATTGCCAGATTTTCTGTATCATACATTGTTCGCACTTGAGGAACACCTATCCAACAGTTGCCTCTTTAAACATATCCAGATAACCTTACCTTTTGGTGACTGTATGTGTTGACAGTAACATGGCAATATAGTGGACGAAACGAAATTCTATTCCTTGACGTTTTTTTTTTTACACTAGGAACAGCACATTTTCTTTTGATTCTTTTTACAATTTTTTTTTCACCCGTAGTTATTAAAAAATGTCATCTGAATAGAGCAATAAAATACTGTGGCACTTGCAGTAAAATGAAACTTTACAAGCTGTTCAAATTCGCCAACGTAAGCAGTGGTGTACCGCTGTCACTAGGATTTGTCACAGATTGTGGCTTTTAACTTCCAGACGTCGGAACTATTTGATACTAGTGGTGCTTTTGATGTGCAGTTTATCATGAATAAAGGAATTGTTGAACGATGTTTGCTTTTAATGGGTACCAGCCTACGTGTCCAAATGAAGAAAAATGATAAATCTCTTGTTTCCTCCCAAAGTTTATACCCGGGAATCTTATTATGGTATTTATTCATAAACGTTATGTATAAAGCCATAAAACACTGCATAACTACTATTAAGGTTATTCAGATGATAAGTATAAAGAGTACTTTGTAACTTATAGAAAATAGCTCCATGTACAAAGAGGGAGCTGGTGAGGGGTAGATATTGACACGTGGCTCTATTCTATTTCTAGTGGCCAATTTTTCACTTCCGGAGAGAAGCTGACAAGGAGTGGGCTGGTATTTGTATCGAGATTCTGAAAGAGTTATCCAAATCAATGAACTTCAAGTGGGTACCGCTTACTTTCTTCTTACAATAAGTAGAATAAAGACCTGTCATTAAGTGGTAGTGTGCCTAAAATTACATAGAATATAGTGGTTCAGGTTAACAGCTTTCCCCGGAGCGCCCTGTGTTCAATGCAAGAGGGGGGGGGGGGCAAGGGGGGGGGGGGGTCTTGATCACAGTTCACAGGAAAAATTATTCAGCTTATATGCATATTCACGAATCACGAGCAATGGTTTAATCACGAATCCCGAAAATTAATGTTATTGTTTCACAGATCACGGAAAATAAAAAGATAGGATCACGAGTCACGAAAATACCCTTGCCCCCCTCATGCAAGGAAAGCTGTTGACTCAGCCCGAAATGTTGCAGTGAAAGAGTTAAAGCCTCGCAAGGGAAGCTGTTAAGCTTCATCTGCAAACGTTTTATTGCTCTTGTCACATCACACACTTACAGAATACAGCGTAAAATCTATAGATCTGTATGTTCATATGACAACAGCAGAGCAATAGCATTTAGTGTGCATGGAATAATGTAATTGCCTAGTAAAATTAACCCCACCGATTCTATTTCAGTGACAATAAAAATGTATCAATATTTGCACAAATTTCATCAAGTTATAGATCATAAATTACTTATGATAATAGCTACATGTTGTCTAGAAAATTGGCAGAGACTTAAATACTCCCCATCTGGTGATACCGTGGATTCTATGGCCGACGTGGGATATCATGACCAAAGCACATAGCGCTGAGATCATGATATCGGACGGAGTTCATAGAATCTACACAATCACTAGATGGTGAGTATTGAAGTATGTTCTATTATGGCTAGACTTAATCAACTGAAATATTCACCCACGTAAAAACAAAACATTTTCATTATAAATTGCTTGATGGAGCCATGGTTAGGGCTGATACTAATTCTGGTTGAATATCAAAATGCAGCCATCTGATTGGCTGTTGCCCGCTACCCGTGATAGAATACCATCTGTATTTACTATGAAAAAATACATAGCATTAACACACACTTGCTATCACATATTTTATCAACAGTACAGTTTTCACAGATGCAATTTTAATCAATTCCGAATAAGTCACCTTTTGACATCAAGTAACCTAGTAATTAACACAATCAATATTAAACTTTATGTTATGATGGCTGTGCGTTCACTGAAAGAATATATGAAATAGTTTCGGCCATTCCAAGTGAACATATGCTAATTTGCCTAAACCTCACCCCAAAATATCACTGATGATTTTGCAGTTTTTTCTTCCTACATTGTATGACATATCATCAATTGAAAGTTAATACCCCACTTTCAAACTTAGACCCATCTTCCTGCCAACTCCTGATTATGTACCTCACATGTGCTAGCAATGAATTTCCCCAGCTGATGGGCTATCCCTTGATGCCAATACCGGGACTTGGCAGGTGAACTAAACATATGAATTCATTAAAGTCCTGAACTTTACTTGAGCATGGCATTTAGAACAAATTTAAAACACGCCTATCCCTGATATATATTCGGTTTTTGAAGAGGATTTGGTCAGTGACGTTTGAGCAAAGTACATCTCACTGCAGTTACTCGAATATCCCTTTGCTAGCCATGCTAATGCATAGCCTCCTAAATTATTACGTGCTTTCAACGAAACATGTTCAAAATGAGTAATAAAAGGAACTGGGTCACCTGGTGAGCAAACAGACAGAGTCACTAAACATTTTCATGAAGCATGAATAATTTCAACCAAGTTGTTGTGTATATTTATTCATGGTAATAACGGAAATGTTATCAATTCAAATCCGTAGCGGAGTAAAACTCTTGACTAAGAAGTTTTCAAAAATAAAATCTACTTTTTCTCCAAAGGATAATGAATCTCTCAACGAAAAATCGATCAACATTTTAAAGATTTTCTCAATTTTCATGTTAAAAGGAAAAAACACTCTCTCACTCCAAAGATATTCCAAACCTCGTCTCAAGGAAAAATTAAGAAACTCGTTGTGATAGCCATATAGATATGGAAAATGAAAAAATGAGTAAAATATCAACTGTACATGTGTTGTCAGACTTTCATCCATTGAAATGGAAGTACATAATTTATATCTCTTCATCATTATGAAACAAAGAACAAGATGAGAGTTATTTATTATGCATAGGCCCACATAAAAAACCCCAAACCTTCATATATTCTGTACAGGTATAAATTAGTTCAACCCGCTGATGGCAGCTGGGGAATGCAGAAGGAGGACAAAACGTGGTCGGGCATGGTCGGAATGGTACAACGAGGCGTGAGTTACACTTACAAACCTCAATACAGTTTTAGTACAACGAGGCGTGAGTAACACTAAAACCTCAACGCAGTTTTGTGACTAGTTTAAGACTATAGTGACACATCACGAACCAACTATTTCTTCATTTCCAATGTGTGGTTAAGCCACCTTCATTGCCACTGGGTCATTGATACGTGTACTTGCTGTTGTGAAAGCTAGAAACTATAGTATTGGTACCAAACTCTAACGTCAATTACACTCACACTGAAACAAATAACGATTCTTGTACGAATGCACAGTCACCCAGTTGATAATGTACCAAGCACATATGGATGCCATACGAGATTACAACATCTCTGCTTCTGCTTGTCCTCTCGATACAAAATCCGCTGACCGAACGACCCAATAAGCTAAACAGCCATCTTAGCTGAGCATGCTCAGTGAGGAGTGTTGCAACTCTAATTAGGTCACAGGCCATCCAATACAAACTTCACCCACTTAACACAGGCATGTGCTTGGGTAAAACATAAGGCTTTGAAAAGAATTTTTTCGGATGACAGCTTCATTTATTAAGATATTTGCTAGTGTTTGTCATCATCTGGAGGCCATACAGTTTTTCATATCCATGAAACCAATCCAAGAAACTGATAGAAATGAAAAACATAGTTCCTTTACCACGGTATCTGAACAAGTTGATTTGGAAAAGGGTACTTGCTGTGTTGAATGACCTCTGAACGCAATCGGCCTGTTTCTGGGCTGGGCTGACATAGCAACTTGGCTTATTATACCTTCATTATGACATATTACTATGCTGACGTCACTACCTCACCACATGAGCTAGCACAAGCTAGCTTATCCACTTGCAATTGTTTGTTTATCTGGTGAAGACTTGTTTAGCAGCTCCACTTGACTGGATATCAGCTTTTCTTTTCCCTCGTGGTGGGTTTTGTTTTTTATTGGTGAACTGTTTTTGTGTCTTTACAAAGTTTACCACGTGCCATGCCAGACTGTGGTGTATATATTGTTGCCAGTGTGTACATTACCTGACTCCGGATGGACACTGAAAAGAATTAAAAAAAATATTGGCAATGCTAGTAACAGCAGCCAACACAAGGCAGTCCAAGGGGCAGCCCTTGGTCTGCAGACCACATTGACTCAACTGAATGCCAATATGGCGACCATGGCCCAAGCCATGGCTACCATGGGCCATGCCTGGAAGGCACTGGCCCAGGGACCTACAGATAGAGCAGGTCCTATGCCTATGGAACTCAAAAAAGCTAAGAGAAGGATTGAAGATGAAGAGTGCAGCGATCCATCTTCTGCTAAAAAGAAGAAATCTTCTGAAGACAGGCCTGTGTATGAAGATAATGGATAAGATAGTGATGACTATGAGGATACAGACTCTGAAGCTCTCATGGGGCTGTGCTAGCCTTCAAAAGAGGCTGCAGATAAAAATGATGAAGGTGATGAAGACTGCCTCATGGATGACATTTGTGCAGCCTTGGATGAGGAAGAAACCTGTGGGCCAGATGTACACACAAAGCTGGCAGAAATTATAAATAAAAAGTTTACAAAACTTCTGCTGCTGCCTACGCTGAAAGACAAATACAAACGGCCCAGTGACTGTGAAAAAAGTGCTTGTGCTGAAGCTAAACAAGATCTTATGGGACAAGTTGAATAGACCCATAAGACGCAGGGACATGCAAGGGAAGAATATCCAAAAGGCTATTGTCAAAGCCAGTGTAGTCGTAGCACAAATAGCCATCACTGTTTGGTGACACTCTCCAGAAAGCAATGAGAGACGCGAGGCAAGCACACCAGATGACCAATTATCCTGGTTTTCATGGTTGCAATCACCAGTCAAAAAACTTCCATGGCTACAAACAAAACTGGTGGTATCAAAACAAAAAGGCAGAGGGAGAGGCCGATGCAACAGGAACGGGACAGCAACAACAGAGACCAGCTGTTACTCAACAAAACCTGCCTGATCGAGAGGTTGAGGTGAGTCCTGTCTTTATTACAAAACCTCAAGAGACAGAGCCTTTACGTAAACTGCCCTTTGGGTCACATAATGCAGGACATAATAGTTTGCTTGGTTTCATTTAATCCGCAAGAAAACCACATGAATTCACCCTCTTCATGTTCAAAGCGAACATGAACAGGGTGAATTCATTTTAATATATTTACCGCAGAAAGATTGATGGATAATAATGATCCTGAACCTAAAGCAACTGGATAAGTTTGTGCAATATCATCACTTTAAAATGGATACTATCCACTCAACAACAAGTATGCTAAGGCAAAACCACTATCTTGCATCATTGGACATTATGCAAGCTTATTACACGATTCCTGTTCACGTGGACTATCAGAGGTATCTTACATTCTTTTGGGAAAGGAAAACTTTACAAAATGACAGTTTTCCCTAATGCACCTGCCTGTTGTCCGAGAGTGTTTACAAAGATTATGAAACCTGTTCTGGCACATCTGAGAAAACATGTAGTGTTATATAAATTGACGATTTATATTTACAAGGTGATAATTACCTGTTGTGTCTAGAGAACTTGCGGGAAACAGCGCTGCTGCTGAATAACTTAGGTTTCACCATTCACTTCGATAAGTGTGCATTAGAATGATCACACCAGGTTGAACTTTGGGGCTTTATATTACACTCAGAGACCATGTGTGTAAGCCTCACTGTGGCTAAGGCAGCAAAAACTAGGAATGCTTGCCTTGATATGATTAGCAAGTGCTTAGCAGAGATGTTTGTAAAGTCCTTGGACTTATGGTTTGTTCATTCCTAGCAGTTCCCTTGGGATTGCTAATGCACAGAAGTGTAGAAAATGAGAAGATTACAGGTTTAAAAGATGCATGTGGCAACTTGGATGCCAGCATGATACTGTCACTGGTAGCCAAACTTGACATTCAGTGGTTTAGTGATAATGTACACATTGCTGGAAAATCCCTTAATTTTGATACCCAGCCGGACTTTGTTATCGAATCTGTTGCCTCCTCACTTATTGGGTGGGATGCAGCTCTCAGATCTGAAATAGAACTTACAGCAGGTGGCCAATGGAGTCCTGAAGAGACTGATATGCACGTTAACGCTTAGGAATGAATGGCAGCATTTTTGGCCCTGCAGGCATTTGGTGTCCAATGGCAAAATAAACATATCTCTTTAAAGATGGATAATATGGCCACGGTGGCATATGTCAGGAAAATGGGTGGATCCCACTTATTAATATGCAAGGCAAATCTGGAATTGGGACGTTCAGAGGAATATAAAAATTTAGCAGCTCATTTTTGCCTAGACACAGGAACTATACTGCAGATTTTGAAAGTCGCAGGATACATAATGATAATGACTGGATGCTAGACCCAACAATTCTTGGCAATATAACAAAGAGACTATTGCCTGATATAGACCTTTTTGCATCCAGGCTTAATAAACGATGTGCCAAATTTGTATCCTACAGGCCGGAGCCAGGTTATTATGCAGTAGATTCTTTCACTTTGAACAGGGACAATTTTGAATTCGTGTATTGTTTCTACCCTTTCATGGTCATGGGGCTTGTGCTACAAAACAATCGAGTGGACAAGGCGACTGCACTGGCGATCTGCCCAAACTGGATCACACAGAGCCGGGATGAGATGCTAATGAGCATGCTTACCAGTTATCCGATACTCATAAAGGGAACCAAGACTCTGTCGACACTGCCAGGCCTACCAGAGGAAATTCACCCCTTGCACAAGAAACTGGATCTGTTGGCATGTGTCCTATGAGGCGACACCTCCAAGGCCAAAGCATTTCAACAGACACTGCCAACATCATCGGGGCCTCATGGAGGCAAACAACCAGGGACGAGTACAGTGGGTATCTCCACAAGTGGCAGCAGCACTGTCTGTCAAAACAAATTGATCCATTTTGTCCCCCCAGTGAACCAGGTTTTGGATTACTTTGCATCTCTATTTTCTAAGGGCGCAAGTTATAGTACATTAAATACTAGCTGCTCAGCCTTGGCTGCTATCATTAAATAACAAGATGGCATTGTTGTCAGGCAGCACCCTTTGGTAGCCAGTTTTTTCAAAGGGATACACAATTTGAGGCCTTGCCTGCCTTGCTATACTGTCACTTCGGATCTTAGAACTCTGCTGGATTCTATGAAGATGACAAATATTCACTTGATCCTTCTTAAAGACTTAATTCTCCACTTGACCATGCTATTGGCACTTTGAAGTGGACAGCGTGTACAAACATTGCAAGCCTGTACTTTGGATACAGATTCCTGTGTGTTTTACATAAACAAAGTGATGAAAACTTCTACGCCTGGGAAGCATTTTGGCCCTATAGTTTTAAAGCCTTGGAGCATGAACTCCTATATTTGTATTATTCGTGTGTTTCACTTGTATGTAGCGAAAACTAGAGACATTAAAAATAGTACAGACTTCTAGTCTCATATCAGGAGCCACACAAGGCTATCGCTGCTAATACTATTGCTAGATGGATCAAGTTAAAACTTTGGTTGGCTAGAGTAGATACACCTCTGTTGCATGCTCACAGCACTAGAGCTCCGAGCGGCACAACAGCCCAGCTGAATGGAGCACCTATTGACTGTATAATGCAGCGTGCAGGTCGGAGTTATTCCGTTACATTTGCAAAATTCTTTCAGAGTCCAGTGCTGGATACTGAGAATTTTGGTACACATGTACTCAATGGTACGATCGATCAAGAAGTTTTCATATTTTCTGAGATGTTTGGTACATATACTCTATACTATGATTGATAAATAGGTTTTCCTTAAAAGCTGAAGCCAAAAATGTGTGTTGTTTGTTATTTTGCAGCCTCAAAGCTTTCAAATCTTATGTGGTGACATAATGACGTCAGCATATTATGTAGGCGGAATGTTACATTTAAGCGAGACTTTCCTGTAAGTTGAAGCTTGAATATGATTCTGCACTATTACTATGGACGTCACGGAGGAATCACATGACCCCCCCTTATTTTTTGTTAGAATTTGTATTTTTTTTAATCCCAACCTTTACCTTTTGTGGGTTCTTTGAGTCTGCTTGTTTTCAATACTGGATAAGCTAGCTTGTGCTATCTCATGTGATTCCTCCGTGACGTCCGTACTAATAGTGCAGAATCCTAGTCAAGCTTCAACTTACAGGTAAGTCTTGCATAACTGTAATATTATGACGTTCGATCAAATTAGAGCGCATGTGCATAGGGCTCAGAGACTCTTTGGTCAGCACGTTTGGCATACTCTTGCTGCTATGTCAAGTCCAAAAGTGGCTGGTATCAAGTTACTACACTAAAAGATTTCGACTTTTTCATGTTCAAAATGGAAACTTGATGACATGTCTGTTGCCGTGATCTTATAAGCAAAATTAATTTGAACATCATGTGAATGCAGTGCAGTGGCATTATATATCGGTTAAAAGATAAAACCTGGAAGCAACTTAACTGAGGTAGCAAAAACTTGGTTTCGGCCTTATCTTAATAGTGGAACTGAGCCATAGTAAAAGAGCGAAAATGATTGTAATGGCATTTTAATTAGTGACTATATGACAAATATTTACAAATTTATGGGTAAAGTATAACTTATTAAAGTTGCTACTTGAGCTCTCTGTTACATAAATCGGTAAATACCTTTGTGGGGTTAAGGAATAGCGTGTTTTGGCAAGTACGTCATGACCAGACAAAAGTTGGTTGTGGATACTGATGACATAGTTTTCAGAACTTCGAAGTGGTTAGAGTTTGCTGATATAATGACATCCTAGCCATGTCTTAGATCCCGAATTAAAAAAAACTAGTTTGAAGAAGGGTACTGATATCGAGTGAACAATTTGCTCAAAGAGTCATTTCAAGAATTGAACTCCCGCATTTCGAGGCACATGGACAAAATGACTCGGTCATGTCATACATGTGAATCGAAAGGTGGGCGTTTAATTCTTTTCTGTACATTTGTCTCAATAAATATCAGTTTAAAACCTGCCAGAAAATTGTTAAAAGATTCCTAAATTCACTCACAACAACTTCGTAGTAGTGGGAGTAAACGTGTCAGACAGCACAACAATAACAATTGATGACGTCAAACGGTATTCAGAGACACTAACACATAAAATATAGTTCTTGAGAGAAAGGCTTTATTCAATCTATTTTTTGCATCTTGATTTATATAAGCATAGAATGAAAAACTTATTGTTAACAATTAACGGTAAAGGATGAAAAGATCATCGCAATACGCTACGTAGAAAAACTTATGTCACTGAACTGCTGGATGTTCCAAGACCTAATGATAGCGGTGATGAGACTCTAGGTTTCTAGGCTCCAGCATTTAAACCGTCAATGGTTACCGGTGACAATGTTAAATGTGCAATTATGGAAAGCGGAATTACAAATCGTGCGGCTGACGTTGTTTGATTTGATACAGACAACGGATTTACTGATTTCAAGGCAGCATGAGGCAGGCATTTAGTAGAAGATGAAAGCAATCGAGATATTGGAGGGGCCAGAGCCACAAGTTGAAAGTTACTGGGTTTTGGGCGCACATTTCCGGTAACGTGGTTGTAGGATTATGTCATGTGGATAAAAGTGGTGGTGCATCAATGGATGTATCAGTGGGCGATAAGATTTGCCGTTGCAGTTCATGACCTTGCGTTTATCAGGGAATGACGAGCAGGAAAGATCCTATCTCCCTAATGTTCCACTTTGGACCCAATGTAAATATAGAACCACGACTTTCATTTTAGCCTAACTGACTTGTCGATCAACTGAGATTCGATGGATACTGAGTTCGTCCGTCGTCCATGATAATGCTGCCTCCCCAAAAATATGAAACTCAGAGTGATTTTATCTTGGGTGGGGCTTTACCAAGTTTGTTTAAATGCTCGCGCCCCTGTCAATTTCGGTAATTCATTATGAATTTTTAGTTCATTTTTGGGGAAAATCGTTGAAAAATCGCCTCTGCATCTTCTGGCAAATTGCCTCTAAATGACACAGAAACACTTTTTGGAGCCCCCTAAACCTTCATTTAGTTAACAGGTGGCGCTGCAGTTTTATAACTTTGTGCGTTTTTTTACTTTTTCAAATTTATTTCCAAAACCGCCACTTGGATTGTGCTGAGTCTTGATGGAAATTTATCTTATGAAAGAGTCAAACATAGTAATTCACTTGATGATGATGCTCAGGATCCATGATGTCCTATCATTTTTTCAGTTCCACTACTTTTCAGTTGAGTCGTAACGTTCTGTTGATTAGAATGTGAGCAAATGTGGATTGCAATGGTAATTCACAATTTACACTTCTCCAAAACCGTCAGCAAGATTTGCTTCGAGGCTGGTAGGTATGTATATTATGTGAGTGTCCATTGAGTTTTTTTCAAATGGTCATGCGCCTTTGATTTAGGATTTTGACAAGTCAGCCGAGGTTACAGTGTGGGCCATAGTCCGTCGTTTGTCCGTGCAACTGTCAACAATTCACATTTTCGACTTCTCTGAACCGTCAGTCAGATTTACTTCAAACTTGACGGGAATATGCCTTGGGTGGGTCTCTATCAAATTTGTCTAAATGGTCGTGCTTGATTGATTTTTAGAGTTTTTAATTCTTTGGTTTGTTAAGTTTTTAGGCAATATCTGAAGAAATCTCAAACCAGTCAACCAGTTTCTTTGAAATTGCATATGAACACTTATGGGGATCCGTCGACCCCAGTTTGTTCAACATGTGGCGCTGCGTGTGTTTTCCCCATTTTTGGACTTCTTTTATAAAACCGTCAATCAGATTGTAGGTTGGGGGAGGATCAATCATACCTGTCACT
This sequence comes from Hermodice carunculata, assembly GCA_964020975.1. Taxonomy (NCBI): domain Eukaryota; kingdom Metazoa; phylum Annelida; class Polychaeta; order Eunicida; family Amphinomidae; genus Hermodice; species Hermodice carunculata. Next base: position 336,013 of record CAXHWN010002465.1, on the reverse strand, counting down.
AGGTGGTGATACTCCGGACCTCCGATTTTTAATGAATGTTTCAATTTTGGAACCTACTAAGCTTGATGGATACTTAACTGCAGGACTTTAAAAAGGGGAGAATATTGACCTGATTTTATCATTTTAATTAATGTGTTTATTTGTTCGTTCATTCCTTATCAAATAGGAAAATTTATTGATTTATTTTGTACGATATCAATCAATTTTATGGATCATCCAAAAACTCGTCATTCAATAAGATCATACACTTTACTGTCACCCTATTGAGATAACTTTGAAATGTTTATTGTATATTGGAATGTGTACAAAAGAAAAATACTAAAAATAAGAAGGATCGGAAAGTAAAATTCCGAAAATCCTGATGCCTATTTTTTCATGGAAAGCAGTAGGGCGGTTACCTGCATCATGTAACTAAATGTACATGCATAATGACCACCTGAATACAGCGGCTTCTTCTCTGTTGCGAGCCCCTTTGAGACTGTGTTAGTACTGTTACGTGGTCCTTGATATTTGCGACCCATTCTGTATACACGCCACGTTTCACATTTTTGTCGGCAGAAGCAACAAACAGGTTTGGCTTTAAGTTGAATCCTGTTACAGCCCTCCCCGCACCAGTAAATGCCAGGTTTAGCACATGCAGGCTACATCTTCACTGTACGTTTACGATGTACACAATCACGGTTTGGTTGGTGGTGTTTGAACAGCGTTTTGTGTAAGCCTGCTTTAAGATCAGGTAGGGCAGGGTATGGCACAGTTCGTGACGGAATGCTAAATCCCCGGACGCCCAGACGGATGCTTTGGACAATGTTTGGCTGGTCAGCTCACTTTTCTGGCACTATCTTGCTTTTCTCAATCCGAGAAACATTGAAATTCTGTGTGCATAGTAGGCAGGTATTCGTGTCAAAGCACCAGTCTATGCATCCGGGCGCCAATTCATAAGTATTAATGGGATGCCAATGCAAACGTATTGCCCCTTTTGCTCCCTTCACTTTACAAACTTTACTTTATGGTTCCCCACAATGTTCTTTTCCTGACAACATTAACATTTTTTTAGCTGTGCACGAATTTATTCACGCCACCGGGCGTTTCAATTCTGAAGGCATTGGGTGATCTTGTTTACTTTAATAGCTACGTGTGATACCGACAGACTTGCGCTCCTGCTTTGTGTTAGAGGATCTGAGGGCACTCGGACCCTTTGCCACAGCTGGGAGAGCTTGCCGTCCAACCCTTAAATGTCGATGCACATTCAGTATAAGAGTATATGTGTGCATCGTGCTTAGTTATAAATTTCAATATTTACGATTAAGTCGCCATTACTTAGACCATGTTGTATGTAAAACCAGATGATCATTTTGGCCTCACACCGTGTCACATACTCAAGTTTTGTGAAGAAAAAAAAAAAAAAAAAAAAAAAAGAAAGAAAGAAAGGAAAACTAAACTTATTACTGGCATAGCCCCACTATCTGTCTTGTCTGGGTGTTGTCATCTACTGCATGTACCCGACTCCACGTGCGTCTTGTGCGGTCATGTCTGTAATTGTCTTATTTCTCGAGAGGGATTGATATAGGGCGTAGCCCTCTTTCCCAATCGTGCTTATAACCAGGATTGTAAAATTGTACAATTGTACTTTTCACGAATAGAATATGTTTAAACCAAACGTATTGATGGGACGCCAATTTATAGGTGTTAATGAACCGCCAACTCATATGTAATGTCGGAATGCCAGTTCCAGACTGAGGAGGATTAATAAAGCACTACTGAATTAAGTTGGAATAAACCTTTCAGTGGTGGAATAAAGAAATGTGATTTGAAGAAAACATTTGGACATATTCACTTCATCGCTCAAACCGCCTCGAAGAGCCAGGATGTTAAATTTCGTTTGGCATAATTTCAAAGGTCATGTTATAGGACCAAGTCAACAGCTTTCCTCGGCGCACCTCCTCCCAGGCGCTGCCGAGGAAAGCTATTTACTTTTGGCATGCTATTCTGGTACGTCTTCCCTGAAACTTTCATTGAAATATTTTGAGGAAGGGCAATATTTAGTAAACGGGACGGATAAGACGTCTGTTGTAATTACTGGTCGCTGTGTATCGGTGTGAGCGGAAAAGGGTTAACGTACCAAACATTTTGAAAAAAAAAATTCCTATAAGAACATGCCGTAGACTAACAGCGTTTCGTTGCGAGGATCGGGGAAGGGGGGGGGCAATGGACCCAACCTTGCTACCGGGAAAACTTGGGCATTTGTCTTATTCCAACCACGAAAGGATTCGAGAGAGCTCAACGTGTTTGTCTTATATAAATAGCACAAAAGCAAAAGTCTGATTTTATAGCTTCAGATACAAATAAATGCATTGCTATCTATAAGACAATGACGTTGCAAGTTTTGTCCCAATAGCGTAATGAGTCCCATTCAAGTTTCAACCATCAAGTCTCCTGCTCCAAATGATCTAATGGTAGTTATGTTCAAAAGTGTAGAATAATCATCGCATTCCATTTCCAAGCAACATGCTGGTTAATTAGTGTGAACACTACGTCATGCTTGGGAATGATGAGTATGAGCCTGGATTCTGATACACGCATTTCATGTGCTAGTAACGTAAACATGTTTGGAGTATTCTCTCCGTTTGTGGTATAAAAATTTGCACAATACTTTTGCATTTCAGGTATTTAACTGGTTTTAATTTCAGTATTACTGGATATACTTCTTGTTAAGCCTGTGTTAAAATTGTATTGTATTTACAGTTTTTTATTCTTTTATGTCATTAACGAAATTTGGGAAAAGAGAAATACATGAGTGAAATTTGAGTATACCTTTATTTTATTTGCAATTATATGCAATTCACAATTTTACAATGGAGAATGGTAAACCCTTACATTACTGAAGAACAGATTTGATGTTATGCAGGCAAGAAATGTCTTCATATATTTTACAATCATATGAACGTCCAAAGACTGAAATTAATGATGCAAGGTGAACCAGCAAGCTTGCTGTCAATCTCACGTTCATGATGTAGATTATTTGGCAATTTTCCTTTTTTTGCAAACACATAAAATACCTTTCAAATATTGCGCTACACGGCCTGCATGATTATGTAACCAATGATAAAGAACCCCCCCCTCGACATTTTTTTAATGTGCGCGAAGTTTATTTGAAAATAAATTTAATGATAACGTAACATACAACAATGACTGCGGAACATTATGAAGTTGCATAAAATTTCATAATTAATGAAGGGGTTGTAATGTAAGTCAGAAACCATTAGAAAATATTGACTGATTTCGAATTGAGGGTAAATGATCAGAAAATTGAAATTGGTATACACTGAAGAACTGTAAAAACCACATTCAAAGAAGCAAAACAAATTTGGAAGAAATACTTGACGATGAGCTACAAATTTGGATTGAACATAAGAATAGTAAAGAACTGCAGTCAGCTCCTTGCTGTCTAGTTTGTGAAAGGTTGTCCACACTTTAAAGAATTAATATCCTCAATATAGAAGCACAGGGTGCCTGTGGGATATGCCAATCTCAAATGTTCTCTCTGTCAAATAACTGTAATCTGGCGTTGCGATATACCACGCTAGGATGTTCTTTGTGTCCAATAATTTCAATCTACCTGTATGATACATTATACTCGAATTCAATACTTTGTTCAATACTTTCAATCTGCCTGTAGGATACGCTATACTCGGATGTTCTTTGTGTTCAGTAATTACAAAAAATTTTCAGGGTCCTTTTTTTTACATCAGAAACCCTTCAGGAAACGTTCATTTCCATCATTACAAGTTCACTCACTTTACACATCCGTATCTCCCTTGCTTCTATCAAATTCCATCTTCACAGGCACATTGACTTTGATTTTAGGACTAAATTCACGATCTGATTAAACTCTTTGTGAATACAGCCGCTGAGGGTTAATGAAAATCGATACTAATAATTTTATAAGGGATAGGTTCAACATTTTCGTCATGTTTAATCATTACTTGCAGTACACAAGAGGAGAAGGGGGTTAAATGGGTCTGTACACTTTCGCAGATTAAGGAAAATGATAGTCAAATTTTAGCCAATTTTGTGCACTTTTGGTCTGTTTTTTTTGAAACATTATCATTTTCAAAGTACTAATTTGGGGGAGAGAGGGGGTCATAAAATTTAGTGCCCTAATTCAAAAATGATGATAATATTGAACCATCTCTAAGGAAATTTACCGCTCTACAGCGGGGCACCGATGTAGCGGCATTAATCTTCTGGTCAGTCAAAGTTATTCGCAACGAGGATAACTGACATAACGTTAAGCGGTATAAGCAATGTCTAAATGCTACACTTGATAGATTGAAATTGCATACTTTGTCCCCAAATATATATTCCAACTTCACCGAAAAGAAACAGAACCATCGTATAAATATCCGTATTCATTTCAGGAGGCAGATTTTGCAGTGGCCAAATTTACCATCAACAAAGAACGGGACACAGTGATTGACTACACGGTACCCTTCTGGCACGAGCCAGCTTTACTTATCTACAAGAGACCCAGCGAAAATTTTTTCACCGTATTTCTACGCCCGTTCCGTGTAGAGGTTTGGTTGTGTGTCATGTTAGCAGTTCCTTTCATTGGAGTAGCAATCACCGCCGTGGACCTGTCTTCCCAGTGGCGGCAGCCGACAGGGGCTGAGACGATGCGGCTTCTCAGAAGAATGACTTGGTTTGCCTACGGGGCTGCAGTGCAGCAGGGTATATTCATTTCTTCCCTATCGTAGCTGCATGTTTGAGCATACAGTGCCCAACACATACACAGTAATGGTAATAAAGATACTTCACTTGCGCTGTTCAGGTATCAACAAAGGTGAATAGAAACACAGACAACGGTACGTTTATATATATTTGAAATAAAAAGTACCTAAGTTCGTACTTGCATGAAACCATTTTATGGTCAACGTAACGTTGGGTATATGCGGGTGGACTAGTGTGGAAAGTTCGGTCCCTTGATGATTCATGATGATGATGATGATGAAAAAAAATTATTCGAAATGTACCCCTCTACACCGGTGGCAACAAATGGGCGGAGTCAGCCCCTGATGTGTCCAGATAGAGCAATAGAATATATATATATATATATATATATATATATATATATATATATATATATATATATATATATATATATATATATATATATATATATATATATATATATATATATATATATATATATATATAAACAATTCTTCGATAAAACCTTGTCACCAATACTGTACAGTCAAGAGTGCATTCCTTAAGTCGAATTCAAAGGATCGAAAAAAATTGTTATAGCAACATTAATTCAGCAATTTGCTTCTGTCGGACCGTGCCCTTTTCACTTAACTCTTACAACCGTTGTCAAACTTTTCCCAGAAATACAGAGATATACGTTACGTTATCAGTATTTTCAGTGCCGACCGATTTTTTTCGGTTTATAATACTGTAAATCTGCTTAAAAAGTGCAATAATGTATACATTTTTGGTAAGCATACGAACTGAAAAAATAACGTCGTAGACTTGAGTAATGATTCTCGGAAGCAGTTTTTTACGGCAATTAAAAAAGTGTAGATAGGAAATCGTGATTCTTTCATATAATTTCGCGATTGAGCTTGCACATTTTAATGTTTTTCTGCATTGTACAAAAAAGACACTGCAATTGAAAAAAGCGGGTCCCGAATGTCAAATATTTGTTATTGTTCCTTGCATCCAGATGTTTGAAGTTAGAATGATGATATCAAAGCAAAGCTACTTTTAACTCATTCTGATGACAAAGCGGCACTAGTTGTAAACGCTTGATACACACGTTTTGATTCAAAGCATTGACGTTAGTTTATTGAAGATCTGAGGTCCTCAACTTCAGAATTGCATGAGCTGAGTCGATATCTGTGGTAAATTTTGATGATCATCGTTGTTGGTGTTATGTACACATTGCCATCAACTAACATTATAAAATTGTAATTAGCAGAATGTTTGGTTAGTTAGCTTTCAGAAAATGTATATTTTATGCCACTTTATATGTGAATCAAGGGTTATATGCAACAATTTGTGAAATTCACTGCTAACCCAACGTATTTCGTCAACGTTCATGCTTGTAGATGAACTGATGAACTGTTTCCCTGATGAATACCCATTGGACTATGCTTTTTTTTTTTTTTTGACTTATCAAAGACAGTCTGTTCTTAATGTTTTTAAGACAGGACAGAAAAACAACAGCTCAGCAATGCCCTCTAAATCGCTGTCACAAAGCTTGCACGCTTAGGCTTTACAGCTAGCCAACAGGGCCATAACGCACACGTCTTCCCCGTAATCGAGACTCGACAACGCGCACTTCTGTCTCGGCTATGCGAAGTCGACCCAACCAATCAGATGACTATCTCCACTACGCCTGCCGAGAAAATATTTTACCCCTGCGCGTCACCGAGACCTGCGACGCGTAGTACAGAGACTTATGACTTCACGTTGCATAGCTCAACTAACCAATTATAGATGCTCTTGAAAACTGCATTTCTCTTGCTCTATGCACAGCGGAGAAATCAGTCCTCTCTGGATGACGCGTAGCCATGGTACCCAATGAAATTTGCTTCACGACGTGCTGCCGGTTTAGCCAATCGAAATTGCTCCTCTACAACGTGTAACAGAGAGATCCAATGCAAATTTCGCTTCCGACAAAGCGTAGACGGAACAGCCATCCAACTTAGAGATCATTTTTCAAGGTCAAGCTAATGTGGCCATCAGGGCCTCTGTCTAATAACGTGAGAGGGTATACAGTATATTTCTATTCGGGGTAGGGTGGGCGTGATAGACTAGAACTGTTACACTCAAACGGGAAATTAAGTGGTCACATTATGACATTAAAAGATATTATCACAGGCCTATGTTCGTAGCCTTGTCCCCATGACACGTTCTTGTGGATCATATATATTAGTTGACGTCTTGAGTGTGCGTTGTAGAATTTTTTATCGGTTACCCGTTGTAGAAGACTCTAACTCCATTGGCTGATTGACGATGCGTTGCTTGTCTTTTTACAGCTTGTTTTCAAATCCCATGAATTCTTTGGAAATTCAAAGTGAACTTTCACTGCATAGAACCGATTAGAAGGTTCGTCTATATGTGTCATACCTTAACCGGCAAAAACATTTGGTTATTTAGGGCCATATTTAACCATTACCTAATCCAAAGCAATTGTGTCAAATATGAATATATATGTATACACTACGTTTTTATATAACAATATGAATTTGATTTATCATTGGTGTGATTTAATTCCATGTCTGTAAAGATTCTTTCGAAAGGTCGAGAAAGAAGCACTGGATGTATAAGTTGGTTAAAATTCAGAGACTTCTGTCTATTTAAAATCAGGTTAGATGCCAACCAACCAAATTTCCCTAGCGATCTGTATTTTTACGAAATTGTCTTCCACAACAAATGTTGGAATACACATTGTGTGTTCTTATATCTGGCTATACTGAAAGTCGTGCTCATCCAGACCGCGGAAGGGGTTCTCGGGTTTACGAGTTTCAGTGCCAGAATTAGGACGTTTACGGTTTTCCCCATCGACCTTTATGAGTAATGCACGCAAACCACGCTGAGGAAAGCTATTGACATACACAACTCTTTTCTTTGGAAAATATACTCACGGTGGTCCTTGAATTGATATCTTTTTAAGAGACTTTTGACTCTTGAATCATTACAGTGATTCGATTGACCACGCCGTTGGTCGTGATTAGCACAAAGAAAATCAAGGTAGGCTGGACTCCTTCACCATGCACGAGCAAATCATTGTTCCAGGAAAACACTTACCCACTGAGTAATGTTTTACAGCAGATTCCGTGCTTTTCAACAACTAAGATTAGCTGCTCCATGCGCCGTTGTTTCCATGTCAGTTTTCCCTCAAAGGTCATTAGTTTATTACTGAATTTACTTATTTGTAAGACCTATTCTGTAAGGTGCCTGTAATCAGCTATGTACTGTTCAGCACCCTCATTAGCGACGTCAACACAGTTGTCAAACATTATTTAATATAGCATATTAGTTATAAACGCAGTATTTGGCTCAGCTCACTTGTCAGCTAGCCTAATGAACCGTAAGTTGTCCATCGTCCCTCAACTGTTTACTTTTTCTAACATGCGGCGTTTTGTCTTTTATTTTTCATGTGAACGTCTGTGTCTGTTTGTACATTTAAACTTGTCTGAACCTGATGGGTGGATTATCTTCATTAGGTAGCCTGTCTTGGGTTCTGCTTATGTTGGCCAGATATAGCTTCTTTTATCACTCTATTGTCTATAAGTTTCTAAATTACGTAGTAATATGGAAAAGTACATGGTTATAATAGGAATACCGTTGTACCTGGGAGTTCATGCAGGTTTCTCCAAAGCAGTTCCGTGGAATGTTTTTAAAATTACTGAAGATGTACCTTGGACAAGTCTCCACATGGTATCTTCTATAGGTCATGCTCCGGCCATTTGTTTAATTGATCTTAGTATAGTATTCATGTTGGAGTAAATTTTTCAAACATTCTCTTCTATGGAATCGCTGGGCCAATTGTTGGAGCATTGCATGGGACAACACACCATATTTTTTCAACACGAGAAGCTTCAGTTTTATGTGGCTTTGTGCATTTTTGTGTTTTCTGTAAGCGTTGACTTCTGTTCCAGTGTACGTGGCCTCATCTATACTCAGACTTCTGTATCAATGCCGCAATTGGAATATTTGGATAGAAAATTCAACTAGCATACCTCCCCTGGTATAAACATGACACGCACAGTTAGTGTGTGTGCAGTGGGTTCAACGTGTACTACTCATAGAAATCTGTACACATTTTTGGTGGGAATCCAAAAGATCTGCTTTTTTAGAATCGCTTGGGCAATTGCATCAAAATAACCCGGGGATGAGGATTCTCAGGGCTGGTTACCTGTTTCAAGCATGTTCGCTGAAAAGGAATCACGCTATTTCTTGATTTTTCATGAAATATCAGTTTGCGAAACATTGCATTTATATATATATATATATATATATATATATATATATGATTGATTGATTGCGATACATTTTCATGCCAGTGGGTATAACAATATTGTTACATATGTGAATGTGCAAATTTGACCTTTGTTTATGAAACTTCAAATACACATAAGTCAGAACCAATGGGACTGTCACGTTTCACATCTAGTTGAACTGGAATATCTTTCAGCTGAGCTGAGCACGAGTTGTTCACACAGCCGTAATGTTTTAAACTATTCAGACCACTGCAACACTAATCACATAACTTTCACATTTCCATTACCTGTTACGGGCTTCCAGGCATCAAGATATATCAGAATGACTGTGTTATTTATGAAGGACATCAAATAAATCATAACTGCACAAACTCGATTGTACAAAAAAGAAAAAAAATAATAAATGTGAAAGAAAGTTGATCACTTTTTGTGTAAGCCTGGCACATAATAGAGTGGTATATTCTTGATGCTGAATAAAATGTATTCTTCATGATGTCAGTCTAAATGTTAGCCAGAGGCACTTCCAGGCAAAGCATTATTTGACAGACCCACCTTTGCACATACATGACTAATATGACCTTCAAAATGAGGTCAAGGTCACAAAATTTAATCAAATGATGGAATTGTGTCTAGGTGTAAAACAGGTAACCTTGAGTTTAAGGTGGATAGTCATATGGCAAAATTGATCTGTAAATATCAAAGCAGCCTTTTGTTTCTGGTTTTTATTCACGTGATTTTATAATTGATCAAATCTTCAATAATTGATCATATGTTCGAATATTTTCATAGGTGCGAATATTTAATCACATCATGAAATACTTGATGAAACTATGAAACGGATTTAATCATATGATCAAATGCAAACTGGTGTTGACGTATCGTAAAATGTGTTTGAATATATCATTAAATCTATTTGGACATATGTTTAAATGTATCTGATATGTTCAAATGTGATGCCCTCCTCGTGCGATTTTGAATACCGGGAGTCTGGGAGTTTTATTAGAGAAAATACGAACATTGAGGTCGGTCTCCATGAGTTTGAGTAATTTGAGCGAAGACCAAATATTACTGAACAGTTTAAGAAAAATAGAGTTGCTATGTTCAGAGAATGCTCTTCCTTTTCGCAATGAGTGAGGGAATTAAGGGCGGGAAACTGCATGTTCAGAATCGGGGACCATCCCAGGCCCGTATCCAGACTTTGAATATTGGAAGTCTCTGTTCAAAAATTTCAGACCTTCTCTCCATACTGGCTTACCATACTCTGAAGTTCCAAATCCACTGGGGCATGTACTTACATGTGTGCTGCACCATGTCATAGCGTGTCCACATTTATATTTAGATGTCTTTGCAGTGCTGGCCAAAAAAGCAATGAAACACTGGGCTTTTATGTCAGAGCTTATTTCTCATCAAAATTTTTACAGATGATAGCATACTCCCACATATATTTTACGATATAATCATATCATATATACAAACAGCTGTCATGCGAATATGCTATCTGAAACGAACCAACAAGACATTCATAGTATTAAAAATTCCTTCAGATTCTGACGCTGAAAAAGGTTTCACAACACAAGGGCATGATTAACATATACATTTTTGTTTGAAACTGAATGTTATGTTCTATATATGTATATAAATATACATATATATATATATATATATATATACATATATATATATATATATATATATAAACACAGACAGACAGACATATATATATATATATATATACACATATATATGTATATATATATATATATATATATATATATATATATATATATATATATATATATATATATATATATATATATATGAGAATGGTGGCTTGTGCTGCCAAATAAAAAAAACTGCAAATACTGAAAATTTTCATGTTGACAGAATATTCATAGTGGCTGTGTTTTTATTCAATAGTGAAAAGCCCATCAAGAAAATATTGATTCCGATTTGATTAGCCATTATATTTGAAGGTAGTCGAGATATGCCCCGGTAATCTAAGTACACTATCACCTTTCAGGCTGCATGAACTGAAAAGTATGCACAAAGTATATATTTTTTAAAGGGCCATGATCAATAGATTATAAAACAAGCTTAAATAGTCCTTTGATTTAAATTATTATATAAACAACAGCTTTTTGATCAGAAATTACACTGCAATATAACATGAATATACAAATGTGGAAACAACATCATAATGGTTTTATCAATCTGTGAACTGTTTTTAGATAACTACTGGCTCCATATGTGGATGAAAAGGCGTTTTTATCTGTGCTTGTTTTGCAATAATGTTATAGTGCTTCAAAGTTGATGCCATTGTACTTTGTGGCTTTGTAAGAATAAGCCTTGAAATTCCGAAACAAACAAAAATAAAGAAAATCTATGCTTGGCTTTTAGACACACGTGTTGGGAGCAATTCAGTGGAAACAGTAGAGAAAATGCTTGAACGGTAACAAGATATTACCACAATATTGCATACCCATGTCACATTGTAAGCTCAGATCAAAGCAGATTTTTGTCACCAATTAAAAGGAAAAAGTCATATTTTTATATTATTTATGATATGTCGATCACGGCCTTTGCAACAATGTATTCATTACTTATGTATATATGAATTTTTAACTTCATAGTCTCGAACAGAGAACAGTGGGTTTAGTTTTCCGAGGCATAGCTCGATTACATAAAAACTGGTATTTTCGGTCTACTAAGGCATAGCTCGACTACCTTAACATTAGTCTTTACGGTGATACAGCTCTAAAAATTTTGTCATATTCTTATTACTTTACCAGGTATACCATAATGAAATACATTGTTAGCTCATCTGAGCTGGTTAGTAAATTAACTGAACGTGGATCTTTTACAAAAGTGACAGCTACCTGTACATAGACTTTCTTTAAAAAAAGCATTCATTTAATGAAGGTAAAAAAATGCACTTTTTCAATTTAAAAGCTTTAGTTTTTTTCTCGGTATATCCAGTCTGTCTTTATTTTACTTTTATTCTATGTGCTTTGTTTCTTTGTTGAGTTTTGGTTTTGGTTTTCGTTTTGGTTTAACCTTTTTCTTTATGCATTCAAATTACGGTTAAAAAGGTCCGGTATTGCTGAAGCAAGTTTCGACATGAAACTCAATGGGCCAATATCAAAGAACCAAGTTTTGACATAACAAATGTTTAATGTAAAACAGCTCTTTTTCATCAAAGATACTCATTCAGCTGCGTCTCAAAGAGCTTTTCTGAAGCTGAGTGTGACGAAATAACTAAACAGCAATAAGTGAAATTTGGTGTTGTCCAATAAAAACATTTTAAAACAAGTTAAAAGATCCAACGACTTTCTTTCATTGGTGGGATATTTTTACCATTAATAGTATGCTTTCCTATAGGAAGAGTGTTGTGCGAACATGGACCTTAAATCGGTCTTGAAAAATGGAAAATGGTGAAAACTATAAAACGAAAGTTATTAATTTTTTAAAGTGCTTTAATCAATCAGAATAATTAAAGTACTCTTGGTTGAATGAATTATTGTGCGTACCTTATGCAGAGAATAATTATTATTGTAAACGTGTATTAAAAAGATTTCTTGTTTCTTCCCTTCCGTTTTGTGCTTCTTTTTGTTTCATTTGGTGTTGTTATTTTGTTTGAAGGATATTATTAGACCTTTCACCCCCGACACGCCTCTGGCTGTAAGCCCGCAATGATCTGTTTGCCGGTAAAACGAATCCGACGCATTTTTCATATCACCATACCTGACTCGATTTGTCTGTATAACTGAAATGTCTCGTGATATGATCAAATATTTGATCGTATGAAAAAATGTTCTAATATATGATTAAATGGAGTTAATCATACATATAAGTATGTGATCATATTATAAATACTGAGTAAAATAAGAAATGGCTTTCCACAATATGTCTTTGATGCGTGACTGAGGTACAATATGTACGGCATATCTTTCATTGTTTGATCATGTATCTTCGTCATGCGACAGGTGGCGTGAAATTATCGGAAAATAGCACATCCAGGGCTCTCATCGGAGGATGGTGGCTGTTTGCAGTTATTCTGTTGGCAACCTACACTGGAAATCTGGTGGCATTTCTCACGGTCCCTCGACTGACGCTTCCTATTCAAACCTTGAATGATTTAGCAGAACAATCTAAATACATTTATGGAACCATAGATGGCGCTGCAATAAACTCTCTCATAAAGGTGAGAACTTGGGAAACTTGGTATGCCAGTAGGTTGGTGAGATGCAATAGTGGTTTTAATGCTGTTGTCTGAAGTGTTACGAAAAAAGAGCGGTGAACCGTATCTGTATTCTGACTGTATCACGTTCTACAGCAAATTAATTGTTGGATGTAGAATTGCATAACGGATGATAAATGTGAACTTTTAAAAATTGCGCAGAGCATCTTTGGTAAAGTAATTCGAAAAGGGAGAAAAAATTGCGGTAACAATATCTCTTTAGGTATATACATGATAAAAAACTGGTACAAGATTGGCATTGTGCATCCCTCGTTGAAACTCTATAAAGACAGATATATAGGAACATGGTACATTACGTGTTAAATCATCCAATTACTGGTGGTGCGATCGAGTTATAATGAACTTCTTACTCTTATTTCGATAATTTTTAATGATGAGTTGAGATCAGATCGACCAGATTACCGGAATTAAATTAAAATAATTATTTAATTGGTAATGGGAAGCGACCAATTCGAAAGTTTTAGAGATTAAGGAAATGCGATTGGGTCTTTAAATGTGGGGAATTCCTAACACGTACATCCATCTGCTTGAATTGCGCTTACATATACACTTACATATACACTTACATATACACTTACATATACACTTACATATACACTTACATATACACTTACATATACACTTCATTCATACTAACCCTAAGTTCTATTATGTTATGCATATAATATACAATGAGCAGACAACTAGATTTGGTTATAGTTCTCTTCAGGTATAAGAATACAGCTACAAGCTATTGGTCATGATGTTCTACTCCCCAATGGTGCAGTTGCCACCCATGTCTGGCCAGATACCAGTTACAACCTATACCTGGGGAGCAGTCATTATATCTTCAATTCAGTTCATAGCACAATTCCATAGAACAAGAACATAAACAAATTTAAAAATCAAAATTGTATGAAATCGCCGACTCACAAAATCACAGTGCAATGTATGTAATATGAAATTTTCCGATAACAAGTATAAATTTACCCGAGGATTGTCACTGTCCATTAAGCCTTTCCATTGACAACCAAATCAAGGGGCCAAATAATATTTGTCTCTTGAAAAATAAGTCTGATATAATTGAAGTGCCTTTTCAACTGCACTGTGTCCTTTGATCCATCCAGGTCTCATATTGTCCGGAAATATAAATCCCATGACATTGCAACTCAAACATCGGGAAACTTTTAAGTATCGAAACTTCATAAACACAGTTGTTACAATGTAGTTAACTCAAGTCACATATGTCTCAGTATACATGAATCAAATCTCACATTCTTAACAATTCATTCAAACAAATTATTTTTTCTCATAATATAAACTACATTAATGTCTGTATTATTCTTATCGAATGCGAGAGAGAAAAACCCGTTCATAAAATTACATGAAATTGAATTCTAAATAAATGTGCACGCGATGGTGAATGCCACTGCGTGTGCAAACTTACACTCTGATAAGTTTGAAGTGGTTCATCATTAAACACAAATTTTTTTACTTCAAAGCACCGTTTATAATCAACAATGCAACAATATATACACACACATATATATATATATATATATATATATATATATATATATATATATATATATATATATATATATATATATATATATATATATATATATATATACAAAAGTGTAACCAACGGCTTTAACGCCCAGAGACTGCCCACTAACTATACTGAAAGTCAAAAGGTAAGGAAAATAACCAATCATATCAGATAAATAACAAAATAAAGAGATAAATTCAGATTATAACACAAGATCATGAACTTTAATATCCCGTTAACAGACATAGGCTGTTACGGTTTGGGGGCTGCATGCCAAGCAGAGCAAACATCTGATAATACTTTAGGAGTTCATTAAGAAAGTTTGTCAGGAAAGACTACACTGAGGACTCAAGTCTATGCCACCACCTCAGTATCGGGTTGCCCTCACCCCTTTTGATATCACTGAACGAATGCGTGTGTTCATGGAGCGATCAAGTTTCACAATTTTAGGTTAAATATCTGCGTGGTCTCATGTTGTCCAAGCCAACCAGAGGAACAGGCTGTCTGCAACTCTTGGCTGGTTGGCTAATGACAAATTTTCAATAATACCCCATGACTTTTTAAGCCCGCCTTGGCAGAGATTGGGGACATTTTCGAGTCCTGGCCCAGGGTACTGCACTCAACTAACACAAGGACAGATCTCCAAATGACAATTATGTTTTAGGGAAGGAACGCGGTGCAGGTCCAGCAAAACGCATATGGACCTGCACCGCTGACGCTGACACTTAAGGTATGGTCTTAAACAATAGAAAAGTTCGTTAAGTAACGGTCGGATATTACTGCTGAGTCCTTGGCACTCACGGTCATTATCCTTAACTTTATATTTTCAGTATGTAAATTTCCTGACATGATAAATACAAAAATCCCTAAACCTAACACTGAAATAAGTATGAACTGTCTGCATCAGCTTAGGTCCTCGCACGGAGAAGTCGCTCTTAAGCGGGGTAGGGAATAGGTTACAGCGGCATAATCGTTGTTCGGGGTGCTCTCTTCGACCCATCATTCTCGCTTTTATGTGATAGTAATAACTTGGCACAAGGACTATTATGCCACATAATCAACGAGGTCGAAGACCGAGTTGACTATGATAGCATAATGGTCATTGTATTTGTGTCTTTTTGCCGAGAACCACTTCCTAGTAGTCAATATCCTATTCCGCAGTCCGAACTCTTTTCTCTCCATAAGCTAACCTGTCCCTGTCTAACCTATATACATATGGAATTACTATTGTCCATATTGCACACGTTCCTCTGTAAAATTTTGACATAGGCTGTATCAGCCCAAATAAATTAAAGGGACTTCAGCGGGTAACTACTCAACATGTTTCGGAGCCTTTTACCCGTACATGTCTCTCTGACTAGCGGCTCATTGTCTAAGATAAATATTCAGCAAAGACAACCCACATAATAAAGAATAAATATGAACGTGGTAAATGATGAATTAGCTAAATACGTGAAGTTTTGCTTATAAATGCAGAGCTTCATTATGAAAGAAGAATACCTGTCAAACAAACCATAATTACTAAATTTGTATAACACAGGTTCAGATAAGAACAATTTGACTTACCCCTGAACCAATATGTACCCTTTCTAGCTGGACAGCTTATCCTAGTTAAACCACCCGCCAGTGTATAACTGAAGTGGAAACAAGCTGGGGCCTTATATTCAGTCCCAGTGATAGTAAAATAAACAGTTGCAACTAGACCACCTGCACAAACCAAGGGAAATGCTAACAAGGACTGCAACAATGGACATCCTGCAGCAGAAATGTAAAACGAAATCTGTGATGACACCTACCCCTCAAACAATTAAGCACTATTTAACTGCCAACCCTGAGTCAATGTATCAACTTAATGTGTCAGGTTTCTGACATTTGAGAAAATACTGTCAATTTTGAGTAAATGTGCATTTAGGCATGTCAAAAAAGAATGAAAGTCATTAGCATTTATGTCAAAAACATGTTATCAAAACAATTTTTCTTAACAGGATTTTGAGTACAATTAGGTAAGCTTGTAACTGTCGTCAGTAGCTGCTTGCTACCTATAGCCCCTGGGGGTTTGACCTAACAGAAAACAAGCTAGCCTAAACTGTCTGAAAGGTGAACATTAAAACAGAATAATGCCAAAGTAAAGTTAAGTAGCAAAACAGACAAGTCTAAAAACTGTAAATTATTGTAGCCAAACTTTCTAATAACCTTTGGATATTAACAGCTAAATCATAGGGCAAGTCAGAAAAGAATGAAAGTCATTTGTATTTAAGTCAAGAGAATGCAATGAAAATATTATATTTCTTAACCAGATATCAAGCACAATTAGGCAAGCTTGTAACTGTCGTCATTAGCTGCTTGCTACCTATAGCCCCTGGGGTTTGACCTAACAGAAAACAAGCTAGCCTGTGACATGTAATTAAAGATTTGTAACATGGCGGGTAGGAACTGACCAAGATATTCCTTGGTGCATGACATTTTCCTCTACATTTTGTGTAGTTTGCCGCTTATACAAGTTGTCACATGCACAGCCAAGTTTCAGTGCTTGTCCATGTATTTTCCACTTGTAAATATGGCAGTAGGAAGACCAGGTGGTGGAAGCAACAATGGCAGATTTAAGTGAATTAGATAGCATTCACACTCAACAGTTATTATTTCAAAGGGACACGTGTCATAATAAAGAGAGTGGAGGCTACAAGAAACCTGTTGCAGGTAAAAAAAAAATCAATGTTTGGAAATCAATTCACTTACTTTTGGCAGGATTCATGCTTGTCATGGACACTGATAATCAGTGCTATTTTGTTAAAAGTGTTCATTATGTGTTTATTTCACTGTAATCCACACTTTTATAATGAAGAGAGTGGACGGTACAAGATACCTACTGCAGGTAAAAAGAGCAATCAATTTTTGGAATTAATTGCATTTACTTTTTTTGCTTGTCATGGACACTGCTTACATTGCTTTTGTGTGAAAAGTGTTCATTATGTGCTTACTTCACTTGTTATTTAATTGTGAAGGAAGACCATAATCCACACTTTTCACATGTATAGTGGATTATGTGATATAATCAACACTTTTGCCGGCTTCCTATTGGTCGGTTCTTACCACCCATGTTACAAATATCTATAAACGACCTTGAACAGCGAAATCGCACACGCCTGTAAAATAAAAAGACAGAAGGAGAAGTCGGTACCCTAACAAACTCTATTCCAAAAGAACAACACAGAGGAAAAATGTAAAGTCCACGCAGCTTCACGCATACAATACCCGAGTGAAAATTTTAATTTAATTTCACAATAGTAGGAGAAAAAAAACATTACATGTATGTCAAATAATCAAAATTTAATTTTCATCACTGGTACACTAACACTAATGCTGTTATAACTACCACGACTACTGGTACTAGTAGAACTGCTGGCAATGAATGGAATGCCATATTTGCACCTATGCTCGAACTCACATATCTTAATGGTGCAACAGTTTTAGCTCGATGCAGTACACCAAAGACCTATTGATTTTATGACTTGAGCAATATAGTTTTGGCTGTTTTGTATTAAATGGCCTCTGATGAACGTTTGACAAATAGCAGCCAATATAAACACAGGCCAGTTTTTTTTCTCTCTCTTTTGAATCAGACATCCAATTACGAAGTGTACCAAAAACTCTGGAACAACAGCATACAATACGCCAAGCACCGTGTCAAGACTCATCAGGACGGCTTGAGGAAGGCGAAGGCGGAAAACTATGTTTACCTGGGGGAGAAAAGCGGTGTAGCTCCTATTGTTTTTCAAGACTGCAAGTATGTGATGGGCAAAGAACAGTTTTTCCCAAGCTCATTTGGATTCATATTTCCAGAACATTCGCCATATATACCACATTTTAACAAAATGTAAGTATTGATGAAAAAGACATAGTTAAAAAAGGCCTATTCAGATAAAATGTACGTTGTACCGGTCATGACTCTGGCACTATTTGCAAAAGTTGGCCAGTATACGGATAAATGCTTACTACATGACGTCATGTAAACATCATTGGAAGGACTATGGCTACTAGAAGTAACCATTTTGGTCCCGTACAAGTAACGGAAAAATAACGTTCAGAAATGATGGATGGTGCGAAGTATGGACAACAAAGGGGCTCACAATGAGCAAGTTTGATAAGTAAATATGTTCAGTACGCCAGTACAGATATTCCCGTTGCCTCCTCTCTCATAATATGATTTACTATGCTGCAATCAACTGAGGTGTTGTTTTTTTCATGAATACCCATGCAAGTAATGAATTACGGTTAGACAGGGACAGGTTAGCTTATGGAGAGTAAAGAGTTCGGACTGCGGAATAGGGTAATGACTACTAGGAAGTGTTTCTGGGCAAAAGGACACAAGTATGTATATATGTATGCATGTACGTACGTACGTACGTACGTACGTACGTATGTATGTATGTATGTATGTATGTATGTATGTATGTGTGTGTGTGTATGTATGTATGTATATGATACAGAACACACCAATGTATAAATTTTTCTGATGAACCGGTTATATATGTGTATATGTATGCATGTACGTACGTACGTACGTACGTATGTATGTATGTATGTATGTATGTATGTATGTATGTATGTGTGTGTGTGTGTATGTATGTATGTATATGATACAGAACACACCAATGTATAAATTATTTCAAGTCGAGAATTATTGGCTGTGGATTGACATCAAACTGGGCCAACATGTTTGAATTTCACTTTTCTGTTTTATAATTACTGCGAAAACGGTGTGTCGCTTGACCTAAGTTTCAAACATATATCAATGTGCATTTTACCGAATTTGTACTAAATTGATTAAGTCATACTTTTTTTCTATTGTCACAGAGTATACGAGCTTGTCGAGGCCGGATTGGTGATAAAATGGAAGCAGATATACTACCCAAAGGACTTATGTCGAAACAACAAGAGCTTTGCCTTGATGCCCAGGTCCGCCAGCTTGAACAATACGCAAAGTATGTTCTATCTTCTGGCAATAGGCATACTACTTGCTACGTTGATTTTTGTACTGGAATTGTATTTTGCATAACACAAGCCAAGAAAAATATGATTACAAGAAATATTACAAGAAACACCCCCCCCCCCAAAAAAAAATAATTAAAAAAAAAAAAAAAAAAAAAAAAAAAAAAAAAAAAAAAACCCAAAAAACAAAAACAAAAAAAAACAGAAAAACAAACGAAAAGAAACAAACAAACAAAAACAAACAAAACAAACAAACAAAAAAAACCCCAACAACAACGTGACATGTATTTCCTTCCCTGAAAATATATCATATTGTCACTACGTGAATTAATTTATTATTCTATTCCTGTAGTTCTAGTAATCTGTCGCCCGTAGTTTCCACAAATAAACAAAGGCTAAATTACAGCACTAGGTAAAAAAGGATCACGGCACACCTCTTGTATCGAATGTTGTCATTTTCGGCCCATAAAGCTATTTGGTATGGTGATAATTGTTCCCACAAACCGAGAAATACCTGCATGGTATTTGATCTTTGAACCTGAGGTAGGTTTGGTCGTAAGAACGACGGGTATTCCATGTGAGTATCTCATTGTTTGTTCACAAGGCCATTGTGCAGTAATTTATGTACTGCTTTATCATTTTTCGCAAAATGATTTTATCGATTCTAATTCAGTGAAAACAATAAGTGTACAATCTCTTTAGATATACCAAAGACACCTCTATACCTTCGTAGCTGTAAAGTGTCACAGCCTTATTTCTGTCCTTAAGAATTGTTTTTAATAAATTCAATTCTGCGAAAAGTATTGTATTATCATTATTTTGATATTATAATTTTTTTTTTTGCCTTCAAATGCCACTTCTGCCACATGTAAAGTGCCGTTATAATGTGAAAAAAAACTTGGTTGTACATGTAAATGTCAATGTTGTATGTAAAAAAACTTTTGTTTTGTTTGTAAAGAAGCTGCTTACCACAAAATCTAATGTAGAAACGGCTCACTGCACATGTGCAAAACACTCGTTACGCATGAAAAAGGTATTGGTTACACATGTAAAAGGCCGACGACGAAACTAAAAAGGAAAAGCAATATGTGTGAAAACAAACTGGGTGGACAAGCAGAATTATGTCACTGCAGCTATTGGGCAAGAACCAAGTGGAGTACCGCCGTGTACACCCAAGATGGCGTCCTGAATTGGATTCCCAGGCACATTTTCTACGAATGCAGTACATAAAAACAATAAATAGATTATATAAATTCAGTCTGTTTGGACTTGTGTGTTTCGAATTTTACCCCATGAAAGCGGGAGGCGAACAGGGATTTACGAAAATTTCCCGGCTCACTTCATTAGAGTTTGATGCTACCATGCAACCAGTGTTTTCCCCTGCCTCACAGGACACATCACACAAAATCCTCCATGTTTGATACAAAATCCATTCATTTTCTACTAGGATGCTACTAATGTTGACGTCATCTGCCAACTGATGAGTTGACAAGCTTTTGCATTAATGACTAAATTTTCAGCTCTGCTGACAAAAGGTCTAATGCCTGTCCGTCGATCCGTAAGTTTTTGCTTGTGAACTGAATTTTTCAGTTACTCATATTAGCTCTCAAAACTTACAGGCCTCATCAAGTACATGGAAATATACTAAGCCGAGTTCAATATTGTTAGTGCACCAATGGTATGAAGTAATATGGAAGACAAAAAGTAAATAATTTGCGACTGTCATTTTTTTTTTTACATTTCTTCATGAATGCTCACAAGTTTCGGAAGGAATATATCGGAGGCAAAAAGTAAAAAAAAAAAAAAAGTGCCAAAATTTAGTTGCACCACCTACACAAGGCCTATTGCTTTAGAAGGACTGCTTCACAGTTTTCAGGGAAAAGAGCGAGAAATCGTGCATATGGCGAAATAGAGCGAAACGAAACGAGAAACGGCAAAGGATTTGGGACTATTCATTTTCACCCATTGTAGGAAACAAAAAGAATGTACTTTAGCACTTCGCTTATGTCTGCATTTACCAAAAGCATATTCCTGCTTGATTATTGTTAAAAATTGTACAGTAAACTTAATGTTAATTATGATGCAATTTATATCCCGATCTCGATCGTAGTACACTGGCCCATCATTTTCATGCCCACGTACCTGCTTGAATGTTTGTCAAACAATGGAGTCGCCTATCCATAATTTCCCTCATACCTAAGCGTTAGCACTTATGACATGTACGGCTATTTATATTTCACCAGTGACACACATTTATAAGTCAGGTTGCCTAAGAACGAAATTTCAATGGATTGCATGGCAGAGCGAGAGAACAGAAAAGTAAACGATTAATATTAGTCTTGAGTACATTTATCCGAGCCACACAATATGCATAAACATGTCGAACTACAGGCAGCGTAGTGGTAGAGCGTGTGTCTTTGAAACAAAAGGCAGTGGGTTCGAATCTAGTAGTTGTCCTTTTTTCCGTTATAGGGCCTATATTTATTTTTTTAATGTCAAGGTGATATATATATATATATATATATATATATATATATATATATATATATATATATATATATATATATATATATATATATATATATATATATATGTATATATACATGCACGGCTGATTTTAACTTAGGCTATAATTTTAAAATCAATTTCAACATCACGAGAGGGGTTCATATAGGTGTTGCTTGCCCCCCAATCGTGTTTTCTTTCAAGAAAAAAATAAGCTTAACCTTACATCAAGAACCGTAACGTGTAAACATAATTTTGCAGATGTAATTTTGGGGAACCCACAAGTCTAACTTGGGTTTTTTAATCCCTCGTCATTGTTTCACTAAGTTTATTTATCTGTTGCTGTTTACTAATTACACAAAATTTAGCGTGTTATGGCAGATCTTTAGATTCGTTTTGTTATTTATTTATTTATTTATTTATTTATTTATTTATTTATTTATTTGATTGTTTGTTTTTTGTGTGTTTGTTTGTTTGCTTGTTTGTTCGTTCGTCCGTCCGTATGTCCGTCCATTTATTTATTTTGTTTGTTTTTATTGAATGACGTTTCTCAAATTTTTGTTTTATTACAGTTTACAGTGCTGTTATCGACTGGTACTCACATTTTTTTAGCAAATGACAGGCCGTCAGTTTTTATCCCGTATTGCAGCTCTATGTTCAACAAAACTGAACTTCATTTTGCATTCAATTACTTCGTGATATGTGGTGCTTGGGAGCAGAATTACCAGAAGTTTGGCTTAGTTCTCAATCCCTATTCTTGCACTTTTAAATAAAAGTATGTTTAAGATAATGTTAAGTGTCTAATGAAAATCTTCTATTGTATAATGATGTGGTTTTCTATTATTCTATAATTAGAATGTTGCGGCTTGCACAGCGTGTCTCACAGCGTTAGTGAACACGTGAATTGGACTCGACAGGTCCTAATACTTGCTGTAATTTCAGGATGATATGCCCAAAATATTCGATTTGACGATAGCAACACCCCACAAGAACTAGGTAGCATTAGGTTTAATCATGGAATATTTTTCCACATAAAAACAACTAAAGTTGCTATAAAAATAATCATTAAATTAAGTTTGTGTGTGTGTGTGTGTGTGTGTGTTGTTGTTGCTGCTGCTGCTGTTGCTGTTTTTTTAGCATATATCAAAATAAATTAATATTGCTGTGCTGATTACCGTGCCAAGATCAAAACGTGTCCAAGTTTTGAATTTTTAATCAACAAGTAAATTATTTTGAAAAAAAATGTTAAAAATATCTGGTATTAGTAGTTATTATGAAGAAAAAATAAATCTGGTTCAACTCAAAGCTATCTTATTTTTGGGAACAGTTGTTAGGGTCAATTGCAATATTTGAAGCACCTCATAACTGAACTCTCAGTGAGAATTTTGACCTGTAGGATCCGATTTAGGCGTTAACTAGCGACAGACACTCCATGCATATCTGGATATTTAACGATAAGGTCGTTTACACCCGATGGGGCACTATACCTTCTCCAGTCACTAAAATACAAAGCTGCATTTTGCATAATGAAAAAGGTATTGCAGCCCTATATTTCACAAATTTCCCACTTTTCCATTCCTCTTATATCTGACATTTTATTCTACGTGTATATTTTGTTATGTTTATTTATGTACTTCAATACGTTTTAACAGGGGTTTAACAGAAATATAAGTGTGGGACACGGTCATATCAAGTTGATCGTAAAATAGATTAAACCGTTCTCTGTATATTACAACATATTCCAATAAGACTGATAGCGTTTCAATATCTTTATAGGTCTATAATCACCGAATGGTTGCTGCATTTTTTTCCGTTGTTCTAAAAAACGACAATAGCCAATTACATGTCGCCTGCAATGCATGGTCCTGCCCTTATTGAACTCACTGCTTTCGTCTTTCAACCACTATTGGGGCTTTTCACACATTTTTTTTTGCTCTTCGGGAAAATTTGCGAGAAACTGAAGCAAATGCTGGCAAATGTATAATTGTATATATTCCACAAATAGGTCTTACATTACACAGCATGGAAGGTCATGGCATACTTTCTCAAGATCATGGTGGGAATATGTCTCAGAAAATGATTTGATTGGGATTCTTGCATATTATCATGTGAAAATATAAATTAAGGTGGCGGCGCCGTGATGGGCGCCTATTATACAGACTTACATCTGTGACACGTGGAGTCGCGGTTGCATCACTGGTGGTACTAAATGGGACTAGGGTCAAAACATACTAATTTCTTTATTATGCATCCCCTGCAAGAAAACCTATACAGTGTTCAGCTGAACTCAAGCTCCGTCGCCGCTGCCGCCAAAAATCACGTTTTCGCTTTATGTCTGAAGCTTGTTCACCTATTGTCTGAATTTCGGAACACACACTCTGTAGGTCTGGCAAATCCTTCTGATGCAATTATTGTCATGCTTTCTTGATTTTTTAATTTTTAAATGAATGATTTATTCAGTTTTCTCAAATCTCACAGACTGGCTTAAACCGACGATTTCTGTTATACACTAATAGTAGGTGCTTCTGGGATTTGTATTTGGGTTGTTGATTTGACCTATAGTGACATAGGAAAATCACAATGACATATTGACTAATATCTGGGTGATGGCGTATCTTAGGTCCATGGTATCGGCAAGGAGTCGAAGAGAAGTACCTGCGGGCGTTTCTATTGGTGTTGTTAATAGTCAAGGGCTACTTGACATCGCAATTTGCAACTTACAAATAACTTGAAAACTACTGCACATAGAAACACCAAATTTCAGACAGTGAATCTAGATGCATAACTAAATACCTCACAAAAGTCATATAACCACAGCTACATAAGTGACTAGTTTATTTAAGGTTGCTTTAACATACAAACTAATGGGAATACACAGCTCTAGCTCTCCAAAAGTTGGTGTATTCAATTGTGTATTGGGGCGAATAGACACACAAGAGCTAAATTTGACCTTTCCATTTATGATAATAAGAGACCTTAAAAGATGAAATTGACAATTGCCTTACATCTTAGTAACGGAAGATCTTAGCTCTATGGTTACCAGTGAACATAAACAAGAATGCAGCTATGGGGTTTCTTTTATGAATTTTGACTTTGATTGACACTGAACGATCAAACTGACATGTTGGCTTATATTTTTGTAATGGTGGATTCTAGACCTATGGTTATTACGAAACATAGAGTGGTAGGTACCTATGGGTATTTCCTTTTTTTTCGGTTAACAAAATATGCATGGAAAGTAAAGCCCTTCTCCCTGTTATTATTATTATTATTATTATTATTATTATTATTATTATTATTATTATTATTATTATTATTATTATTATTATTATTATTATTATTATTATTATTATTATTATTATTATTGTTATTTTGGGGAGTGGTGGTGGGGGTTGGTTTTGTTTTTGTACCCCATACTTTTGGGTCAACTCTTCATTACGAAAAAGACCCCCCTCCCCGACCTATAATCATATGGAGTCTTTGGTGGTCCCCCTCCTTTAAAAAGATTTTTCCCATTTTTGTTCATGGCTAGTCATGAAATAACATTTCAGGACGGTGTAACAGTTTCCACATCCATGCCAGTGCGTCTACTTACGTGGATAGACGGTGTCTCCCTGAAAGTGTTACTACCCCGTGTCCCCAAAGAACTTCCGCATCAGTAACAGTAGCGATACAGGTTTGCACTGAGTAAGACTTTTTTATGTCTGCGTTAGTTTACAAACATATTATATTCCCAAGAATTCTTTATTTATTTCCTCTTTACAGGCGGCGCTGAACACAGTTTTTATTAGACACCATATCACCGACAAAAACTAAATTTTGCATAATTATTGATGTAGCACTGAAATGAAGCACCTGGGTAGAAATTGTCAACATGCTGAAAAATGAAGCAAATTTGGGCCGTTTGAAAGATTAAATGTTTTATATGTTCAAAACTATTAAAGGAATAGGTACCATTCCAATTTTGATTCATAGGTGTGTGCTATAGGCACATCCAATGAACTACAATAAGACGTCGTAGACTTTTGATTTATGCAAACTAAGGGCTTTTGATTTGATTGACTGTTGAATATCTTAAAAACTATCAAAGGTACAAGTGCCATTTAAAGTTTATTCTCAAAGTTTGTGGTCTAGGCATAAACACACCAAAACGCCCTTAGGCGCATCGACTGGACCAAAAACAAAAGTTGTAGGATCTTAATTTACGCTAATTGCGACACTTGAGCAAGATAAGTGAGGTAGGCATTTTTAGCTCTGTGCTGCGATAGCATCCAATTAAGTTTGCAACGTATAGAGACGGATTTGCTTTTGAAACAAATTTTTCTCCTGTTTTTTTTTTTTTTTTGGTAATATTATAAAACGTACTAACCACTTGCCATGAGAACCTGACACCAACAGCCCCTGATCCACGTTTAACTCGGCTCACTCATTTCCCCCTTGATATATAAGGGCGTTTTGTCGTTTTTAGGCATAGTGAATTCTTCCATGTGAAGGTGGCACGGCCGTTTGCATGTCTATTAAGCTCAGTGTTCGTACACTAAGTGCAGGTTTCAAAACCACTGGTACCACGTTCTGTTTTTATTCAGTCTGTTGCAAGTTAACTGCTTACCTGACGTGACCATATCCCTATACATATTATGAAAAGTTCTCATCAATGTAAAATACACAAATGTAACAAACACATAAAAGTCATTTTTGTGGGAATCAGTACACTAACTCAAGATGACCTTATCCTGAAGAGATATACCATTTGTTTCTTGTTAAAGTGCGCCGCCTTTGTGTCTGAATGTCAGGCAGCAGTTCGACTTGCTATCAGAGATGGCGCTACAGAGTTGCTGAACCCATTTCCTCCTGAACTGGCCTTAAACGTGGTGGATCGTAACGGTCATCAATTTCAATGATATTTGTTATTCAAGTGTTAATGACAAAAAAAAAAGAAATGGGAATTACCCATAAGCACCTATCACAATAACATGCCAAAGTCGACAGCTGTCCAATAAGATGGCTTAATTGAAATAGGCAACATGATATCACGTTGATGTACTGAAGATACTTGTGCGCCAGTGACAATCCGAGGTTTTTGGAATCAGTGAAGGTCTATATATGGGAAATATTGTGCCACTTTCTTCCGATATTTTACAACCTTCACACATGATCACTGATCACAAGGAAAACCTTGCTCAGTGAAACAGATACTAATTCCAAATAATGTTGAGTGCATTTTCATGCCGATTTTCTTATCCGTCACTTTACCCTTTATTTAGTGCACCCACCTCTACTGCAACTTAGGAGAAGACTTAAAACCTGTTCCTTGCAACTTAGTTATTAATATCAACAATGATGTCATAGTTGACACGGACTAAGACAATTCAGGTGACATCATTGGTTTAATTCCCCCCCCCCCCTATTTAAAACAAAGAGAAACTTAACAAACCTAATTTTGTAAGCCCATGTACCGTTTGAACACTATCAAGTCCGATATTCTAAGAGCAAAGTCCTATTCCGTACCATTCACTGAAAAACTGTATTGTTCTAAATCATAAAAGCAAATTAATAATTTAATTTATGAAAGGAACAAATCATATTCATAGAATTTGAAATTTAGAAGAAAGTTTTAGGCATTATTAGCCTTTAAAAAATCGGGTCATCAGCGGGGAACCAGCGCAAGACTTGTTTCGGTGCCATTAATCCACGGACAAGTCATTCTGCTAACTGGCGGCACCATGCTTGCATTTCCAATACAAACATCCCGAGCTGATGTATCACGGAATAAAGCGAATATGATGTTCTTTTGTTAATAGGCCTACTTAAAAACGTAGCCCACATGACATAAATATGACATAACTACCCCGCAGCACCGGACTCCTGCATTATTGAAGCTGGAATATATTTTAACATTACCATAATCCCAAAACTCCATTAACACGCTTTTTAAAATTGAATAAGATTTCATTATGCGCGGCAAAATGTCTACCAGTGAAGGAAGTTTTATCTATCAATATGCACTCTGAGGACGGGACAAGGTTTTGTCAGGGCTAAAATCATATCTTGGACTGTAGCAACTTCTCGCCAAAAAGGCCTGACCCCGGCTTTTCCTGTAGAACTTACAGTTGTGGGGTGTTCTTGAGGGGCCGGAGATGGGGCGAAATGCGTCGCACAAAACCACTGCAGCACGCATGCCAGCTTTTCTGGCTTTTCCTTGTCTTTCCTGATTAGAAGAGTTTTAGATTTGCGCACATTCACCACATTGATGCACGATTTTCTCCATTAACAACAGGCCAGGCCGATTGCTACACATGAACCCATTCTCACGGAAAGTGCGACAGTCTTTAAATTTATGACGAGAATATGCTTAAAAGTGTGCCACTCTGATCAATCATCATGCTACCCAAGCCGGAACATATCTGAAATACATGAATTGACCAAGCTATGAGGCGTGACCAACTGCTGCTCTGCCAACTTTGCCATGTTGGAAGCGGTTTTGATTGCCACGCTTTACACCGACACGCCATCTACAGCCAGAGATGTCACAAGAGCACTAGTGACATGCAAATTACTGCATTTCCCCCCATACAATCATAGAATATTACGAGTACAAACGTATGTGTATAGAAACCGACTGCAAAATAATAACTTCCAAAAGACCCCCACCCCCAACTTATCATATAGACTTATCGGAAGTTGTGGATCAATATATCAAAATTGTTATCCTCTTAACAGTATGTATTTCTTGATAAACTGTTAAAAAAAGGGTTTTCATAAGATACCCTGCATTGCCATAACAAGTCGAAACATTTCTTGATTATTGTATGATACGGACTCAACAAAGAACCTTCTTTTGTATTATGCAAAGTTTATATTAGAATCTAAAACTTATCACTTGACATTACATATCGGTATCATATTCAGCTTCTAGACAAGAATCACAAATTCTATATATATATATGGGTGGGTGGTTGTGTTTACCAGTTTTAATGCAAGCTATATGCACCGTTTAATGCGTAATTTCGTCTAACTTCAAAATCATTAATTGTTTCCAAATAACAAATTTAGTTTTTTCTTAAATGGTGCGTCCGTTCTCAATTAAGATTTGCCATATTGGTTGGGTATTTCATGTTCCCGTTGGCATCAAAAGTTTTCTTCTCTCCTTGTGCAAACAAGATTTGACAGAAAGTCACATAGATAATCTTGATTATCCCTAAGTCCAACTAGATTCAAGGTACGTCTTACAGAATTAATCCAGATCGATTGTTTTGTGTAAGAAAGGTCGATATTGTAATTGTATCCGTGAAGTAGTAATGAGTGTGGATCCATGTTCACAATTCTGAACCAGTTTTTGCAAACAGAGGACAATAAGCGGGTCTTTCCAAGCTTAAAACACTGCAATACTGCATGCCTTTCTATGTGCTCCGAGACTGTGTTACAAAAATGCACAATTGTTCGAACTCTTGTTTTAAAGTAGCTCGAAATATTATCTTGTGCTAGGGTTTTAAATAAAATCACAGTGTGAACTCCCAATTTTTCAAAGGCACAGAGAATCATTGGCCTTACACCTTTTTTCAAATGTCATGTTTTGAAGTCGAAATACCCTTTTCAATCTTGCCAGAGCTTCATTGGCTTTATCACATAACCTTATTGCGTCATCGAGGCCCCCTGTTACAGGTATTTCAATTCCTGGATAGGGATGTGTCTTGCAATTCCTTAACGCCGTCAAAGAAAAAAGTTTCGAGAGATAAGCTGGCCCGTTTTATAATAACGTGTTTAAACTCACTGTAAAGTTGAGCGAGAGTACTTTCTATGCATACTGTTGCAAAACAACTAAGCCTTTGTTTTCCGTGCTTTGCTTTACACAAACAGCGCCCAGTCTGCTCGCACACCGCGAATGTGTAAATCTGCAGCCGATTTGCAATCTAAAGTATCGTTCAACATGCGCAGACTAATTGATCTTATCTGAAAATGAATGGACAAAACCAATAAAAACGAATTTTCACATGGTTTGGTGTAAAATTGCGGTCCCCATGCGTGCCAGAATTGTGAGCAATTAAAATGGACTAAATTTCACATGATTAATATATAGTTTTAAATGTGTTTGCCACAAAGGATGTTCAAGATTATGTAAATCAGCATGAACCATGTTGAAACACCAGTTTGAAAAAAGGAAACACTTTGATACATGTTTCAGTGCCAAGCCAAATTTGCAACACTAACGAGAGAATTCAGCAAAGCTGCATAGAGGATGATGGAAATACATATACAGTGAAAACTCATTATAATGACACCATCTGTTCCCTAAAAAGTGTCAGATAACTGAATATGTAAGATTAATGAATCACACACCATGGAAATGAGCTTTTCCCCAGGAAAATCTGTGTCATTATATTGAATATGTCAGATATCTCAGTGTCGTTATAATGAGGTCTCACTGCATGTACATGTATGTATGTATGTATGTATGTATGTATGCATATATATATATATGTGTGTGTATATATATGTGTGTGTATGTGTGTGTGTGTGTGTGTTTGTGTGTGTTGAAGTACTGCATGAGTAAGTTGAGCTCGTCGATACAATAGTGATGCGAAGGCCTTCAATTTTTGTGAAGAACATTTAACCCTTGAACAAAAAGCATTCCATTAATCTTTGAGGTGCAAGTTGAATTCTCTTACTCTTTTTTATCCATCCGTCCGTCTGTCCTTCCATGCAACTGTCCATCCATCAGAAGAACTAGTGTTGGCCACCAGGTGGTTCCGTATCGAGAAAGGTTCCTGTGGACCATAGAAAAACTTGGACTTTCATTACATTTAATTTTGTTCAGTGCTGGATAACGGATTAAATAAAAGGTTTCTACCTGATATATTTTAATTTCCTGTTCATTGAACATATCTTATTTAAACAAAAGCCATTGGGTAATAGGGAAAGCCTACATTAAACTCACGCACAAAAATGGGAACAACGCATAAACAAGACAACACCAAAACACACAAGAAGCACCGTACAAAAAATGGCATTTAGTGGGGCTGATGTTTATAATGCTACAGATAAGAAAAACATTTTTCAACCTTACACTTTCAGTCTCTCTGACTTCTCAATATATTCATGGAACGAATATAATTATTGTCCAAGGAACAGGCTTGATACCCATCAAGATCCGTTGCTGCAGTAAAAGGTGCTAATGGTATAATATTACTTCATCAAACCCTCATGTTTAGATATAAAAGACATATAAGAAGTAATGTAGGGTACCTTCAATCACCGTACCGCAAGAGCATAAAGGCGAATCAACCACACCAATCGTATATAAACAGGAATTCAGACGACTGCAGCCAAGGCGTAGTCTTGTGGGCTTTTTTAATGGCAATTTGACGCTTGCCACAGTAGAAAAGTTACAGATGACTGAAAGGCTGCTTAGCAGTTTATCTTTCGTTTGATTTAAATTGACCAACCGAAGCAGAGTTATGAGCCTTGCTGGGCAGTAGGTTCCACAAACAAGCATTAGAAGGAAAAACAATTTGTTAAGGAAGAATGCTTTTTCTCCAATACGGTAGAGGTCTGGTTCGTGACAGGCGTTATGATGTACAGCTGAGGGTGGAGTTAAATGAAGAAGACGTCGCAAATAGGTCGGGGACAGATTATTAAGTTTCGTTCATGATTACAAGTTAAGTTTTTTTCCCTTGTTCCGTTAGTGTTTCTTATATAATTGGCTCACACAGCTTACACTAGTTAATTGACTTCAGCGGTAAAGGCCTCATTTCGGCGGTACAGAACGGTGGTCGGCGGCAGATAGCGGTGGCCAACGGAACTGCGCTGGCTATCGCTATCTACCACTCGCTACCGCCCAACATTAATTAGGGCACTGAGATTTCGGCGGTGGTTTGCGGCTGTCAGGGGGGCAAACCCTGATTTATTACCCTCTACCGAGTTCATGTACCTACCTCTGACATATACAACATGTGGGTTACAGTTAAACAGGAAGGTAAAAAGGCACATATGACATATAGACTTGTCTAGGTGTTCTCGACACGTCCATACATATTCTTTTTTTAATATACCCTTGTTCTGTGGAAAAAAATGAGACAAACAACTGTGTACATAAACTGGTTTTATTGTATTCTGCCATTCATTTTTGAAATTACAATTTGTACAAAGCTGTAGCACAGATTTGAAACAGGATAGAACTTTCTGTTTACAACTGAATGTCAAATCAATAATGTGCACCAGGTTGAATCACAAAAATGTTAACTCCTGTTTAACCATGGATTTAACTTATTGTTTCATTGTTCAACTAATGCGAGTTTTTTTAAAGAACCGTATCACATATGTTACTCTACTTTACTTGTTTCCCTATATACATGGCTATTCAGATATCACATGTAGTCACTATTAATGCATGCAAGGCAGTATTATTGGCACTAGCTGCTTCTGTATGAACATACATTTGCTACTGTAGCCAAATTATCAGTTCCATATTTTCACTCGCATTAATGTCCGTTGCAAATTTCTTGAATTCTCTGCCCCTGAGCACACACGTGCACATTATGCACTCGGCACTTTTTTGAAAAAAAAAAGGATTGAATTTATTGATAAAATTCATCAATGGACATTTTAGGCCACTATTCAGATAGTAAAATACAATAAGACAACAGAAGAAAGGGGGCAGGGGTTCAGATGGGCAAGACTCACTAATAAAATTTGTGTAGTTAATATGAATGCATATCATTTTATATTGATTATAGATAGAACATTATATAAAAAAAAATAATGGAACCACTTTTGTGTGCACTTTTGTTGGTCTCAATTTCTTTTCCGACAGAACAGTGTTTGTAAAAGAAAGAATGTGCATGGAAGTGGAAAGAACACCTACACAGGCCTAAATTAATCGCTCATAAGTACCTTTTTACTTTCCTATTACACTGGATTCCATATTTTACATGTGTTAAGTTGAAAAATAAAGGTACAAGGACTGAGTGGTACCCCGCTATGCATTGGAGTTATTTTGTTCAATAAATCACAAAACCGCATGAAACCATTAGTTTTGTATTTCAAAACCCTGAATTTCGGAAGAATACCCAGGGTTTTATTAAAAAAAAACTGTGACTACCTAAGAAACTCTATGTTTTGCTCACAAAAACATGGGATTTGTAATAAAACTCAGGCTTTTTTTGTGCACACCCGGGTCTAGATTTTGCAGCTGCCAAAATCTAAGATTCTTGGTAAATTTGTATGTAAAATCTCAGCGTTTTGTAAGCAAAACTTAGTTTCCTAGGAAACCCAAAGTTTTGTATCATGTAAAACTGAGAATGTGGTAACGAAACCCAATTCTCAGTTTTGCATAATACAAATTAGATATTTTCGGATTATAGACAATTCCAGTGTCATTTACCATTAAAGGACACATGGCATGGGTCATGTGCCAAATAACTGAGGAAAAGCAACAATGCAAGAATCGGATACAGCAAGAAACGATGGATGAATATTGGCTCTGTATTGGGGTTATGGTAGCGCAAACTAGGGATAAAAGTCTTCAAATGATATTGAAGCAAATGGCATGAATAAGTAGGCCCTGAATTAAAAGAGGAGGGTGCATATCGTTGGAATAGCACATACAGAAACGATTCAATTCATGTGAACATATGAACATGTGTAAGCTATAATAAGACAAGTTTCCTTTCAAAACAGAAACAGACTTACCTGGTATACCCTTAATTATTCACTGCTTTAGTGTGAAATACAGGAAGTTCTCCACCAAAGACAGCTGTATTACCCGAGGCGAAGCCGAGGTTAATACAGCTGTCTTGGGGGAGATACTTCCTGTATTTCACACTAAAATAGTGAATGACGATTTTATCCCATTTTTGATGATGTAATTTCATGCCCAAAAAAATACACATGTTCGACCCGCTGCTGCTGCAGGTCACTTCACAGTCCGCCATCATATTGTCGTCTGCAGCGCGTCAAGGCTTGTATCGCATGACAGAGACTTCTGGTGGCTGATCGATGAACTAACCAGATAGGGAGATACAGCGAGAATACCGCTGTATTCCCCGGCCAGTTACGAGAATACCGCTGTATTCCCCGGTCAGTTTCAGGAATCGCGCTGTATTTCACCTTTGCAGTAAATAATGCACAAATAAGGCTAAAGAGTGTACCATAGCTATTAACCAATTAGAAACCAGGGATTTTATCAAAAATGGGATAAAAGGGGAGAACTCGATTTGGACAAGTTTGTTTGCAATTGGTACCGTACAAATACGTGAAATCTAAACTAGGGTTTGAAAAGATAATCACTTAACATGCCATTCACAGGGCCATTGTGATTATGAAGTGATCGGACATATGCGCGGGATTGCATGTGTTTGCTCTGCGCATGGTCAAGCAAACATTGATGCTGTACATAGCTTTTCGTGTAGTGATTGGCTGAAATTACCATAATGGCCCTAACAGATTGGAATTTGCGCCGGCCGGCCCAGTAATAGGAGACATTCATATTTAAGTGCGATTCTGCTCACTTCCTGTGTTGCCCGGGCAACAGGCTGATGCTTCCGCCATGATCAGGGCAGTTTTCTATTGTATACTACATAATAAAAATCCATAAATAACACCTTTTTAACCAAAAGAGAGCCAATTTCTAATCAACTTAGGCATCCTTTATGTTTCAAATATATGATAATACATTTTCGTAAGATTATTCTGTGTTCCTGATGTATATTTTATTGAGAAAGTACTTTTGACCATGCTAAATACATGGATCTGCCCTGATACAGGTGGCTCCCCCTTTTGCTCAATAGGTGTTAGAGTAGGACCGCATTTAAATATGCATACATTCTAGTGTCGGCCGACACAAACTTTCGTCGACTCGTACGAGTTAAACACGCACGGCCTTGTAGCGCCATGAAACAGACTAGTGAGCTTGAACACACTGACATTTAATCGGCTTCGCATGAACGTCGTACGAGCGTCGTGTGACTTTTAACGGTCAATGTTTCAGCGCCGCGCCGAGTGACAAATCCGCGCCGATTTTCAAACACCCACGATTCGATCAAAAATTTTTGATATTGCCGCAAGGGTTTCCACACTCGTGCAAGTATTTTCGTTGCACGTGTTTATCTACACAATGCAATTCTTTTAAGCCAGCAATACTGAGATGAGATTTTACCGCCAGTGCTGGTTTTTATCCCATAGGGCCTAGCCTATATGGCTATGTAGGTCTAAAGTCCCGAGTAGCCGTATACGTGACCGTCTAACCCGTGTGGCAACGGCTTTCAATGTAAATGTTTTCAATTAAAAAATCAAGTAAATGTCATTGATCATCGTATAAAGCAACCTACAAGAAAACAAACAAACAAACAAACAAAAAAAAAAAAAAAAAAAAAAAAAAACCCAACATGAAAATGGTTCTATGAAGTGAGAAACAGTTGCGCTGTTACACGCGCATGTGTAAAAATTGCGCTAGATATAGAACGTCACGTCCAAGTTCTCTGATGATTACAGCACATGAAATAGGCCTAGCCTATACATAGGCTAGGCCTATGGGTGGGGGCAAACACCATCTTTCACACCCCTAGTCTTACCCATGTGACGTTTTATTTGTTCTATATTTATAAGGGTAGGCCTATATACGGCTTAAATTATGCCCTATATAGGTCCGCTTTTAACGCCAATCGGATTTGCTATATTTCATGTATACGCTGGCCGTAGTCTGATCGAACATCGCCACGCACATTAGATTTTGTGTGGGGACTAAGTATTATTGTACTAGTGGTCCGTTGCCAGACTTTGACTATGAGGGTGTCTCGGCTCCAAGATTTTGGCCCTTTTCTCTTTACTGGCTTACCATACTGTCAAGTTAGGAATTGTTCATTGAAGCATGTGCATACTCGTGTGCCACATCATGTCATGCATCCATTTTTACATGGCGTATACACATTTAGATTTACAATACTGGCCAAAAATACGGAGTATCTGCATACACACACACACACACACACACACACACACACACACACACACACACACACACACACACACACACACATATATATATATATATATTTATAAGGTACATGTCAGTTCTAGGGTATAAGTTTTACAAGGACAGGTTAAATTGTAAATTAGACGAGATAGTGGCTTTTTATATATTGACTTATATCTCCCTAAACTTTGTATAGATCATCGTACACTCCCATATATATTATAAGATATAATCATATGTATCAGCAGCTGTCAGGCAAATATGCTAGGCCTTTCTGGAGTCAGCCAACAAGACATTATTAGCATTACAAATTCCTTCCCATTCTGATGCTGAAGAAGGTTTCACAATATTAGGACATTTTATATATATATATATATATATATTTGAATGCTATGTTCTTTTGGAATATATATAGAATGTATATACACATGAAAGGTGGCTTGTGATGCCAAATCAAGAAAACCTAGTTAACTGCAAATGTTCATGTAAAGACAGAATATTAATAGTAGCTATGTTTTTATTTATGAAATGTCCATCAAGAAAAAATGTTGGTTCCGTTTTGATTACCCTTTATTTCAGAAGGTAGTCGAGTTTTGCCCCGGTAAATTAAGTGCACCATCACCTTTCAGGTTGCATGACCTGAAAAGTATTTACCGTAGGATACGCAAGTGTATATCGTTTAAATGGCCATGATGAAAAGATTATAAAACAAGCTAAAGTAGTCCCCTTTGGTTTAAATTATTTTATAGACAACCACTTCTTTGATCTGAAACTACAATGTAATGTAACATGAATACATACAAATGTGGAAATAATACCATAACGGTTTCGTCAACCTGCACACCGTTTTTAGATAATTGCTGGCTACACATGTGGATGAAAAGGCATCTCCTAGAAATTTTTATCTGTGCTTGTTTTGCAATAATGTTACAGTGATTTAAAGTTGATGCCACTTTACATTGTGGGTTTGTTCGATGCTGTTTGAAATACCAAAAATAAACACAAATGAAGAAAATCAGTGAGTGGCTTTTTAGGCGTGTAAGGACTAATTCAATGAAAACAGTACAGAATAGGGTTGAAAACGGTTACAAATCATTTCCACATTTTTGCATACCGATGTCATATTGTAATTTCAGATCAAAGCAGATTTTTGCAACCAATTAAATTAAAAAGGGTCGTACTTTTATCTAATTTATGATCAGTTGATCAGTGGCTTTTGCAACAATGTATCCTTGTTTATGTATACGTGAATGTTTAACTTCACGGGGTTGGTCAGAGGATACTGGACCTTGTTTACCGGGCCATGGCTCATTCATATTAAAACCAGTCCTTGTGGTTTACCAGGGCATAGCTCGACCACCTCAAAACTAGTTTTTACGGTGATACAGCTCTAAAACTCTCTTAACACTCTTATTACTTTACCAGGTATACCATAATGAGAGACATTGTGAACTCATCTTTGCTGGTTAGTAAATAAACTGTACTGTCCGATCGTGGGCCTTTGCAAAGCTGACAGCCATCTGTACATGGACCTCCTTAAAAGCATTAATAATACAAAGATGAAAAATGAAATTTTTGAATTTAAATACTTTAGTTTTTTCTCGGTATTTCCAGTCGTTCTGTTTAACTTCTTTCCGTGCGCTTTTTTTCTTCATCTTTTCTTTTGCTTTATTCATTATTATATTTTGTTGATTTTTAGTTAAAATTGTTTTTTTTTACGGCACTCTTCCAGTCAGACCGACATACAAATAATGCTGCTTTAGTGAAAGTGAAGATATTAAATGTGGGCCTTAAGTTACTCTAACAATATCAAAAAGGTCAAATATTGGACAAATAAAGGTTAAAAAGGTCCGGTTTTACTGAGCCAAATTTCGACATAAAACTTAATGTCCAACATCAAAGAACCAATTTTTTACATAACAAGTATTGAATATAAAACAGCTCTTTTTCATTCCTTCAATAAAAGAAAGGTACTCATTTAGTTCTGTCTTAAAAAGATTTCTGGTGTTGGGTTTTATGTATTTGCAAAACGGTAGCAAAGGAAATGAAGCTACAAGGACAACAGTTGAAAACAAGTTAAAAGGTGGAACATTTTTCTTTCATTGATGTGATATTTATTACCATCAATATTATGCTTTCTAGTAGGAAAAGTGTTATGCGAACATGGACTTTAACCAGGTCTTGACATCTTAGAAAATATGAAAA
Organism: Hermodice carunculata; assembly: GCA_964020975.1. Classification (NCBI taxonomy): domain Eukaryota; kingdom Metazoa; phylum Annelida; class Polychaeta; order Eunicida; family Amphinomidae; genus Hermodice; species Hermodice carunculata. The sequence continues at coordinate 297,545 of CAXHWN010002465.1, read as the reverse complement.
TTGCAAAATGAAATTTGTTCGTTCTTTAAAGGGCTATAATGAATCAGAATAAGTAAAGTACTCTTGATTGAATGAATTATTGTGTGGACTTAATGCAGAGAATAATGATTATTGTAAACATGTACTAAGAGATACGTTCCTTCTTCCTTTCAATTTTTTTTGTTCTTTGTGGCTTTGTTTGGGGAGTGGTGTTGCAGATGATTAATTTTGAGCGGGGTGGGTGGATATTACTGGACCTTTTGGCGCTAAGGGGGATGTCGATCCTCCCCTCACCCATCCACCCACCCCCGGCTACGGGCTCCAACTACGTCCTTGTTGCTGACACATCCCAATTAAGTTGTAACAATGTTCGTTAATGGACTAGGGTGGAATATGGTTTAAGGTTTTACTCACCAAAAATCACATTTAACTCCGCACTATAGAACAAAGAGAATCTTACATGGGGCTGGGGTGGGGTAAGTATTTTTTTTTTTTGATAATTCTTTATTTCATTTTTTTACACTATACACGTAACACATGGTATTGACAACTAAATTAAACATACATGCATGTAATAAAGTAACTGAATATAATTTACTTCGAGTCAGGAACATTTCAAAATTGTTCGTACAAATTATATTAAACTATTACAAATGACTGACCACCTTTTAACAAACATATCATATTTCCCTTGACAGTATAAAACTTGTTGCTCTACTGATATTTTGAGCTTCAAATATGAAAGAAAACCATCAAATGACACCTGTCGTTTGTTACACAATTGTTTGTGAATAAAATATTTGGTTTGTAGAATACGATTTTTTAGGGAATAGTTACCTTTAGTCAAATAAGAACCTAGAATAATGAATTCAGCAGATAAATTTATAATATTATCAGGATACAATGTGTTCCACCATTCTTCAACTTCATTCCAGAATAATTTAATATCGAGACATTCCCAAAATCTACGCAAAATTGTATCTTTTTCTAAACAATAGTCACATATTTCTGATTCTACAAGTTGTATTTTGAATAATCTTGCTTTATGGAATACAAATTTATGTAGAATTGCAAATTGAAAGGCTTGTATTTTACTTTCCATAGTGCATTTGAAAGATAAAGTAAATATTTTAGGCCAGTTATTTTCAGCTATATTAAACATGGGTGTCCAAGTTTCTAAACAAGTAGGAGAATCAGATATTTCATTATTAACAATGCACCAAGAAATTTCCTTACAAGTAAGGTCAGATATGAATTTTAGTTTAACCATTTAGTCTGAATCTAGGTATAAAAGATGGTTCAAATGTCCTTATGACTTTACTACATAGTAACTGTTTCCAATGTCCAGGAATTGATAACCTAAGTGAAAATACTCCAGGAAATTAATCCTTATACTAAATTTTCTTTCTAAAACTTCTTGATCCAAAAATACGCCATTCCCATCAACAAAGTCATTAATGAATTTAACACCTTTCAAATACCAATGTTTATAAAATACAGTTTTTTGGCAATAATGATAAAAGGATTAAACCATAAAAAGTCATTACGAACTTCTTTTACAGTTTTTGGATGAAAATAATTTTTAAATGGTTTCCAAGTATCTATCAATTCTTTGTAAAATAAAGGACAACTTAAATTCTTAAAATCAAAATCACATCTGCTCAGAAATAAATTTTCTATCTTAATAAAAGGTATAAATTCTTGAAATACTGATATCCACTTAGCATCACTGAAACCATACAACCTTTTAACCCAACTCAATTTTAGAGACTATACCTGAGTCTTAAAATGTATAACTTTCAATCCTCCTTTGTCCAAATTCTGATGCATAACAGAGCTCGTTACTTTTGTAGTTGACTTATTCCATACAAAATCATAAATCATAGATTGAACATCTTTAATGAAATTATCTTCAATGAATATCAGTGAAGCAGGATAGTTAAGTTTGGAGATTGCAAAATTTTTAACAACTACATTTTTACCTATTAAAGACAAGACACGCATTCTCCATACTTTTAAAACTTCTTTAAAAGCATGTAATTACACTTCAAAATTAAGTTTACTCATTTCCAATTCATTTTCGGCAAACGTGATGCCTAAAGTATGAAAATTTCCTTCTTCCCAGAAAAATGGGAGATCTTGAAATCTTCAAAAACATTAAACAGCATTTTTACAGATTCTCTGTCTGCAACAAAACAAGTGGTGTCATCTGCCAATTGACTTATTTTAACAACTTTTTCACCAAAAATTAAACCTGTAATATCTGCCTTTGACGTAATCAGTTCTGCTAAGGGTTCTACTGCTAAAACAAATAAAAAGGGGGCGAGAAGGCAACCCTGTCTTACACCACGGGATAGATGAAAGAACTCTGATGCATAACCATTATTAATGACACAACTACTGACTTCTGAGTAAATTATCTGAATCCGCTTTCTAAACTATGTACCAAAATTAAACGATAATAATACTTTATCTATGTAACTCCATTCTATAGTATCAAAAGCTTTTTCAAAGTCAACTATAAGTAACAGTCCAGTTAAATTTCGATCCTTGTAATACTGTATTATATCAGAAATTAATCTGATGTTTTCCCCAATGTATCTTCCTTTACCATATCCAGTCTGATCTTCACTAATCAAAATAGGCAGAAACTTCTGTAATCGTAGGGCTAGAACTTTAGCTAAAATTTTATAGTCTATATTTAATAATGAAAGAGGTCGCCAATTTTTCAAATATATTTGAGGTTTACCTTTCTTTGGTATTAATGAAATTACTCCTCTACGTTGATCTATTGATAACTTACCATATTGAAATGCATAATTCAAACTTTCAAAAACTAATTTCTTTATGTCTGGCCAGAAAAATTTATAAAACTCAGCAGTAAAACCATCAACACCTGGACTTTTTCCATTTTTAAACAATGTCAAGGCATTACCGCATTCTTCAATGGTCAATAAATTTTCACAACTATGTTTTTGTTCTTCTGTCAATTTTGTTAAATTAGGATTTTCTAAAAATTGTTGAACTTTTTCATCATCACTCAATATTTCCCACTGTAAATTACAAGAGGTATATAATTTCTCATAAAATCTTCTCTCTTCAGTTAAAATTTCTATGGGGTCTGTAATTTCTACGTCATTCACTGATAAATTTGTAATACACTTATTTTTTAAATTTCTTTTTTTTTTCTTAACCTAAAAAGTATTTATTACTTTTTTCCCGAAGTTCCATCCATCTTGCCCGGGATTGTAGCATAACACCTTTAGTTTGTTTGTCATTTATTTCATTCAACTCTTTTTCTATTTCTCTTAATCTGCTTTCTTCATTTTCATTTAATGTTGGATTTCTGCATATATTCTCTAACTCTTTACGTAAATTTTGCCCTTGTTGTCTTTGGGTTCTGGCTTTTAATTTTGAAAAATTTTTATTGATAGTCCTCTAATTTCACTCTTTAATGGGTCCCAAATAAGACCTTTATTTTCTAAATCTTTATATCGTACTTTGCATACTTGTATCAAATCTTTAACTTTTCCAACATATTCTTCATCATTTAACAGAGTAGAGTTAAATTTCCAGAAACCAGGTCCTCTTTTCTCAAAAAGATTTCCTTGGATTTTTAAAGATATAAGGGTATGATCTGTCTTTATAGATGGACGAATTCTATCATCAGTAACATTGGGAAATAAGAAAGAGGAGATTAACCAAAAATCCAATCTGCATTGTATTAAAAGGTCACGTTGCTGCCATGTAAAAACAAAATCGTCTGGATTTCTTGATCGCAAGACATCAATCAAATCTAGTTCTTCTATCAACCAATTATGAATACTGTGTGCATATTTAGAAATAGGTGATATATTCCCCCCCCCCCTTTTATCTTTCAAATCTAATATTGTATTACAATCTCCCCCAATAATAATGTTTTCTTCAAAAAATTCAACTATTTTTTCATACAGTGACTCCAAAAAGGTTAATTGTCCTTTTTCATAATTTTTTGTGGGTGCATAAATATTTACCAAAATGAACCTGGTACTATCTATAACAATATCTAAAATTAAGTATCTTCCATTTGAATCTGCAATCTCCTGTTGTATTGAGTAATCTAAATTGTTTGGAAGTAAAATGGTAACTCCTCGACTATTGCTTGTTCCATGCGAAAAAATTATATTTCCGCCCCATTCACTTCTCCATATTTTTTCACTGTCTATGGTGCTATGCGATTCCTGTAAAAAACATATGCCTGCATGAAATTTACGTAACCAATGAAGTATAGCCCTACGCTTAAAAGTGTCACCTAAACCTCTCACATTTAGCGAAGATAAATGAAAGGTAAATGCCATGCACTCTAGAAATCAAAATGCACATATATGTAACCGATGATGTATTTTTGGCCGTAAAAGACCAACATGGGTTGTAGCAGTATTAACAAAATACCGGTAAGTGTAATTAAGGTCAATCACATGAAAAATCCACAAGATTATGAAAACTATGAAAATAGTACAATGTACAAATAGTGTGAGCAATACCTGACTCAATGTTTCAATACACATAGTCATAATCAATAATGTTTTACTTATTACATTAAAAGAAATTAACATATGCCTTTCAGTCAATACCAACTTTAAAACTGTATCATACACAACATTCAAATAGAAAAGAAAGTCAAAAGCGAAAAAATCGAAAACCATGCTTACTAATATTATAAGGCAGAGAAAACTGAACATTTTCAAACACCCTCTTGGCTGGAGTATGATGGTAACTAGTCAGGAGAGTGAGAAAGCTAGGAAGAAAAATGGCGAATATTTACTTTAGAATTGTCATATATTAAATGACCTAATGGTCTTTTAATTCATAATGCTTAAGCAATTCAAAACAAGAACTGTATATCTTTTTGTTCTTTTGGCTACACAATATTAATGTCAATTGGAAGGGAGGAAGAAAAAAAGGATAAATCTCTTTAGAAGGCAGTGAGGAAGAAGCGTGGCAGAATCCCACCCAGACCAGTTCAGACCCAAAAGCCAACTATACTCCCCACTGCGGCACGAAGCACTGGTCACCTCACTGACTCTGCCACCGCCAGAGTGGTGACTGCAGTAGGGAGCCCGGGAGGGGGTATCTGCCGCCGGTCAGTGAGTGCCACTCCCTAACTGCCCTATGTCAATTTAACAACTATAAATGAATTTACTTTCAATTAATCATTATTTCCCATCCATACCCCCCTTGCACTTTTCCCCTAATTCCATATTTCATACTATAAATTACTGATAAGTAAGCCTAAACTAGGTTTCTCTCAAAAATTCCTTCCTCACTCTCCAGGGTTGTGTTAACCTGTGTAACTAAGAAATCCTAAGTTCCTCTCTCAGGGAACTGATACAAGTACCTGTTGAAATGCTGACCACTAATTCATCTGATGCATGCATCTGCAAGATGTAGCTTTCATATTCCTAGCGATATAGGCCATTATTAGTATAAGATGCTGCATAATAAACTGAAAGTTTAATAAACTGTTTAATTTATAGGTGACTATTTCCACATTATAATAACATTATCATGTACCTTTACATAATAAGTAACATATACTTGAGGACGTAAGTGTAAATTTGAGTTAATCAACATGAAGAAACTGATATAGCAGATTGCAAATGGCAGGGGTTCATATCTCAGCACAATAAAACGACTGAACTCCATTGCAGTGAGATACTCCAGTATGATGTTTCAGTACATATCTGGCAAATTATTGAAGAAAAAAAAAAAGTACTGATTATGTGTTTTAGCCAGCCATGACCATGGTAATGGTTATGTATAATTTCAGACAGAAAAAGAGACAGTACATGTGTATTTACATTTTAGAATAAGAATGAATAAGTTGAAGTCTTACTGATATATCATGTATCATATAAGCACATGTATACAGACTCCTGCATGTACCGGGTAAGTGCCAATCAAACAGATCTCAGCTCTGCAGTTCACTTTTAAACAATGTATTTATCATATTGTATATCATATTTAATCAATAGAAAATAAATTCAAAAGAAATCATATATACTATTCGATCAATTCTCAGGGTCTACAGTTAACAAGTCATCATAGTCATTGTCACAAATATTCTAATAGAAATAGGAAAAATCATGCATACTTATCAGTCAGATCACAGGATCCATCCTTCACATAAATGATATATATATGACTGAATCAAAAGATTACGTGTTTAGTTATCATATATATATATATATATATATATATATATATATATATATACATATTACTTTAACATATCCCATCATACCATATATCATATCACATATCATATCATATATCATATCATATATCACATCATATATCATATCACGTCACACCATATGACATCATATCATATTACATCATACCATATCATATATATCTTATCATATCATATAATACCATAGCACATCATATCCCGTCATATCATATCCTACCACACCATATTGTATCATATCATTCCATATCATGTGTACAGGAATACTGTAAAGGCTAGTCACCAAGATCACAGGATCTGTAGTTCAAATTCACTCAGATAGAAAAGATGTCAGTAACAACATCTTCATTAAAGTGTACTAAGTGGTTTATATCTAATATATAGTGTTCTCACGTTGTTGGCTCCACCGAGCAAAGCTAATTGCAATAGAAGATTAGGGAACCAAACGGCAAGGTTATATGCATTAATGTTCCATATTACATATGTCCTATGGAGTGGCATCCATCTGGGATGCATGGGTGTCAAGTCCATGGGCGATGTCACTAGTGTTTACCTATTCATTCTGTCTTTGTGAGAAGGCACTCCTGTCACCTCTATGATGATGGCTGCTCATGATGTCAGTCAAACTTTGCCCGTATCTCACGCGATACACCCTGTCGTTGTGATCTTTCGCAAATATTTTCCCGTTCCAGGACCAGGCATCCTTAATTCTGCGGTCATTTCTGACCCTGTTGTACACCAAGTAAAGATCTTTACATAGATCATCATTGATGAATATCCAGGTGTTTTTCAATGCACGTCTCTTCTTCATGACTTGCATCTTCACAGAGCCGCTTCGAAATCTTACAATAATAGGGCTAGGCTTACTCCCTGCCCCATGTGGCCTGGGTCCAATACCAATTCTGTGTGCTACCGGAATATCAGAATCGTCAAGCTGTAGTTGGAGTTTATCTCTAATCAACTGGGAGACAGTTGCATTGCAGTCTTCATTTGGAGGTTCTGTCACTCCCTCTATGCGAACATTACATTTCCTAGAGTACTGCTCGTTTTCCACAGCATGCTGTTTCACTGACAACAGATCCTGGCGTAATTTCACATTTTCTGATTCCAGTGATTTGATTCTGGCCTGTAGATCACTTACACTCTCCTGGACTGCTTTTTTAAGGTCATCTTTTATAGTTTCTTTCTTTTGTTCAAGAAAACTAGTCTTGAAGTTCTCAAACATACTCTCCACTGAGGCTTTCAGAACTTCCATAGTCATGTTAGAACAGGTGTCAGTGATTTTCCCTTCTATGAGGTCAACAAGGTCAGTTGATTGTTCTTGATCCAGGTCAAAATGACCTTCACTATCGCTTTCTGATATGCTCAAAATTTGCTTGGCTCTCTTTAGATCAACCTGTGGTGAAACAGAGGAGCTACTTGAAGTGGAACATCTGTTTCTTTTTCTTTTAGATTCTCCAGATGCTTGCATTAGTATCAGTTCTAGACAGCAACATGAATCCTATTGCACCTTTGAATGCCCACTGTATACATGGTCATGCTGTATGCACAAGTGTGGGGTGTAATACACAATATGGCTGTACTCACTACTCCAATAAGCCTGGCCGGGTGCTGGTTGTGGCCTCTAATATCCAGACATGATTTCCAGGCAATTGGTGCCCGGAAATGCACACAAAGGAACCACCAATTACTAATTTCTTGAAAGAGAGAAAAAATTCCTCTCAGCAATAACTTGAAGCTAGAGAAAATAAAGTCTGAGTTGGAGCACTCTTGAGGCACCTTCCAGCTTGTAGAATGACCTTGACCTCCCTCGGGGTGGGGTAACTTGTTTTTCGTGCTGGTGTACTGGCCATTTTTATTTGCCGTACTTGCGTACCTTTTAATTTCCTTCCTTGGTATCAACCACTGTTTGCACATTTTCTTATTTTCGTATCTTGTAGAAGAGCAAATTTATCACTTGATAATTCATCCTCAAACATGTAACCAAATAAAGTTAGCCTACTTCAATTGGTTTAAACATATTGTATTCAAAAGAAAACAATCAGGAAGGAGGGCAGAGCCCTATACAAATCCTTCTTGCAAGGAAGAGACAAAAGCACAGGACATTCGTAACATACAATCCAGGTTGACGTCGCTCGTCTCGTCCGAGGGCTCGACGAGAGGCGCAAGGAGGAAACAGGTAGAAGAGAGACACGACTAAACAGAGCACAGATAGAGGGGCTATAATGCCATAATCAAAATGGTAATAATTGAGAAGAAAAAAAATCTACGTTATTGTTTCACATTGAAAGCGTTCAATTTTTTCAATGTATTCTTGTACTGATAAAAGGATACGGATGTTTTCCAGAAGGAAACATTTTTCATGACCATATAAAACAGTATTAATTGAGAATGGAGCTACCAAACTGACAGAAGTGTGGAGGACATCTCGAGCAATGATGTATCGTGGACAAGTTAAGAAAAAGTGCCAAACGCTTTCGGTGGTAGCGCCACATGTGCAACTTGCAGATTCAATTACGCCTATCTTACACAGATGTTCGTTCAGCTGACTGCAGCCCATACGCAGACGGGAATGCAAATTGGGACAAGTGTCTCTTACCGATGTTCAAAAGTTCTGGATAAACGACACAACATGTTTTTGGATTTGAAATTTTCTGTTTAAATTGTGACAAAGTCGGTAAATTTCTAGTTTCAAGAGGGAGTGAGTTCCATAGAGTAATTGCAGATGGAAAGAATGATTTTAATTCAATAAAATTCAATCCTGAAAGGAAACAACACTACGTGGATTCTGTCATTTTGCGAATTTGTCAAAGTCATGCTTCATCATAAGAAACACAAACCAAAAAGACAAAGATTATCACATTAAATTATGTTCGATGTTGCGTGAAAATATAGTTCCAGGGAGTAAGAATCGGTTGCGGGTATTACAGGTGCGTGTGCATCCAGTATGAATTCTACACGGTGTAGAACCTCACGTCCACGCCCACTCGGGAAAAGACCTGTAAGATAAAAACTAATTCTAAACTCGTTTAACGCGCACAGACAGTTGACTGCATATTTTCAATGCAGGGAAAATACTCTCCATGCAGAAATGCGTCCCCCCCCCCCACGAAAAAAAAAAAAAAAAAAAAACTACTGACCCCGGGAACAGTTGTTGCTCTCAGACAGCTGTAAATCGAAACATTTACGTTAATGGGTAAGTCAAATTCTCGGCTGTGGATGATAATTTAAATTTTGTTTGCCAGGTGTATATCTCTGAAGCAGATGGGCCAATCATGGTCGAAATAAGAACTACGTAAGTCTTCTTGTTGATACGCTGGCGATTTGGCTGTGTAGCATAGCAGCTTATTGCTTAATTTCATGTTGTGGATTTGCAGATGACTTTGTAGTTCATGTAATTGCAATCACTCTGAAGCATAATGTGTTGTTTTTATTTTAGGACATAGGCTATTTATAAACACTTTCAACGCAATCCTCACTATTTCTCCTTGGTTGATAAGCAGGCTATTTCCTTTGAAAAAAAAGTTTCACTGCTGCTGCTAACTATATAAATGCAAATGTTCTTTATTTCTAATATATATATATATATATATATATATATATATTCTTTTGCGAAACCTTATCATGCGCTCGATTATTCATGTTGTCAAGCATATCCCAGGCTTTGATAAAAGATCTTTTGAAGGACACATTGCATAACTTATGAAAATATGGTGATGAACATCTCTCCAAATTATCAAAATGGAATACAAAGGAACAATTCCATTCATTTTTATGTGGACACGTATAAAATGTGCTTATTACTAATATACAAATAGGGAAGTATAGATTGGAGAGTCCATATTTTGTAGGTAGTTATAAATCATGAAAATTGAAAATTTTTTCCATCAACTAGATAACCTTATCTGTCTGTTATTTCGATGCATATATATTGGATATGACTTTAAAATGAAGTTTGTCCCTTGGATGGAAACAGTAAATGGCATAACAGAGTTTATAATACATTTAATTTCGTCTATATAATATGACGACAAAATGGTAAAACAAACAAACAAATAACAGGTAGGGCTAAAATATCTGTGATGTCCCCTTATTCATTTCTTATGTAGGCTCATTTCACAATTTCAAAGTTCTCAGGCATTCACGGTCATGGATTTTATATAATTGTAAGGGTTAGACTAATAGGCATATATGATAAAATTTGTATACGCTTTTATGTATCCAGATCTTCGAACAAACGTGCCTCGAACTATGTGGTTTAATTAACACTTTCATTCCCAATTGCGACTAGAGTCGTACATGTTTATTGCTTTTGCTTTTCAAGAGGATATTAGAGTCACAGTCATTGTAAAAATACCTTTCATGCAAGTTACAAATTACCTGTAGATGCCAAGAGCATAAGGGTAGCGAAAGGCAACACGTAACTTGCATAGAAATAGTTTAATAAAATCTTTGATAACAAACCGGAATTTTTACTCAGTTTAAAAATATTTGAATTATACTTAAGCTTACTTTGGGAAGTTCAGACTGTCACGAGAGTGGTTTACCATGATGGAACGCAAGGAGCGATTGCTGTTTTAACGAACCGCCCATGGGGGGACGCTTTCTGTTTTCGGTTTGTCAGTGCATTCGTCTGGATGTCCGTCCGGATATGCACATTCTCCGGACAGCGATATCTTCAGAATGCCTCTGCATATTTTGCTCAAATTTGGCAAAATAAACTGATTAAATTTTGGTGTCAGCATGGCTTAATTTGAGCAAATGGCGGACCTTCCAGTCAACGCTTGCGTTAAAGGTATGTCTATTTTTTTTTTTGCTAAACTATAGGCCCCCTAGATGTAGAAGTAGTAGCTAGACCTACTACTTTTGTATCTATGACTGTGGCTTAACACACACTGAGATGAATTTATATTCCATTGAAGAAAGTGTTTTTCCTGTAGCCTAGGCCCATAACGTTAGCGAAGTAAATAAGTAATTGTATTATTGTGGATACAAATTCCTCATTTACCCAGGTAACCCGCAAGAAAATTTCATTGGGTCGTTTGTGTGTGTGTGTGTGCGTGTGAGTGCGTGTGTGTGTGTGCGTGAGTGAGAGAAAGAGAGAGAGAGAGAGAGAGAGAGAGAGAGAGAGAGAGAGAGAAAGAGAGAGAGAGAGAGAGAGAGGCTCATTTTGTGGAACCTTAAAAAGTTGTGATCCCGTTTTTACAAAATAAACTCGGCTTACCTGATTGATTGGGTATGTTATCAAAGCTTGCTTATGGGACATTCGTATGGAACACCTACATTTGCTGCACCAATAACGGCAGTAGGGGCGCACAGTTTGAAGTTAGGCCATGTGTGTTTTTAAAACACGGAACTGCAAGTGGGTCTGTGGTGCAAACCGGATTTGGGCCCTACTGGCACATACCTAGTGTCAAAATACATCAGCAAAACGTTGTCTTTTGCTTTATGTTTCTCATGAGTTTTTATGGATAAACAGCATGCTTTGTTTATACACCGACCTAACAGTTTATCTGTATATGCATATGCGTTCGACCCCAACGCACAAGAGTCCATTAAGTGAATTCAGATAATAAATCTATCCGCAGTATTGATGTTGAGTATTCAAGAACGCACGAGTGTTTGAAGCATTGCATTGAGAATCTAGGAGCGTTGATGTATGCTTCACTGGACTGGACTGAATACACTCATGCATTATTCTGAGCAGCTTTTTGAGCGCATCTCAGATTACATTCAGCAACAATTCATTTTTTATCTCGTGTGAATGACAAACTGAAATGTCCACTCGTTAGTGCAAGACAAACGGGACTGCGTGCAGAAAGAAGGTTTACATTGCCCAATCATCGCACTATCAAGGTTTTAGTTTCTTGCAAAATCTTTGATTTTGTAATTTAAACCTGTCTTACTTAGAAAACTACAAACGTTTCCCATTGCAAATCATCTATTTTATCCGAGCGCACAAAATTCTGAAAAAAAGCCTACAAAGCACACTGTGTTTATACCTCCAGAGGTCTCAAACATATTTTTTAACATAACAGAACCTGCACATTTATGTGTAAAGTTCTGTCCCAAAACAAATAATGACGCAGCGGTGATTGACATTATGACTACAAGTGTGTGTGTTTTTTTTCTATTGGCTTTGTGCATGAATGCACAGGCGGTTTTTTTGGGGGGGGGTGAACATATAGGGACATTTTATATTTTATTTCTGGCAATAATCTATCCAAAGTTTGCAAAAAGCATTGATTTCGCTTTTCCTAGTGTCACCACCAACCACATTAAAACAATTAAATGTATCCCAATTGTGGTGATCACATCTCTTTTTACACTTGTCTGTAATGTTCCATCAAGGATGAATACATGTATTTAATCCTTTGTCGGCCATTATACATATGAATATTCCCCACGGCAAAGAGGCGTTTTGCTAGTATCATCATCATCCCCATCACCAACAGATATCTACTTTTATTCACATCCAGTGGGATGCTTCTTTTGCACTCACATCCAATGGAATTCGTCCTTTCATTCACATCCGTTAGGGTGCTTCCTTTCAATGATATCCATTGCGATGCTTACTTTCGTTCATATCCATTAGGCTACACACTTTTGTTAATATGAATGAATGACTTTACCATTGTACCATAAATACAATAAATGGTAATCTGTAACTCAATACACTATACAATACACTATACCACAACAGTACATTACAACAATCCCTGATACGTATGCCTTAGGAGCAGCTCCCCCCCCGAAAAAAAACCCTCAAGGTATTGTAGGTTTTAAATGACTTTAGAGTACTATAGTGTTCCCCTGATTTGTACTGTTTCCGAGATAATTTTTGTAAATTGTCATATAATTTCAATTTCGTCACATTTCATAAGTCTCATGAATTTGTGTTCGGGCGATAAATCGTCGAAATCTACGATTAATTTACTCAGAGTGTCAAATAATCTATTTCTGGCTTCTCTAAAATTTTGGCAATTTACAACGTAATGAATTTCATTTTCGACTTCCAAACACGAATTACAAATTCTTTCATCAATGGGAACTTTAACTGGCCTTCTATGTCTACCCTTTTCAATGTTCAAATTATGTGCGCTTATTCGTAATATGGTCAAGTTTTTCCTTTCGTTCAAATTCTTTAATACAATTAGGTACTTTTGTAGTTTGAAATCTGATTTAAATTTCGAATAGGTTCTCAACTTTTTATCTGGATAGGCTTGTTTAAGGAAGTCACTCTGCCATTGAAGTATAAATTTCTCTTTTAATAATTTCTCTATTAAACTGTGTCAAAATTCCCCGTATTTATCACCGCCATTGTTCCAAATATCATTACAGCTAATTAGCGACATTGTAGTTTTGATATTGTTCAACCAGGTCGAGTTATTCGATGCCAGCAATTCAACATTACGTTTGTAACCATCATATACAATTTCACGTGAATCAGAATTTCTTATACGGTGCAAGTTCTTAAAAACACTTTTCATTATTTTTAACGAATATGGATATGCTCCGAGCTCACTCAGTACAGCAATATTACAGGCTTTTGAAATCACTCCCAGAGTGTACTTAAGAAAACTCAGATGTAACTTTTCAAACTCAGTCCTAAAATATCCACTAATATCGTCCCTACCGATACATTTTAGTGGAGAAATTGTATAGGCATATTTCACACCCGTAAAGAAAGATTGGAGCAATAAGTTTATCAAAGAAATGCAATGGAATGCTTACATTTACTTACCTCCAGTGATATTCCCACCAATAAACTTTTCCTCTGCGCTTAGATCCCCTATCTGATGAAAGCTAATATCCCTCATATTCTGAAAACCATTTAATATCTGTGTGCGTATTCTCAGAATGTCTGCTCTTAACACTGTCCCGCTCAAAACAGGTCTGCAGATCGCCTGCTTCATTTTTTTTTTCAAATAGTGCCCTTTCTCAAAATATTGTCAAACCAAAACTTCAGAAAAGACTAACTTAAAGGACAGAAGGACTTTTCTTGGGAATTTGTTTTGCCTTTTAAAGGGACGTTTGGGTCTAATATAAAATGTTTCAAGTATTGGGAGTTGGAGGGCTAAGGACAAAGATATAGGAAAGTGTTAAATCGTATTATATTTTGTGAAAAAGGAGTAAGATAAAGTACCTCCTATCCGGGAAAGTTTGATTTTGAGTCTACGCAGGAGAGCAATATGCCGGCTAGCCTTGGTGGTAATGTAAGTAACGTGCCGGCTAGCCTTGGTGGTGATGGAAGTAATGTGCCGGCTAACCTTGTTGGTAATACAAGTATTGTGCCGACTAGCCTTGGTGGTAATGTAAGTAATGAGTCAGCTGGATGGTAATGCAAGTAACGTGCCGGTTAGCCTTGGTGGTGATGCAAGTAATATGCCAGCTAGCCTTGTTGGTAATGTAAGTAATGCGCGATGCCGGGATTTTATCTTGGCACCTTTGTACTTTTTCACATCTATTCCTCATTCCGATTTGAAAGAATGTAAGTCTCTCATATAAAAAACATACGAAAAAAAATAACTTTAAAGAATGGTCATATCTCATGAAGGTGTATATTTTTGTAAGATTTATGTAAAGGATGGCTAAACCGTATTTGAATTTGATCATTTTGTTGAGCCTTTAAACATTTGATTGAAAACATATATATCCACTCCGGAGATTCCATCTTTAGACAGACAATAGGTGTACCAATGGGTACCAAGTGTGCACCTATATGGACTAATTTACACTTATTTACTATACCTTTCTGGGAAAGCTGTCAATAAGAGAATATATTTCATGATGAATATTTGACATCGACATAAAGGTATAATAATGACGTATGAAGGATCCACGAAAAGACATTCGAGAATATACATCACATATATTCCCGTATGATTATGATTAAAAGAAACTACAGAAATTAACATGGAATGTCTTTTCTAGACATAATAATGTATAATAATAATAATAGTGGATCGGAATTTAAGTTATATGAAAAACGTGGTGATGTTGAATTTAACATAATAAATTACTCTCACATGGATAGATATATTCCACTCGGGCCAGCTTATGGTGTCTACATGTCAAGGCTAATTGCCTTTCACTAGAGTATGTACCGATTTTGACAATATTGACTACCGTCATTTATTTCTAATTAAAAAACCTGTGAAACAAGGATATTGCGAAATACAATTGAAGCAATCGTTTTGGACATTTCTGGGTCAAAATTACGATTTATTATGTAGAAATTAGGTGAATTTCAGATTTGATGTACATGATGTAGTAAACATGTAAACCTAATTGTAGCTGACGTTTTATGCACTGCGTGAAAGAGGCAATATATTTTTTAACTTTTTTTAAAGTTGAGAGTTGCTGGCATCAAATGGGTTTAATTTACTACTAGCCTTTGTTCGTACCTGTCTGAAGTCAGGAGAGGGATGGTTTCCTTCCTACTGCATTTCATATACGTTCACTTGTACATATACAACAAAAACCTCTTGGTATGTCTGCCTTGCATTTTAGGATTTCGACCTTGCTTGTTAGATGACTGGTGGACTTTTACCATTGACGGTTTTCATTTGCTCAGATATTCGGTGCATGTTCTCTAGCATCGTTGAACACACTTGTCCCCTTCTGTATATGATAAAAATCATTATTTTTATGTCGATGAGACATGTTGTCATCTTTACATATTAGAGGCTCTGTGGATCAATCAAGTTTTGCTGTTACATCTGGTGATGCTCATCTTGATAGATGTGTCAAGATTTCGACTTGGACTTATTTCTGACGACGTTATTGACACCTAATGGTCTTCTACTACTATCGGTACCAAAATTAAGATTTTTAGTGCTCTGAACTGCCCTTGCGGGTGAAACAAGTTTAGAATAGAGAAACATTTAATCGATTATTGAACCTGCTCTGTTAGGGAACAACCGCGACATATATAAATTTTATCAAAATCTATACACCTTAACATAACCGAACACAAAAACCAAGATACAACTTCTGCGGCTGGCGACGGGCACAAATATTACAAGTGTGAGACTATGCACTGAATCCGTTTTGTCAAATGATAACCGCTTAGATACAACCTTGTTGGAACGACAAGCTACAATTGAGACCCCCAAAGCAGTCCGTACATGACTGCCAACAATTTGCATAGCAGAGAAGAGACATACTCTGAGTTACCAAGAAATGCAAGTGTTTCAGCAGAAGCCATTTTGCTTTGTGGCAAAATTCATATATATGATGTTGAAAACATATTTGAATTGTTTCACGAATTCATAATTGAGACTACAAGATTTCAAATTACACAATGGTACCCTATCCCAAAGTGTTAAAATCGAAAAGGCATATGTATACTCAAGTTTGTGTTATGACTTGTATGCTATCTAACATTGCACTGAATGGTATATGTGTAAAACAGGAGTTTACGTTAGTGTTGTATCCTTTCTTCAATCATTTTTTGTGGAAATAAAATATGCGTATACATTAAAACGCCAAATTTGGACCATCAAATTCCCATTATTGAAATTGGACCAGGTTAATGGTGCATTGAAGAACAGAACGTATATGCTTAATTGATTTAAAACATAAATCAAGATGCTTTTAGAATCTCCAACATGTTGCATTGAACTCATCATGGAATATTCATGACTATTGGCTGACGAACATTAGCACATTATGTAAGTGCATATCGGACTTATTTCGTATGGCTTTGCTGCACTAAGGTAAATTATTCTTTTTTATTTTCTTTGACTTAGCTATATTAAATTGTGTACTTTCAAACACTAACGGGTGCTCATGTATAAATGTGAATCATACAAAAGCTCTCATATTGGGCACTTTCTATCATATTGTTATACGCCATACATTTTTTTTCTTGATAACACTTTCATTCAGCTTGGACCAGCAGATTTCCCGGTGTGTCCATTTAACACTTGGAGCAAGTTGAATACATAAAGGGGCCCCGGTGCTATCAATCAAGCAATGGAGTGCATTTTACACAGCAATGAGCAGCATCAGTGTGAATTCATAACATTGTGGCACACACACACACACACACGTACACACACGTACACACACACACACACACACACACACACACACACACACACGCACAGAGATATCAAGGAATTATTTCAAAACAAAATAAAGGCATTCTTGTTCACATTAAATGCAGTAAGTTGTAGACACAGGTGATACAATGGCATCCATTTTATCACGTGTACAATAGTATTTCGGGTATCATTTGTACATAAACTATCATAAATAGGTTAAACTAATTTCCAGTACTGAATGCGGTCCACTTTTGGTCATTTTTAGAAAATTTTGATCTATTTTTTTTTGCAATATTGTGTTCTATATACTTTATTTTTCTCTAAACCAGGGTAACATACCAATTAAAATCAGCTATTACTTTTCTGTATTTACATGTATGAATTTTTTCCCAAGGATAAAAATTACATTATCAATTGGTCTTAAGATTTTACCCCCGAAAAGTGATTGCTGAACTGTGAATTCAGAAATATTAGTTTATTGTGAGACCTACACAAACTGTTTCCAAAATTGAGTAACATGGTCACAATCCCAAAACATATGTCTAGTTCTTTATACAATTTTCACAGACAGGAACACAAATTTGATTTCGTAATTTTCCATATATAATTTTAATTGTTGCCAAATAAATAGTATTACGTAAAGATTACCAATCTACTTCTTGAATATCACGTCTTAGCTCAATAACCCTCTTTCCCCTCAGTGGCAGCGGGCTTTCCAATACAGTTTGTAAAAGAACTGGGTTACAAAATGCGGCACTTTGCCAATTTCTAAACTTTGTCGGCATTTTTCGATAACATGTCTTCATTTATCAAGACACACATGGGATTCATCAAAATTTCTTCTTTCCACCTTTGTGGAATGGCTAAGGGTAAGACTTCTATACATCAAAAATTTAGTTTACAGTTGATTTTTTTCTGAAAAACATGTAAATGACAAGGTGTTTCATCTCTGGCTTAAATAACAGAAATGTATTTAACCCCCTTGTTGTACCATTTTCAATAAAAAACAGTTACACCTCATATTCTCACAAATAAATTAAACCATTGTGCTTCATCTATAATTTCAGTTTTGTTTTCTAGCCCTTTAACAGTATATTCACTCCAACTTTCTACTACTTCCAACCAAAATTTACTTTTTATTTTGTTTTTAAAAGTCACCTACGTTTTACAAAAACTACATTCCCAAATATTATTTATCTGTTCATGGTAACTACCGTAATATAAGGTCCTTCCATGATGCATTGTAATCAAAATTAATCCTTTAAATGTATGCACATCTGATGGCATTAACCTGGATGAAACATGTGTAATTGCAAGACCACCTTTATCTGCAGATGCAATTAAATACTTTCTTTTAAGTTTGTCTTGTTTACTATGCCATAGATAAAATAAGAACATCTGTTTTCCTCCTTATATGCTCCTTTACATTTCGAATAATCTTCACTAAATTTACTACTTGTGATGAAGCTAAAGATTTTATCATTAAAGTTTTACCAATGGGGGATAAATTTCGCTTATCCCATGAGTTAAATATTTCTCTATTTTGGGGAGGTAGTTCAACTTTTCCTTGTTATCTCTATGTGGCGTTATTTGCATTCCCAGGAGAGTTGCAGGTTCAATTGTCCAACGCAAATGTAAGTTTTCAGCTATGATAACATCGGATTGTCTTATTGCTGCGATACGTGATACTTAAGTCTTTTTTAAATCAACTTTCAAGCCATTTTTTTTAAAAATTGATCTAGCATGTCAAAAATTTTCCTCAAACTGGCCTCGTTGGCTAACCGGTTAAAAGAAATATCATCTGCATATTGAGAAATGTTTATACTTGTTCCAAAAAACTTTATAAAACTGTACTGGATAACAATCTGTACCTGTTAATTTGTTATTAGGTGAATTTTTTAGACCAGTTAAAATTTCCTTCACATGCTAGTGTATCAGTCCCTGAAAGTGTTAGCACTTCTAGGTTGTTTATAAAAGATTGATTATCTGACATATTTCAATCATCATTCTAGCTTTTAGAAGTACGAAAATCTTATAGAACTATCTTTCTTCCTGTAATATTTGTTTAGAGTCATTAACAATTTGATTACCTACATTCAACTCGCTGATTACCTTGCTATTTTAATTTCTCTTTTCCAGATTAAAGAAATACTTTTTTCAGGCTTCTTCATACCACCAAACTTTATTTCTTGAAACAGCATCTCTCCTATCTTACTCTAACTCTTCTTCAGCTCGATTGTAGTATTTTTATATCTTATCTCATCTTCATAGCTTAGTAGACCAATTTTGAATTCATACTGTTTTAGGTCATTTTCTGAACTGCTTATTCTCTTATCTCTACTATGTTTCTTCTGATCTGCATACTATTTGGTTTTTGAGCGAATGTTTAGGCTTTTCATTTCCCTTCTCAATAATGAGTCCTCCACGTCTTTAATGCCTGGGTCATTCACAAAAATGTGATTTATCTTATTAACGTAATTAATGTCCTTCAAGAGAGAGAAGTTAGATTTCCAGAATTCTTGACCTCTAGGCTGTATATTGATTGATAATTTCAAAGCGATGCCTGAATGGTCAGATTTATATCCTGAAATAATGTGTGCTTCCTCAAGACCATTTACTAAGTCAAAAGTCACCAGGAAAAAAAATCTAGTGTACTGTGATTAAATGTTGGATTTTGTCGCCTCCAAGTGTATGTGTTGACATTTGTGTTTTTTTCTCTCCACATATCTAAAAGATACGTACCTTCCATTTAATTAGGGATTATTTGCTGGTTTTTAAAATGTGTAACTAAATTCCCACCAAAGTTATCTTTGGCGATATCTAGGGCAAAATTGAAATCCCCTTCTTTTACTTGTTGGCCACTTGGAAATGTTTTAACTAATTCAACGAACTGTTCACAGAAGAAAGGCTCCTCTTTATTATATCCATAAATATTAGCCAATGTAATTCACTGTTGCGTCTGAATGGCCGTAACAAAAATATTTGACAGGTATTCTTCTTTGATATGAAGCTCTGCATTTATAAGCAAAACTTCACGTATTTAGCTAATTCATCATTATATTTATTCATTATTATGTGGGTTGTCTTTGCTGAATATTTAGCTTAGACAAGGAGCCGCTACTCAGAGAGACATGTACGGGTAAAAGGCTCCGAAACATGTTGAGTAGTTACTAGCCTATGTCAAAAATTTACAGAGGAACGTCTGCAATATGGACAATAGTACTTCTGTGTATGTAAGTTAGACAGGGACAGGTTAGCTTATGGAGAGTAAAGAGTTCGGACTGCGGAATAGGGTAAAGACTACTAGGAAGTGGTTTTGGACAAAAAGACACAAATACAACTATAGTAGATTCCATTCGGCGTACTGCTGGTTCTGAATTTCTTTAGTACAATGTACATCTTGGAGCAAAGAATAGAATATGGTTTCTCATGTCGCAATCTGAATAATTTTCTCCTCTTTTGAGAGTCTGTGATATCACGAAGATTGAAAGACAGTATACCTGAATATTTAACCATTATCTATATGGTTGTAAGCAACACCAGTTTCCTGCATGATACCCCAATTGAAAGTTTGATACGCGTATATGGATGAAAGTTTGTGTGAACCTCGCTCCACCAATCAAAAAGAAACGAAAAGGCATTTGCTGAGATTAATTCCCAGCATAATGAGTCAGATAACAAAAACGTTAATACACTAAGGGGGTCAATTCTTTGACAGCATCTTGGTCTTAGCTAAAACAGAACAAAAGAGAAATGTTCCTGTTACATATTCATGATATTGTCTACCACATACATGACTTATATATACTTTTTTGTGACGAAAAAAAAAAAAAAAAAGAAAGTGTATGATTTACTCGCACTTTGACACATTATTGACTAATCTACTACAAACCTGAAAGCTAGGCCACACACTAGAGTATGGACACAACATCCGGCCGGTCTGTACCCTGTATCCACAACAAGTACCATACTATCCTCCCCTCTTACCTCAAACCACAGAAGATCTAATCGAAGCAAGATGGAAGCAGGAGTTATTTGCTGTCCACTGTCACAATTCTTCAATTGTCCTCGTTATGATTGAAAACACCCTGTATTAAAACAAGCAGACAAGACACATCCAGACAATATGCTCTGATCAACAGCCTTCCATGGCATGGCCCAGCCAACAAAAGCTGTTCACCCAGTTCTTGTTCAAGGGCGAAAGGATTAGAACACAGTTGCCCTGGTCAATCCCAAACCTGTACAAAGGACTATATCCCAGAAACACACATGATCTTCTGACTCAAATACATATTCCATACAATGTTGCTGTATGCTTTATAAGATAATGTAATATTTACATATACTCCAGCGGACCAAAGACCTTATACCAGGGCCCAAATTAACAATCAAAAATTGAAAATTTATCAACAAATTTATAAATGTGTATCTGTTTTTCAACATGGAATCCAGAGGGCCCGCACCTTTGGTCCCTTAACCTCAGGTATATATTTTTTACAATAATGGATTTTACATGGTAAAATCATAGTCCAAATTTACCCCAGTTGATCAAGAACCGTGAATTTTGAGATGCCAGATAATAATAATAATGATAATAATAATAATAATAATAATGATAATAATAATAATAATAATAATAATAATAATAATAATAATAATAATAATAATAATAATAATAATAATAATAATAATAATAATAATAATAACATTCGAACGCTTCACACCCTGACCACTTCCATTTTAAATGGAAGCAATCAGAAATTACGAGTAGTAAGTAAATATATAAATCCAACTGTAAGTATAATAGTTACCCAAATAGCCATTGCTACAATATCCACCTATGTTTAAATAACATGTTTTTTTCCATTTCCTGACCTATCCTACCAATGACGTTTTGTCACAGAGTAAAATTTGTGTACTCATGCAGGGACTAGGTACTAATAAATAAGCAGTACTTTGCAATAAAGAAATGAAAAAAGAAGCAAAAAGGTTTAAAATCAGTTTACAAAAAGCATGTATATAATTAAAAAGAGGATAAGTTACCTGTACTCAGAAAATCATTTGGCATATGACAAGTATAAAATATTTGTGAATGTACAATGGTAAATACATCAACCAACCCATGCACAGTGACCTTTAACGGTGTCCCGGCCACTGGCTCCCCCAAACAGCTCTCACTTCATTCCACCTACATGTATGTGAACATTGCTGGCCATCACCTAGAGACTCGTACCACTGCAGCCACTGCACATTTTTGTTCCACTTTATGGATTTTATCGTATATCAAATTCCACATACTTTTTGTTTGAAATAAACTAAAATTTTTAATTATTCTAAAAATGTTTTCCTTAAAGGTTCCCTCAAGTCCGATGATCCTATTTTTTCTAGAATACTGCTCATTTTAAACAGCATTAACTTTAACTTTCAAGAGGTCCTTCTTGAGTGCCTTCTTTTCTGCCTCCAAGTTCTGCTTCTGGCTTTAAGGGTAGGACAACTATCTATCCTTGACACACTCTTTCATTTGTCAATCAAATCTCTTTACATATATTCAACCACTGATTCACACACCCCCCCCCCCCAAGATTTCCATACCCATGTTGCCACAGTCCACGTATACTCCCTCCCCTATATTTGGTAGTGTCAGGTCGGCCTGACCACCAGTGTTGCTCTCATTATTAAGAGCAGGCTGCCTTGCCCTTTTAGTATCCACTGGGGGGGGGGGGGGGGTTGAGATGAGGTAGTGGAAAAACTGAAATGCCTTCTCCTCATCAGTCACAAATCTTGACAGACTGAAACAGTTAGATCCCAGCACCAACCCATTACTCAGTGCACAGAGTGTATAGCATAGAAACACAATATGAGGTTTCCCTTTAGTCACGTCTCTCTGATCATAAGCCAATAGTCAACAACAGTATGGCTGTCACAATGGATCCAACTAGACCACATGCAAGTCTAGGTTGCTAGCTCTGAATTAGTTTCCATATGCTGGACATCCCTGCATTATATCCCAGAGTAATCTCTGATGGATGTCTTCAACGCAGCAACTGTCCGAGGTTTAAAAACCCAATAGTTTCTGCAAATAGTCGACCTTTTGCTGGGGTGGCCACAGGTTTCCCTGACGCGCGAAAGAGCATTGATGTAATACTGCATAGCCATTTATTCAGGAAAATGCTATGTATCACCACCGATGAGATGCATTTTTTTGAGATTCAGAAAATTAGATATGGTGGGCTGAAAAGGGTATCAGAGAATATTTCGTGATGGCTTCGTGAACAATGTTTTTGCCATGGTCACAGTGACTCAGTAACACTGCTCTCGCCTAGGGAAGAGATTACATACACACGTGCATAATTAGTGTTAAGGACAGGACAGAACAAGTTTGTAGTTCACACAAGCGGCATGATGAACTATGCACAGAACTTGGGACACTTTCTACACCTTAATAACGTGTATCAATACCACATTCAACAATTTTGCAAAAGGTTTTGGAAATTGAGGCCACCATGCCCATTTTATGTTTCTTCCTTTCGGCAAAGCGGTTTCAGATTCTGCAAATAAGTTGTGAGCATGATATATGTCAAACAGATACCTGCCAAGGAATACGACCTATTGTGTCGTAAGAGCAACAGCAAAAGGTATTGTGCGCTATTACATAAATGTACTAATGCAGCTTCTGAATAAAATGTGGATTTTTTGCAGAACTTGTTTGTACCGAGCACATTTTTGAATATGTATGCGCAGAAGTACAGCAGTTTGCTTCAAAATGCAATGAGTTACTACACATTAAAGTAGTCAGGTAAAGACATTTCTGGTGCTAGAACCTTTCCACTTTAAAAAAAATATTTCATGCATACGGCCAATATAATCTGAACATAACTGACATTGCTGAACAATGATGCTCCTGTTGTGGCGTGAATACCAGTGGTGTCCGGCAGTTATTATTTGCTGTTTTCAGACATTCATTGCTGATCATTGAAGGCTGCCAATGGCAGTCATTCCTTGTTCCCATTTTCTGTTAACTATTTCCTTGCTTTAAGTATTTTTCTTCTTTACTTTTAAAAGCAAATCTAATTTCGATACTTAAACTCCTTCTTTCAGGGCCATATTTTGGACAGAATCACAGCTTTCCTTGGCAGGCTTTGGGAACAATGGGTTCAAAGCGCTCCGAGGAATGCTGTTGACCTGAACCATAATATTCTATGTAACTACGGGCATGCTAGTACTTCAATGGGCCGTCTTCTTACTATGAATATGAATCTTGCATCATTATTATGATTCACAGCAGTTCGTTTTAAATAGCTCTATTTTATTTGCAGTTTGCATGAGTGTGGGCATGTGGATTGCATGTTAGGGCAAAATTTATGAAGACAACTGAATATGAAAAACCAAGAAATTCCAGGTGCAGGTCAAAGTCTCCAAATGTAATTCTAGAATATGTAAATACAAATTCTGCATATCAAATTTTGCCATTTGTAAATACATATTTTTTCATATTTAGTTATATTTTGTGTTTCCTGAAAAAGCTAATTCAAATAGTTTAAGGTGGAATAGGAGGTCTTTGGTCTTGTGCATGTATATGAGGGCAAAGTGAACACGGACACAAAAACAATTAATTTTCAGTTGAAATCTGAGTCTGTATATCTGTATCTACAACTCTATAAATGCGTAGATTATCCTTGACCTCTCGAATCAGTTAAAAGCATGTACGGTTTCTTAGCGCCAGGGGCCTATGTAAAATTCTAATTTTTGATGCCACATATGTAGTCGCATGCCAAGAGCATCCAGTGAATATCACTACCTTAAAGGAGGAATAATCACTTGCCAAGTCGTTATTCTTTGATCACGAAAGTGACGGCCTTGTATGGCTAAAGACTGTATGTCCAGCTCATTAAAGGAAAAATATACATTTATAAGGACCCTTAATGACAAATTACGGATTGTGTTGGGGAAAATAATAGAATTTACTTCTCATATATATTGAGTGTGGAATTTCAAATAATCAATATAAGAATCATTATTCTACACTGTAAAAGGTGACTCATTTGTAGCGGGCTGTCGTTCAATTTCGCTAAATGTTTGCCGCCAAATTCCATCAACAGCATTAAAATGGCAGTTAATGAAACTTTGCCAATAATAATTACAAAGAGGAATATAAGTCATCCATATTAATTTGCTCTTAACGCTTTCCAGCCCTCTTTTTTTTGTTTGATTGCATGTGAATACAAATCTGATTTATCATGTTAAAATGGGATATCAAACTCCCAACATCAAACATCCTTGAAACCAAACCGAGCAAAATCTACAGAAAGTGAGATGCACTTTTTTGTGTTCACTTCTTGTAGCTTATTTAGCCAGAAGAATTTCAAAGTTTGAATGAAAAATAAAAAAAAGTTGAATCCATTTCAAACTGAACAATTAGGAAAAATGTACTTTCACTTTGCGAGCTGTATGAGAACAAAATATATGACACAAATGACAATGATAAAACACAATTTCCCACTTAACGTACATTTTAAAGATAGATACTTCGCTGGACTTATTTTTAGTTTACTGCGTTTTATGGCCTATTTTGTGGACACCTCTGCCAAACAGAATAGCTTACATGGTATTGTAAGTTTTGTTGTCTCTTCAACATTTTTATGCTGCTTTCCGTTGTTTTGTAAAGCTTGTTATTGTTCAATAAACAAAGTAAAATAACATCAGTCCAAACTTTACTCATCGTTTTTAGATTGGTGTTGTTGGAAGTAACTGATCTTATGCTAAATGGAGATAGGATAACATTGCGTGATTGTGTGATCCGTTTCTGGCAATAACCTCGCAAGATATAGACTAATATCTGGCGCGGATATTACATTCGAGATATTGCAATGTGATGTTGAAAAATTTATAACACGGTATTTTATTAGGTTATACGAGATGATAAAATGTAATTTTAAAATCCAAGCTCTTCATTCGATTCCATAGACAGATTGTTTTTCTTGATTTGTGTACGGTTAAAGCACGATAGTGGGTAATATTACATGTTGGTACTGTACAGACCGTAGTATCATGATTATTTAACATGACGAAACAGAGCAAATAGCAGCGGAATTGGAAATGCAGTGACTCTTATCGAAACGCTTTCTAGAACAGTTTGTGTGGGCGATTTTGATATATGTAACAATAATTGGTGGCTGTAAAAATGGCATGCTCTGATATACATGCATGTGTGTATTCATGTGCGTATGTATATATTAATACTTTTAAATACACGCAATTATGAAGAAAAGAACAAATACTGAAAAACACAGGAGTGCATTGTAAAGTGCCTGTGGGTCTCAGTTTTGGTACACATGGGAAACCAGCGAAATGCATGTTATGATAAAGAGTAGTTGCTCGCATTCCCGACTGAGGCAGTGACTGACAAAAGGTGTATATATGAACCAAACAGAATGACAGATTGGAATGGTATGTCAGATAAACGTCCTTAAAATGACTCGCGGCGAGACAGGTATGGACATGACCAACCGAGCGGATTGATGCACGTGTATACCAATATGACTGGTGAAGAAATGCACTTAAGAGGGACATCACAGATGGAACGGGTTGGCAGAGAGACATGTCAACACCATTCGTGAATACTTAGAGTTTGCCCAGTTCAGTATCCTGTACGGATACAGGCTCTCGGGGCATATATAGAGGCAAGGATACTCAATTGGGCATATGATGACACACACCACACACACACACATAAACACACACACACACACACACACACACACACACACACACACACACACACACACACACACATACACACACACACATATACATGTATATATATATATATATATATATATAATAATAAGTTCCGTTGTCCATATTGTCTCATTTTCAGCAACAGGGGCAAATCTTTTGTTATATGACTGAGGAAATTGGGAAATTAACAATTTTAACACTTTTTTTGCTGGATAGGATAAAGCTTGTCCTAGGTTCTCAACTCAGATCTAGGCTCTCAATGCAAACTACATTCTATATTGCCAGGATGCCAGTTGCAAGTGGAGCTGATTTGGTTTTGCTTTCCTCCTTAATTGTTGTTATGTAATTAACTGGTTGTCTTTCTTATGACCAATAGATCTCACATTAAAAAACATGACATAAAATCCTTTTGTTGTCATTGCACACAATTCCAGGACCCGTATTGCCAACCGCAGACTCTTAACAAAGCAGTGAAATTCCCACTCTGGCCAAACCCCACTAAAATAAGCGTTTTATGTAAGCTTAACGACAATGGGAGGGAGGGGGCATTCGCGGCATGGGAGCACCTGCCACTTCTTGTGTAAATCATTAGGTAGGGATCTTAACAACCGTGTAGATAGGTGAACTATACCATTTAATAGCTACAGATCCCCCATGAGCTTCTGAAAATATAAAGGGTGCCACGTGGCTGATTCCCAACAGATTCGTAAGTGGAGCTTCCGTGCGGGATTCACCATGTAGTCTCACAAAACAAGTTGGATGCTTTTTGGGATGCTCTTTTTAAGACACTGAGCCCTTCATAAGTTTCCAGGACAATTTAGAATTCTACTACCTGGACAATCAATTCTTCATTGAATAGCAAAATGAACATTTAGAAAGTAGAGATATAAGGTCAAACATTGCACTTCTTCAACGGGAATAAACAGGACACTCCACGACGTAATAATGTAATACGTCATCAGTCTGTAAATAATTTAAAAGAATGCATTTATTTAGCCCATTTGCGGGGAGAAAATTATGAAGGAAAAAACATCGGGTTGCCTTGTATGTTATATAAGATAGAGTGTATGTTAAAGTACATAAAACAGAACAAGGTAATGCAACTCGGAAGCGATGTGTTGCCAATTCAGCTGACGTATCTAAATGTAGTTTCTCGGTTATCAGGTCTTACATGCTTCTATTTCCGTGGATTTAAATAATAAAGACGTAGTCAATATGTCCCTGCATTAGGTAGAAAAAGTCTACTTAAGGGTGCTTCGTTCGAGGATGGATTTGGATGATAACGCGTTATGACACTGAAGGCTGGCTTCCCAGATCAGGACGTGAATGGCGCTGCTGAATAACACTGAATACAAAATGTGGCAAGACATGTGATATATGGAGCCACCTTATCTTCAGATTACCATCCGTGATAGTTTCCAGACATTTTATGACGTAAATCAACAGGTCTTCTTTGGTATATTATTGTTAGACTGAAGATAGATTCTTGCTCAATTTGCCCTCAGACTGCAAATGTCGCCGCGTGTATTTACTGTGTAAATGTTTGATGTGAGATAGTCACCAAACTTAGTGAATATTGGCCTTCATCATAGCTAGTTGTAACTTAATCAATGGATCTTTTTTTATGGTAATCTCTTTTTGGATTATTTTATAGGGATGACAGTCAAGCACGTTTTATGCTCACATCCATTCTCAAATGTGAATCAAAGCTGTGAAGGGCTTTCCCAGAAATGCTCTGTTATAAATTGTGTTGGCGATGAAGAACCTAAACATTTTACACTAAAAGCAAACACCAATAATGAACAAAAACACTCAATATTAACCAGCTTCGGAAGGAAAGCAAGAAAGGATTGATCCATGTATGGTCCCCCACTGTGTGTATATATATATATATATATATATATATATCGCCTGCAAATTCTAGGTACACCAGTGATGATATATTCTATAAGCTTTGATATATCACTGCATTTAGTAAATGGCCGCAAGTGTATTATAATAGCTGATCCGTCTGCCGAAATGGATTACATGCTTCCATATAAAGCTGACTCTAGACTTATACCGGTTCTCCGTGATAACTTTAATGACTTGCAAATGATACCGTCCAATCCAGAGAAACATAATATCGACGATCATGGAAATTGGTTTCTGCTCCGTGCATTAAAACAGGTTTACGAATACTAAATGGCAAAAAATTAGGTAATTCAACTGATAAATACACGTGCTTCAGTCACAATGGTTTAAGACCCACATGTATTGACTACGTTCTAGTTGATCAATCCTCACGTGGCTTCCCGAACATTGCCAAGTATCTTGTCAAATTGGTATCGAGTTCAGAGGAAGTGATTATGTACTAGTGTGTGACCAAAATAAGTTCAATGAACCATTACCGTAGTTGTTTGTTCGGGATAAGCTGCTTCCCCACAGATTTACTTGATATGCATTACAAATGCTTTGCAGGCAAGACATAGATTAGTTTTTGGCAGAGTGGATACAATACGGAAATACGTGGTGAAATTGACACGATGGTTGATGTCTTTAATAACATTAAATGTAAAGTTAGCAAGTTTTCATGAAAATTAACAAGTACCAAAAGAAACAAATCGAGAGGTCTGCAAAATATGACAAAAACCTGTCATGATTTACATACTCAAGTGAAAAGAATGGCGAAAAAACTGACTGAGAGTCCATAAAATGTTCATCCAAGACAGACCGACTATTTCAACAGGAAGTATTAACACGATTTGAGGAAAATTATATACACAAAGCAAAGAGTTTCGAAATTGAATTATGCAATGTATGAATGCTTTATGGGAACAGAACCCAAGGGAACAGTGGGAGCTCATGAAAGAACTGGAATAATCTGTCACAAAAACAGGATGCCAGTAAAAATATACAACCCAGAGAGTTGTTTCGCCATTTTCTCTAATGTCATTTCAAGGTATACAGCCTTGGAGTGGAGTTCCAAGAAATATGAAGTGGGTTTTTTTTTTCGTAATTAGAGGCGTTCTGAAGCATCTTTTCTGTCACTGGATTTCAGAATCAGAGAAACTGAAACCACTATAGCTTCAGAGAACTTGAAGAACAAGAGGTTATTAGGGTAGGAAGGAGTCCTAAATGAACTTTTGAAAAAACAGACACTTTATCTGAAGCCTGAAAAATGTTTAACATGGTCTTTACGTCGGTTTTTTTCCAGATTATTTGGAACAAAGGGTAATTAATTCTCATATACAATGCGCGCTCTAGTCGCGACTCTAACATGCATAGATATATACGTCATTCCAGTTGTGTCTCCGAACTTTTTTTGCACCATCATGAACATTCGGTTGCAGAAATATTTGGGAGATATCAATATAAGAAGAGAGTTAGAAATGGAATTGATACCAGGATGCCAAATTAGTGACCATATTTTCATTTCCAGAACTTTGTTTGATTAAAAAAAAAAATTATTACAAAAATTTGTATTTTTCTTTGTATGCTTTTTAGATCTCAAAAAGGCTTTTGATACCATTTGGCTCGAAGCTTTACCCTAAAAGTATGAAAATAATGTGCGGAAGGATTGATGTTTGGAGTAATTAAACAGCGGTATCATGACTCAACTGCACAAGAACGGTTTCCAATGGTGTGTTAGATGATACAACTATCAAAACATAAGTTCAACAAGGTTATGTGATGAGTCCTACTTTACTTGATATCTTCGGTAATGGGTCAGAAGTACGCTTTGCGGACGAATGTGACCCACTCTCACTCAATGGAAAGAAATTTGATATTGACTACACATTTTGTTTACAACAAAATTACATTTGAGGTTGTTACGCCATTTGTATGTCTTTAAATTCAGATATCCACAACAAGATGGTTGATGGTGCAATTAAGTGATTGTGTGATAATTCTAATAAAGCCCTTGGTGAAACTAAAATGAATATTTATTGTAGCAGACACAAACCCTTTACCTATCTTTTTTGATAAAGTTATCAGCCTATGTCAAAATTTTACAGAGGAACGTGCGCAATATGGACAATTGTAATTCCATATGTACAAAGGTTAGACAGGGACAGGTTAGCTTATGGAGAGTAAAGAGTTCGGACTGCGGAATAGGGTAATGACTACTAGGAAGTGGTTCCGGGCAAATAGACACATATACAATCAAGCCAATTTTAATGTATACATTGGACGTATGGGGAGCCTACACTGCCACGCCCTTCAAAACTCAAAAGACAATATTGTAGGATATTTCAAAAATGATTTTGAGAAACTCTGCACAAGATGTTTAAAATACTGTCTTGGCGTACGGCGCAAGGCACCCAGCATAGCCCTATATGGGGAATTTAGCAAAATCTCACTATCTCTAAAAGCTATGATATAAGCTTGCGCGAATTGGCTTCGACTTGTATATACGGATCAAAATTCTTTATCATCCAATCCATACAGCTGCTATGTTAAGATGTTTCAAACAGACCAATCAACCTGGCTCAAATTTGTGAAAGATACTTTGTATTCAATGGGTTTACAGGGACTCTGGGATGATCATTAATCTTACTTTTGCGATTTCCCTTCTAGAATTTTCCACGCAAAATTTTCATCAAAATTGCGTTGTCAATGGCAACAAGAAATACCGCGGTAACATGACAGGAAAACAGTTATACTTACAGTTACCTTTAGGAACATTTCAATCTTGAACATTTAAATGTCCTTTCAAAAATACTTCTGGAAACCAACTTGAAATGTGACTGCTATCCTTACAAATTTTGACTATTGTAATGCATTTTTGACTACGTTTTAATGATTTGAGGCCTAATGTCACTTGTTTCTGGCTGATGTTTAACATTTGAACCAATGTACTTACTATATTTGGAAATTCAAACACTTTTCTTTTTGAAATACTCTTAGTTTATATCCTTTAAAACAACATCATATCTTTAACTACATGCCTAAAACACATCGAATTATATAATCATGTTGTTTAGATTCTTATTGATGGTCATTTTAGGCCTAGAGGGCTTTTCTGATGGATTGATGTTGGTGTTGGTGTCACTTTGTGGACTTATATGGATGATGATCATTGTTGAGATGGTGGCTGCAAGTAGTACCTTTTTAAATACTGAATTTTATAGACATTTTCAACAAGTTAAGAACCTCCGCTTACAAATTCTCTGATGTGATGCAAATTTTGGTCCCTTTTCATAAATTGTATGGTCCTGTATGTGCATGAATGATACAACTGTTCAAGCCAATTTACTGAAATAGGCCTATAATTTCAAACAAAACTTTTTGCATTCTGTCCTGTGAAAACGAGATAAGGTTTTTCCCCCCTACGGACCTTTGCACTTACGTTTTTGGTCTCTTTTGGGTAAATACGAACTATAAATTTATATGTTTCAGCTATACATACCAAGGAACATTGCCTTTGGTCGGAATTGACTTGGATTTGTTTCATTAGGACTACGGTTTGGATATGGTAATCACACTGTCTAAATGATGAACTTAGAGATTATTTAAAACTGACTTAAAACTGGAAAGATATGTAGAAATGGTAACAAATTTTGACCTTCAAGAAAATATCACCAGATTACGTGTAAGTTTCCACAATCTAATTGAAACTTGGAGACATTAAAGGCCAAATAAAGTTCCTGCAAACTAAAGACAGTGTGCTCCCTGTAAAACTTTCAAAGATGAATACCATACCATATTGTGTTTTGTACAAAATATCATTAACCTTGGCAAACTCTCCTTAAAAAAAATCACGGTGTTTTCGTTTTTGAGCTTCTTTCAATGGTCATGGCAGGTTTAACTTCATTAAGAAATTAAATGACCTGGAATTAATTGCAATGTCTGAAATATCCATGTAGAACGGCATAGTAATATGCCAGTAGCCTCTTGAGTAAAAGTTTTGGAGTTAAACTCAGTATCATAAATGGAGGCCTTAAATTTTCCTATTCGATTACATGTATATTTAGCTGTTTCACTCGCCTATCATTTTTAAATTGTTTTAATCTTTGCTGTTTTTATTTTAATAGTGGCATCGCCTCCTCGCAGAGATAAACCAGCTTCGCCACCATGCGTGTCACTCTGCTGCGGTTTCCCTGTCCCCAATCTTATTCTTTCAAAGCACCGGACACTTTACTCCCCAGCTTGTAATATGTTATATATGTGTTTAATTTGTGCTGTGCGGAATTGAATTGTATTGGCTTGTCTTGTGTTTATTGCATTATATCTTTGTTTAAACATGTTGTATTTACTAAAACAATTGCCCAAGAGACAGTCTGCCTTTATGAAGTACTTTGGTACATCAATTGGCTATAGAACAAAGAGTGGATATCATATAGATAACAAATAGAGAACGCACAGGACGCAACAAATATGATGTGAAAGGGAAGAGAATAAGGAAATGGGTGGGCGTTTCTTCAGTAAACACACCAGTAGCCCATATCTTGCTTCGCTCTGTTAACAGACATATTAACACGTATAATATATGGTATAGTCAATTAAGGTCTTTCACGTCTGTACTAGCAGTCAGTCGAGGAAGATAAAATGATTTCAAATGCCCCGGCCCATTTAACTTAACAAACCATGTCCATTGTTCTGAATAGTGTCTGAAACTGATAGTAAATGAGTTATCTGGCGTAAGGGTATCTAAGCACTGCAGAACACTAGAATTGTTCTTAGAAATGAGGCCACATCTGTGGATTTGAGGTTTTGTGTATAATTGATACATCCTGGTTTGACGTTAGAGTTACATGGACGTCACGCAATGTGGACCACTTTGTGGGGTGGCTGCTTAAGTGTGATGTTGCTGTTCAATGCGCATGTGACAATAAGCTCTTCTTCATCTCCCCTGGTAGGGCACCAATAGCTGGAGTGTTGCTCACTTTTTGGATATAGTTGGGTGCACTAGCCTTTTCCTTGCATATGTGATTACCTAAACAGCCCGCATGGTGGAAATAGCGATTCCCTTTCTTTTTAGTTCGTACCATAACCACATAAATTGATGGTTTACCTTGAAAACATAGTTAAGGTTGTATCCGTGTTACAGGACGAATACTTTTGCCAGAATGAAACCATGTCTAATCTGCTGCCGCCTCCAGGCGTACCTAAAGCGTTCACATGTATACCGTAAAGCGTTTCCCTCCAAAATTATCGATCATTGAAAATATCTTTTTGGACAATTTATACCAAAAGACCATTACCTCAGAGCAAGCAACATTGGCAATAGAACTAATTGCCCGATCAATATTATTACAACCATGTACAGTTATTGACCGCTCTCGTGTTTAATATGGAAGAATTATTGCAATCCATTTGTCTTTAATTTCATCTGAACTACTTCATCCCACATGCTGCCCAGTATGGCAGGTGATGATCACATTCTGTGCACGCTACAAGCAATCTTAATGAAATGCATCTAATGCTGGTACAACAGATGCATTGAAGCAAAATATCTACACTATCTACGCAAAATAAATAAATGAAAGAATAAATAAATAAATAAATAAATAAATAAATAAAAAATAAATAAATAAATTAATTAATTAATTAATTAAAAATAAAATATATATAAATAAATAAATAAATAAATAAATAAATAAATAAATAAATAATATATAAATAAATAAGTAAGTAAGAAAGTAGATGGAAAGAGAAATAGATAGAGAGACAGACAAACAATTACAAACAAATAAATAAATAATAACCTCTATGTTTTCTTGCATGCAACTAGATGGTTTGGCACACACATTACATGTATCAAGTTGGGTATTGAACCCATTCCTGGTTCGAAACAAAACTGTTTGACGTTTTACCTTTTCAGAATAAAAGCAGGCCATCAGATTTCTTCGGTGCCGATCTGGCGCTCGAGAGTTGAGCATTGATCCTGCACCAAGGAAAGCAACTGACGTACTGCATTTTGTTCTGAAAGTATTAGCCACATATTTCATCGAAACTGCGTTGTATGAATTCTAACTACAATCAAAAGTTGAACGAACTTACCTATAAAAACAGACACTTTTGGCGAGAAAGGGTTAAGTCACAGTTTTATCACTCCTCTTCGAAGCCAAATATCTTTTCATTTAATATTGATCAAAAAGTACATATATGTAAGTATATATACTCCAAGAGACATGTAAGAGTAATTAGCTCCGAAACATGTTCTGAGTAGTTACGCGCTGAAGACCCTTTAATCCATTTGGGCTAATACAGCCTATGTCAACATTTTGTAGAACGTGTGCAATATGGACAATAGTACTTCCATATGTATATAGGTTAGACAGGGACAGGTTAGCTATGGAGAGTAAAGAGTGACAGCAGAATAGGGTAATGACTCCTAGGAAGTGGTTCTCGGCAAAAAGACACAAATACAATGTATATATATGTATGTGTGTGTGTGTGTGTGTGTGTGTGTGTGTGTGTGCACTATAACCTAAATTATACCCTTCCATTAAATTTTCTTCAGAAATATTAGCGTTCTTATGTTTAACATTTCTTTAAAAATCTTCCACTAGTACTTTTATCATAGCATTTTTTGGTGGAAATATGGAGCGTTAATAAACATTGTTATTCCAGTATCATGTATTTTTGTTGAAAACAATACTGATCCGTAACTTTTAACGATGCCACTGACACCAGTGAAATGCTTGCTCTTATAATTACCGTTACGTTACTGCCATTCCGTGAAAATATTCCTTCTCTGTACCGTTTTACGGCATTTACCAATTGCTCAATAATGATCGCTTCGACGTACATTAGCATAGCTTACTGTGCACATCCAAATGTACGTGCACCTCTGAAAGCTAGTTGGCAACATTCCAAGAAAATGATGTGTGGATATGTACCTGCGTGCCTGATAATTTCATTTCTGACGATGCACCACCTACAAATCAATATATTGCTATATCAAAAGAAACTTAACCGAGCAAAATACAGTATTAATATGTGTGGAAATTAAATTATGCCCTCTCCTGTTCGACATCACAACATGTTTGTACCTGTTTTATTAACTAAGAAGACAGAATCACTCCCATGCAAAGTAATAGAGCTGCACCCAATACTAATGACCTGTCTTACATTGGTAAGAAAAAATTATATATTTTATATACTAGGGCCACTGTATGTAGCAGTCAACCAAATTTTTGCTTGCCGTTGTGCGGATGTATATCATAAGGTAAAGACCTATGCAGGCATTTTTATTTGAATCAAACTGGCAGACGGATGACATATCGGCGTAAAATTGCTGCTATTCAAACTTACCAAAAATAGACAAGTGCTGTAAATTTTGTCTGCTTCAGTTGTCATCAAAAATTATTGGTGCAATCGTTCACGACAGCTATTGACTCGCATTTCATAGTGATAAAAAGAATTTGCGCTAGTTGAAACAAATGGAAACTTGCTTTAAAAGAAAACGTCATGGTCAAATTACAACTGACAGACAGCTAGCGTAGGTAACGCAATAAATTTTTAAAAATCTCTTCGACGAAAGCTATTTACTCAGTTTCCATAGTGATAGAGTGAATTTAGGTAAGAAGGATAGTAAATGAAAACGTCATTTAAAAGAAAACGTCAAAGTTAAACTATAGCACCGTGGGTAGATTGGCCATCAAATCGACAAGCTGCGTGACAATGAGAACTTATAACAGCTCTGCATAACGCCACAAAATAGTTAAGATCGGTTCATAATTTTATAAACAAAACCTGCTAGGACGATGAGCAAATATCATATTGTATGTACTGTCACATATTCATGCCTGTGTGATATAAATAATAATACCAAGCACAAAAATGACCTGATTTGATATGTGCGTTGCTTTTCTATGATCTTTTGTTTGCAAAATGATTTATCTGTTCTCAAATGTTTCTAGAAATAAATAAACGGTTTGATAAATTTATCCTTAATAATGTTATACACTATTCCAAATTTACATTAAGTGTACATTGTGTGATTGCGTTACAGGCACGCCCACTTCAATAGTCGGCACCTTTACTGCAACAACATTCCCTACAATGTAGACACCGCACATGCGTGACATCTTCACGAGTTAATATTTTCAGACGAGCAAATATCATGCTTTCACACGCTTTATTTGCAAAGATGTTGGCTGTTATGAATACTTTGGAATAAGCATAAGGATGTCTGCGCATCGATGGCAACTGGGCACGAGAAAGGCCACAATGGTTCACGAGTATCACAGGAAAAATCATCCATGTTTGTATCTAATGTTGATTACAGTAGCTTTTATGTCAACTGAAGCAACGCCACCGGCATCAATACCCATAGGTAGGTTTCCTTTGAATTATCAGTTTTTTAAAAACACAATGACACTTAGCCGGGAGATCAAATACAAAAAGGATCACTTCAAATGTGTGTTATTTTTTTTTTCATTTTTTTTTTAAATTTTCTTACATTTTAAGACCTTTTCGTGACATTTTTCATCTTTTGCCCTTGATTTGTACGTGAATAGTGACAAGAGGTTCAATTCCACATATCAAAAAGGTTACATTGATTTGATTTTAAACCAGAAACAAATGGCGTTTTACCCCATATTGTTTTGCTTACTTCGAGAGGCAAGTTACAATTTTAGAACGCTGTCTTCGCCTAGCATTAACGGTCAAACCGAGACCAACAATGACAGGACGCTTCAAGGATTTATAACTCTAACCATGTTAATGGATATTGTCAGAAGAAAGTATAAAAAAATGATTTTCTGGTGCCTTGAAATGAAACTGTCAACTTCCCGAACTCATGTGTGTTATATGCTGACATAATGTGCACATGCACGTAAACTATATCCCATATTGCATATCGGTTCAGATTCTTCCATCTTGTCTTTGTATTTTTGCTCATATTCACACAACAGTTTCTTTTTTCAATTGATGCAAAATATAGAATTGTTTGTGTAATGTTTTGCATTGGGAGCTAAGGTTTCTGGTTACTGTTGATACTCATCCAGCAAACACACGCTTGTTACCATGCACCTGGTAAAAACATGAAATTTGGTGACTTCAGTTACGAGACGTATTTTTTCGGAGGGATTGGGTACACAAGCTTTAAGAAAGACCATTTGTGAAAATTTGACATAACAGGGTATGCTAAAGCAAATCAGAATTACGACTCTGGCTCTAAGCCTCCCACAGCGAAAAACAATCAACTAGACGGACAGAGGAAAATAGTAAAACAAGGATGTCATATTATTAGTAGAGATACAATGCCATGCGAGTGTGGTTGGTTTCACACCCGATGTGACATTTACCCTAAACACCCTTCAGGATGGCCCACTAATCCATCTGTTGGTTTTCATTCTTCTATTGCATTCCACATTTTTTGTATCTGTTGCAGGAGCTACATTTCATCCTAGTCATGCCCACAGACACAGATTTTTTGAGCTCGCTGTTGATTATGTGAACAACGACCCGTCCATTTTGCCGAATACTAAACTAATATCATTTGTCAATTACACAAGGGAGCCAGCTGAAGCTTTTAATCATGTTCGTCACGGTAAGTGCATGTATTACTGCTGCTACTACTACTGCTACTACTACAACTACTGCTACGACTACTATCACTACTACTGATTGTACATCGAGATGTAGAAATATAACATAGTGCAAATTACATTAAAAGGTATGCATCTGAAATAGTTGCCACTTATTTAAAAACCCGCCAGTACTTTTGGACCTGTATCCACTATCAGGGCAACTTTCTCTGGTAAGGTAAGGTCCATTTTTTTGAGTCGGAACTCTTGACTGACGTGCCCAGTGGTGCTACTCAATTCAAAGCCTGGGGCCGACCTCATTGTCTGACACAGAATATCCCTATTCTGGGGCCACCACCGCCAACAACTGGGGATTTCAAGGTGTTGCATTTACATTTGTAGTTAACGCTTACCGCAGTAAAGGCTCACTCATATTTTACAATACATTCATTCAACAATGGTTTGTAAATGAGGATAGCAGTATGCAAACGATTGGGGTGGGGTGGGGATGGGGGTGGGTGGTGTTGTTATAATATATAAAATCAAAAGTGTATGTTGTGCAAATATTTCAAAGCATCGATAATGATATGATTTATGCTGTGGCTGTAATTCACTTTGATTGCCAAATTAACTGTATTTTTTGTGCGACTGCCCCACAATGCATTGTGCAATGTTCAAAATAGTGCATGATTTGCCGGCGCCAGGTACTGTGTCATTTGGATTTGTAACTGACGATGAAAATCACAACCGAGCGGGCAGATTAAAGTTGAGTTATTCAGTCATGCTTTGGAAGTACTCAAACGACCGTTTGCCCTGATAACTCGGAGAACGGACACCTAAAACTAAGCGAAATATTACGATAACGGTCACTGAACAACTGGGGCTATGCTGTTTCATCGAACAACCATAGCTTTGCAGGTATGTTGTTCCCTCGGCCTGTGTTATCCCTCCAGACAAGTTGAAATAAAATGCATGCGTTTGAGTTGACTTCACTGCAACACAACGGCACATGACAGCTGTTTCTCGATAAAATCTTTCAATCGGGGCTATGGTTATGCTGTTTCACCGAACAACCGTGGCTATGCAGCTTTTCTCTTTCTCCCGCACAAGTTAATACTCTATTCCCAACACGTTGAAGTAAAAGAGTGCGTCAGGGTCGATCAATTTTTATTCGGGAAGGGCTGCTTGAATTTTTTTGTTTGCTATTTTATGTTTCATGAAAACTTTTTAGGGTCTGGTCTCAGGCCTTTTCAGTAGGATTTTCGGAATCACACATTTATTTTTTGCTTGGCCTTAAAAAACTTGGACATTTGTTGAAACATGTTTAAATGGATGTTCCTTGCCTTTTATACATTACTTCCTTTGACGTCAGTTTAATTTCCTTACCTGCGCACAGCTGAAAGCACTTTTACAGACTTAAAATAATATGTACAATGAGTTTTATGCATAAATTCTCTGTTATGCTCAGTTTGTGCTCTCACAGAGCTTTTGCATTTACTAATGGCGGCGAGACGACACGAAGGCAGTGCTTGGCAACAACACGTGATGGACGACAAGTCAATACTTTACAATTGTCTTATATGTCATGCTTGGTTGTTACCTTCACTGTTTCATGGTGACAGAAGTAGCTAGTCAGTCTCACCTCCTTGCGAATCAAATATGGCGCTTCCGTGCAGAGGGTTAATGCTTTGATATTGTGCGGGCAAACTACAGAAGCACTATCTGCAAAGTACTGCTGATTCCTTTAGAAACAAGAGAAACCGCTTGTGTTTTTTTTCACCGTGCTACACACAAACTATTGTTCATTAAATTATGCAGATCCCAACATAAGACAATCACGAACAACAAAAACGCCTTCAGAGTGGAATAAAAGCATCTGTTCACATAATAGATGGACATCCTTGGTTCTGAATGACCTTATTGATTTGTAAACTTGCTATTCGCCACCACTGAGGCAATATTGGTACAAAGACTCCCCATAATAAATAATCAACTAAAAAGGAGAACGCTTCATGGATGCCTAATTGTTAATCTGTGAAATGTGTGAAAGGAACACTAGGCCACGCTCGTTTAGTTTAAAAAGAAATTCTTTCAAAATAGATCACCGTAGAGTATACATAATTAACTAATCTAGAGACTCTCCAGACGTATGGGGACACAAACCAATGTGGGGGATGCACAAAGCAAATCCTGTTAATGGATAAAAACAGAAAATAATAAAGCAGAACGGGGGCGGCAAACGCAAGGAGTAAGTTGAGCCAGATACATTGCTACAGAAACACGTGTATTAAAAAATACGAGGCATGCATATTTGTTTTCCAACACAACTGCATCCCTGTTTGTCATAGTTACCTGACGCCTGGCGAGACATGGGCAGCCGCCCATGTGGGCAAGCGAGTCATTTCTAATAATTTCGAGACAAAGAATACTTAGTACAGGCAGATGGAAGTTTTATTATACCCAATTTAAGAAAACACTAGATGAAAATGTCTTTGGCAATTGTAAACTCGAATTTTTATCTCAAAAACACTAATTTTGTGGGAAGGGGATATCAAGCCCTGTCTGTGAAAGTGACATGTCCGTGTGTCCTCCCTGGTTGACAGGCGTAAACCTCGTGCTTTGTGGTAAAAAATTAACATGCATGTGTCGTATTGAACCGTGTAGTTTCAATACCAAATGACTAAACAAGCTCAAAGATTTGTATACTTGGGGCATCTTCAAGGGTTTCACTACTAGGTATGAGATTACTAATCATTGTATCACAGACGATGTGAACAATAAAAATTTGGATTTACACGAGAGTTACTACAGACTAATAACAGTCAAGAAGCTTTTTCCTTTGGGAAGCATAAGTGTAAATAAAGAGGACAAAGGACTTGATCGAGAGCAATGCACATGATGGCCCTCGAAATGAAATAAGGTTCAACTCGGACGAACATTGTATCTGATGTAGGGGTTGACAGGACTGTAAAATGAGCTCATAGGCTGCCTATCGATGTCTTCAAAGCCAGCATGAGCCACCGTGCAGACGGCAAACAAAATGTCCTTTAACTGACCACAACACCATCGCAAAAGACTGGTTAATTCAAACCATCCAGTTGTATCACAGACCAAACACAACCCCTACACTTACCCTCTACGCTAGACCCAAATGCTATACCAATAGCAGCCTTTTTACTTTTAGCAACATTATGTAAACCATGACCAAACATGTGAACGCCTCTATTTTTGCAGCTTTTCTCTTCAGTGTCCTGTTTTTATTAGGACCAAGGCTAATTTGAGCTCTGTATAATTTTGCAAGTGGTATATCAGTGACATTTTGTTCTCTGCGTCATGCGGTTGAAATTGCGATTTAGCGTGGCACATCGTTGATATGCCCACTGCCTTATAGCTCAAAATATAAGTTAGAATGTTCAGGTGTAATATGGTAAATTATGAATGACTCAAAAGTTCCAAGAATGCATTAATGCGGGCAACTGTATATCGTAAAAATTCACATTCTCATACAGTGTGCAAAGCACAGTATAAATACAACTAGACACAAACAACACTTATAATATTACCATTTTCTATACTCGCTAGCAAGTACATACTTTGTAATAAAGGTGGATGCGCTCTGTAATTATGGAATCATCCAGGCTTCACTAAAAACCTTGTCTGTCATTTTATTCTAACAGTGTGCTATTTAGCAGAGCGTGGCGTTCCCATTATAATAGGCCCAGCATCGAGCAATATGGTGCGTGCGACTCAGCCAGTGTGCAAGGGCATGCACATCGTGCAGATAGCGCCGAGTGCTACCGATAGTATGCTGTCATTAGACACAGACAAGTTTACATATTTGCTGAAGGTAAATCCTTACATTTGATATATTATGCATCACCCATAAAATTGTTGTAGATTTAGTCTAATGTTTAATGTTTGTCCGGCTTCATTTTCAGGAACTGCTTCACTGGTTCTAACGAAATAGAACGGTACAAGTTAAGTCCACATTTCAGCAATTTTTGCTATCGGTCACTTTTTTGTAAAGCTGCACATCAAATATCAATTTAAGTGGCCTTTGACAGTAGCAAGATTTGAATCCATTGTAGAAAACAGTTATCAACACTTGCAAAAACTTCTGAAATTGCATTTGTGATAAGCGAGTTCCAGATGACGTAGAAAGAACAAAAAATCAGAAGTTACCTCTTAGGGTTTGCAAATTAATACAAAAAGAGGTATTCAACGATGTATCATATGTAGCAAAAGCTTCATTTTGTAGTTCGGTCAGTCATATTTTTGCAAACGCATTGCAAAATAATGTTTGTTTAAATCATGAATAAAGCGCTTTGTTTGATTGTTTGTAGATGAGTTCTCCCAACAGTATTCAGAACGAGGCTCTTGCTGCCTTGATAAAGCATTATGGTTGGAGTAAGCTTGGCATGATTGGGGCTCTTAGCGACTATGGTGAGTCAGACAAATAATGGCGTATCTTGCATCCTTGAGAGAAATCCCATTCCGTACTTGCCATTAGCATAATCTGCACCCCCCCCCCGAGTGGGAAACTGCTTGCTCGTAGTGATTCGCTAATATCATTATCTAAACTAAGAGCAGATTGGATTTTTCGCCCTTTGGCATTAAATTGTGTTTCATGTACTTAACAATTCAGCAACAAGGCTTACACGATCTGAAATTCTTTCCAGTGGTCAATATCATTATTGTCGGCCTGGACAAAATCTACTCTGTGAACTCCTTATCAAACAGGAACTGAAAAAGATGCTTCTCACTGTCCGGTTAAGTTATCCATAATTTTTTCAGTGCCTAATTTTGAAAGTTATTGACCTAGACATTTAGATGGCCTTTCTCACTGGCATGCCTTGAATGAAAAGTCCCTTTACTAGAAATATAAATCTTGTATCTTCATACCAGTTTAGATCAAATGGACTTTTATCAAAATCTGCAATGAAAGACTTAAAACTCCGACCTGATATCTCAGAAAAACATGACAGGCTGATGTAGCTTCAAAATCTCTCTCTCTCTCTCTCTGTCTCTCTCTGTCTCTCTCTCTGTCTCTCTCTCTCTCTCTCTCTCTCTCTCTCTCTCTCTCTCTTGTTAAGTCTGCATTTAATCTTTCATTGGCAATTGTGAATGTGCTCTGAAGTAATATAAAGACACCAGATTGTTTTTTTTTTTTTTTTTTTTTTTTAGCAAATTAACCTTTCCTTTAATCACCAGCACGCGTACAGTTGCACGACACCTGAAGACTTGTGTAGGTCAACTGCTTTCTCGGCGCACTTTGATTTAGTCAAAAGCGCGGCACTGTAAAAGTAAAGTACTACCATTGAACGACCATATTTTCTCTTGCATGAAATGGATGTGTTTACCTAACAATGTCAAGATAACATTAAAACTATCACCTATAGTACTGTTATTCCTATCGTTTGAATTGATATTATTTAAAACGCCTGACTGCAGAATGTCTCTAATTACATGATGACAAATATTCCACTGAATGTAAAGGATTTTGCAACAAGAATACCCCCCCCCCCCCTCATCTGTGCGTTTGCTGCCGCAGTACATTTGTTTCTAGATACCAAAGATGAAAGGTAGTGTACAATGGTGTGTTCTGCAATATATGTAAAAGTTAAACGAGACGGCGATTCCTTAGCATTAAGATAAAATATACTGATGAAATATTCAGGATTATTTGGAGACAGTTTAAGTACACGACATCTGGGTTTACTAGCAAGTTCGGCCAAAGATGTATAAATCATCAACTGCTCATATTACTACAGGTGTTGATGGGCTCCGGAATTTGCAAAAGATTGGCTCGAAGAAAGGGTGGAATATAGCTAGCGTCGAGTATTTCTCCCCCTGGCACAATGGGACCCAAGCTAACCTCAAACCAATGTTGCGCAGATTAAAAGACAAAGGTTAGTCAAAGAATAAATGTTACAGCGTGTTTGTTTATACGCCTTACTTTTTGAGTGATATACTTTTAGACCTATTTGTCTGTCAATGCCACCTAGAAGTTGAACGTTGAAGCCTGGTTTATGACAAAAACAAATAGTGTTGGTACAAACACATGCTATATATCACATGCCAACGTTTTGTGGACTTCTTTGTTATAAAAATAGATCGAAGAATTAATTGAAAACTGCTCAACCTTAATGTGGGGTTCAATGGACCCTGGTGTTGTATAGATCTTGCCAGATGAAATGTCCTACTTCGTGTGGATACATTTCTGACACTGCATTTTATTCTTTCGTTAAAATCATCGTTCTTTTCATAGTTCCTTTACTTTCAAAGTATTTCAAAAGATGTAATAAATGAAATGGAAAGAACACGAAAAGCCGAAGAATTCGTGACTATGCCCATAAGTATCAGCAAACCGATTTATTTTGACGCTTAAAATAAACAATTATTGACAGGGAGATATTTGGAGGGGTAGAAAGAACAAATGCAATTTCCCCAGGGTTCTCCCTGAATGC
Organism: Hermodice carunculata; assembly: GCA_964020975.1. Classification (NCBI taxonomy): domain Eukaryota; kingdom Metazoa; phylum Annelida; class Polychaeta; order Eunicida; family Amphinomidae; genus Hermodice; species Hermodice carunculata. The sequence goes on along the minus strand of CAXHWN010002465.1, from coordinate 252,616 downwards.
CCTTCTCTCCGTGAACCCTATTTCAACGAATTTCGCACTTTTCTCCCTGCCCACGGAATCGTTATAATTGAGTTAATTATGGGAAGGCTATCATGCCGTTCAGAAGTGTACATTTGGGCTTCAGAAGTCTGTGTCGCTAACGCACAAACCGTCTGTCAGTGCACATTGATGGTTGAGGCCTCAGGCAAAAGGGAAAATAAAGTGGATTATCTCGCATTGTCTAAAGGTTGGAGTTAGCTTGAAATTTCAGACGATTCCATTACTAACTACCAGCAGGATTATCCGACGGATTCCAGTAATCCGATGGATCAAGGGATACCTAATGACGGAGGGGCTTAGTTAGACGCCATAACCCTTTTCACATATAATGCCTTGCACATGCGTAGGACATGTGAAAGTGCCTTCCACAGTTCGGGACGCTGGGATGCGAGAAGGAGGAAACCATGGAGTTCCCAATTTCAAAGGCAGTAAAATCAATCAACCAATCAATCAATCAATCAATCAATCGATCAATAGTTTTCAGAAATGGATCGAGGCACAGCAGATAGCGTAAGCATATAAAAGAATTGTATTAAACGATACTAACATGCTATCCATTAAAATGCTCGGTTTTGGCCTAACTGTTTAGCTTGAAAGTACAAAAGTATATATATATATATATATATATATGTACAGCGAGAGAGAGAGAGAGAGAGAGAGAGAGAGAGAGAGAAAAGAGAGGGAGAAAGAGAAAGTAGATATATTTCTACATATACAATTTAATACACATACGTAACTAAAGATACAATATGGGCCGGGCAGTGCTAAGCCAATTTTCAAATTGTATGTAGAAAATATCCCATTTTCGGCTAATGTAGCATTTTAACCCCTCATTTTTGTTCAAAATATAGTTTTACCCCCACTGAAATAAAAAATCGCATTGAAAAAATAGTTTATCTGAGATTCGCAACAAGAACTTCACCACCTCTGCTTTACATGTGTTTCAATTAGCTACTCAAAACTATTTACGTATGCATATGGAGAAAGTATCTCTGTGAATCTCCGTGAATTAATAGGTTTTCAAACGCTCGGTACCAAACATATGAGAAGATACAAATTGTGTGCTGTCAGAGACAACTGCAAAATTATGAGCTATAGGACGCCAGACGGCAGCACCAGACTGTTAATTCACATAGATTTGGATATTGCCTTGACAAAAGTTTCAAAGGAATTTGTTGTTTTGCAAATCACTAACATTATGCAGAAATTCCGTCTCACGTGCTAACCTGTGGGGTTTATTGCAAAGTTAAAGGGGCATGTAGAGAGAAACGTGACACTAGCCATATTGGTATACAGTGGTAATATTAGTTGGTAAAGATTTAAGGAAAACACCGCATTTTCTATGAGGCCCAAGTGGGTGCTTCAAGAAGCAATGATTATTAATATTTATCTTGCTTCACGATGTTCAAGGCATTCGAGTAGTGGTTCTTTACTGCACGGCAGAGCAGGCCGAGCATGTTTTCCACGAAGCCTACTATCTTGGAATGACCGGTAGTGGCTGGGCGTGGCTTGTTGCTGATGGAACGACAACGGGGGTACGGTTATATCTTTGTTATTGTGCTGTTAGAGTTTTTAGTTTTGAGCGATATTCGCATTACTCTTACTACTTACATTAATTACCAGACCATCCAGAGAATTGCCAATTCAATTTCTTCCTGGAGACCATAAACCTCAAATTCGAGATATTTAATTATTGCATTTATATTGATACAAATAAATTACCTTGAAATATAGCGTATTTATTATCAAGCCATACTTTCGTGCGTTTAGGGTTGCCTTTCTTTGTGTGTATTAAAAGGGGCGGGGCGGTTTGAAACGACGAGAACAATGCCAATCAGCCAAGGCTCGAAGCAAATCACAATTTCAGTATAGTTTCTGAAAAAAGAAAGAATTTTTCGATTTCGTTTAAACCCTTTCCAGGAAATATAGCAAAACACCCCAGTTAGACACATTGCAATACATCAGAAGTAATATATTACAATTTTTGGCCTGGAAATGACAACAGGCCTCATGCATATGCTATGAAACTGAGTAGTACGACAGGATTCACAGCATGGCATCACACTTGCTCCTAGCCCGGGCTTAGGTCATATCATTGCACAGTGCGATTAGCCTAGGGCTTTACAGGGGCACGTTAAAGCACCAGACATGAAGAGAAATGTTCCTATATTTGTAATAGTAGAAAATACACCAAATAGACTGAGATTAGCCTAATATTTGAATAGATAGATGTAGAGGAGGGTAGAGAGACCTTAAATATGTGCCTGTAATCTTGTAGCCTTGGCATGTTGTTTTCAAATGCGAAAAATAAAATAGAACTGGTAATTATTAGGACAACTGGTTATGCTTTCAGCAATACAACGTGGCAGAGAAAATAAAGAAATGGATAGATTCGTTTTCAGCGGTCCGTCTCTGTTTGTAGTGATTGGTACAGCAGAATCTTGCATTATACTATTTATTTCCATTTCAGCAAGGCTTGTTCAGTTCTTGTGCCGATGTGCCAATTCATTTACGGGGATTATTGGGGACAACTCCTTCTTTCGGCCGAGGACTTCTGTATGAGCATTTTAAGAATATGTGGCTGAATATGACGTCATCGAGAAATTCAAGAAAACAGATGGACGTAAGTTCAAATGGACCCCGCGTAATCGACTCGACGGAAAACTATGACGGAATACCAACTAACTCATGTTCCTGCGTGATGAAAGAATTTGATGTATGTTCCGCTTTTCTACCTGTGTCGTGGCACATTTTGGTAGCAGGCAGCTTAGTTCCTTTTACTGATACATGTCCAACTCTTCCAAATATCTATCATATTACAATTTTCACCATTGTAATGTTAATTTATCTAGCCCAATTCATTTTTCATTTTCACAAACAAAAAAGAAAGAACATCCCTATGTCCATATCAAGGTCCTGGGAAGAAGTGGTGCACCGTTTATGTCACGTTCGCATTAATATTATATAGCTTGAATTTGACAGGAAGGTAAAAAGATTTGGTATGTTTGTGTTCCCTATTATTGATCAAGATCCGTTAATTGAAAAGATCCCAAACTTGATGGTACCTTGTTCAAATTTAATTGTAAAATTAAGGAAAAAGATAGGATAATAAGCTATAAACCTTTTTGTAGTGGTTTTGGCCATAAGAAAAAATAATTACGTGATATTATATGATTTGTATGAACGACTAAGATATAGATGTGGCCTTAGGATATCTGTAAGAGACCTGGTTGCTTATGCAGCACTGCGTATCAGAGGGTTAACAGTTTACATTTTGTGTTGGGTCTTAATCCTGGCATTTCCAAAAAAATGTAGATTTTTAATCTGCAAATAGTTTTAATATGCATATACAAGATAGAAACTTACAGAAACACCCCCATAAGCAGACACCGTTATAGGAGACCTTGACATAGAATCCATGTCACAGAAAAAGACAAAGATGTGACAAAAAATAATTATGTTGGGGGAGGTATGGATCCACAGGATTATGCTGGTTGCGACGGATTGGAAATTCTGTTTGCTTATGTTTATTATCTTGAAATTTTATACTTACGTATAGAAACATGGAAGTTCCATTTCCACCAGCTAGCTAAACAGGTATTCACATATAATAAAAATTATAAAATAGAGCTAATTATCACACAATTCACTGTAGAACATCTCACTAACAGAAAGCACCCACAAAGGAAAAATTGATCTTAAGGTATGAGGCCGAAATGAAAAAAAGTGTTTATTGTCTTTCAGACCAATACCTTGATTTGATCTCACCCGACGTTTGGTCCGCTCAGGTTGTGTGGTGGGTCTTTGTCCATTGTCGTCCTTATCAACCATTCACATTTACATTTTGGACCTGTTCTCTACAACTGTTGGTCTCATTTTCATCACATGTCGTGGTGATGCACCTTGGGTCGGTCCCTATCAACTTCATTCACAATATCATGCTCCCGTGATTTTCTAAATCTAGCGTTATGATGTTTCTTCATTTATTGGCAAAATCGCAAAAATAAAATTCTCCTAAATCTCTTGGCTAATCGCTTTGAAATTACATTATGACACGTCTGGTAAGCACCAGACCTTAAATTGTTCACCAAAGGGTGCTGCGATTTTGTTTTTGTTTGTTTATTTGTCTTTTTTTGTTTGTGTTTTTTGTTTGTTTGTTTGTTGTTTTTTTTTTTGACGTTTTTCATGATTTTGTTTTGTGTTTTCGCTGCTTTCAACTACTCCAAAACTATCAGCAGATTGTGCTGAAACGTGGTGGGAGTATAACTTGCGACAGGATCAAAGTTGACGAAGTCAGTGTAAAAAAAACTTTAAAAAACGTTTTCACTAAACGCAGCTGGCTAACTACTTCAAAATTGCATAGGAACACTCTGTTCAGCCTTACGCCAGGGTGGTTTTTACTATGGGTTAAATATAAAGGCCAGCTGAGGACGGACTGTTCACACAGCCCTATGGTGTAACCAGCTCGCTGACATCAGCGCCCATGTGTGCGTGTTGGTTTGGTTTGATTATGCAAATATGGTGCGCCTTGTGATCGCACTATTTTGCCGTGCTGATGGATGGTGTTGCCGACTCTCACTGTTATTGCGTGCATCATCCTCAGTTTGGTATTCCAGAGGGTCGACAATGTTAACAGTCTGTTCTTCTGGTAAAGTAATTTCAGTTATGAATCTTAGTTTCATATTGCACTTTATTTCTTGTCACGTATATTTACTTGACTTATGTACTTAAATATCCTCAAGGGTTTTTTTTTTTATTAAGACCAGTATGATTCGGTATTCTAATGCCATGTGATTTTGATGTGTTTATATTTAATTTCCTTGCTGACAGATGTCCGATAAATCGATATTATTTTTTTTTTATTTCTTACAAAAGTAACCGTCTACTTTATTAGGGTAAAACTTCCATTTGCCTTTTTGCTTACTTTTCCCATAATCAATATTGTTTTGTGACATTTTACTTGTTATCCACGTTTGGTGGCCACCAGTTGATAGTTTAACATAACCATGCTCAGCTTACATACATACATACATACATACATACATACATACATACATACACACATACAAAGACACATGCATGCATACACATATACACACCTATGTGCTACATGCATACATACATTATACATACATACATACAAACACATGCATAGATACACACATACACACCTACATGCATACATACATTATACATAAATACATACATACATATATACATACATACATACAAACATACATGTTAGTGCACGTCAGATATTTGCATTAGCATTCATCTGTCTTTTCATTGTATTATATCACTGTCACTGTCAGCTGTAAAGCTATCTACGGCGGAGGAAATTCAGGAGGCCGGTTGACATCGAAAATGGGTTTTAATCTCTCTTTATCGTAAGCAGAATATCAGTCTATACGCACTGCTGAAGTACTTAGTAATTGTTCAATGAAAGCAAAAGTCCATATCTTTCATCGCCGTGAGAGTAGAAAAAAAGTAATTAATGAACTCGCTTGAAGTTGTGGCCTTTTTACGTCATTTGTTTGTGACCGGCGAATAAATTTGCTTGCGTGGGGGTGCATCTACACGTTCTATTAAGGTGATATTTGTTTGCATACAATACTCAAGCATTGGTCATTGATTCCGCCATTGCAAAATGTTTTCGGGACACCTGGAAGATCCTTACAGTCAAACATCGTACACTCATCAAAATCAATCTTAACACTAAGGCAGCAATTATTATTTATAGGGTCATGTAAATTAAATCACCAACAAATAAAGAATACCGACTATTCGAGGTACTGTCTGGTTTCCCCCACAAAATTGTAGAATCTAGGACCCCAGGTGGCCTCACCTGGCGGTGTTCATTTGCATAAATTTGAATATTTGCTTACCAAAAAAATTCAAAGAGATTTGTGTTATGCAAATAAGTACAATTATGCATATAATCACCCTCAAGTGCTGCCCTCTGAGGTCCCAAAAGGGTCAATTGGCCCTGTATTAAAATGTACATATGCTCTGTTTTGCTTGTTGGTTTTTGTTGTTATTTTTGTTTTGTTTTTATTTTATTTCTTTCGGAATTTTTTTTAATTTCTTTTGAAGGCTGACAATAAAACGCGGCAAATGTGTACATGGCACATTTTCACTTGATGTTGACAAGCAGAACTTCCATACGTTGTGTCAACGAAAGTTTCTCTTTTGCAGGGATATACCTTACGCACGGTAGATGCTGTTCTTACAGCTGCGTATGGCTTGGACACATTCATTAAAGATGGAAACAACTTGACGATAACAACATCACCACACGGAATTTGTTCTAGTGACATCGTCCAGCCATTAACTTCAGGGCAACTCCTTTTTCGGTACCTGCGTAAGGTATTCAAAACAAGCTAATGTTTCTTGCGCACACAGAATTAGACTACACACAAAGTTACTTAAACCCATTTGCATTCATATTATTCGGAAATACATTACGCCAACCTATTAGGGTTCAATTTATGTATTCCAATTCACATGTCTTGCTACACTGAATGGAAATTAATAATGTACATGGTCTTTCATCATCATCATCATCATCATCATCATCATCATCATCATCATCATCATCATCATCATCATCATCATCATCATCATCATCATCATCATCATCACCATCATCATCAATTCGTTTTGTAGGTTAATGGTGACGGAACTATGAATTTCTTGAACTTTACGGACAGTCTGTACCCTTGGTCAACAAACTTCGACATTGTCAATCTGCAGCAACATGGCTGGAAGACGGTAATTTCCTGTATTGTTATCCAGGGACATCAAATATCAGCTGTATCAAGGAAGTGGTCTGAAGGAAGCCACAATCGAAGCTCATGAATGACAATATTAAGTGCCCGTACTTTTAAATAACACCCATAGACTCGAAGATTTGTAGTACGCTGGCGCATATTTGGAATATATGACTTTTTAATTTACAACGCATGTTCCTTCCTCAATTTTAATGCAGGAATTATAAGATACATTTTTGCAAGGGATGGGCGTAGGTGGTAACTGTCGAAGATCATAAGCTGAAAAGTAATAATACAAAGATGTCAGATGAACTGTACTTAACAGTACATTGTCTTGATTACTTTCCGCAGCCGCCGCGTTAATACATATGAGGATATGAAAATGCCACTTCAAACTTTTGTCAGTTCAGGAGCACAAACTGACTTCTCGCTGCAAATGATTTTATCGTTCAAACGGTTTCAGCTTTCCATTATATTTCTGTTTTAGTATTTTAAACTTTTTTAAACGGCTTACAAAGTAAGTGAAACAAAATGCATACTTCTTTTGCAGCGTTCATACTTTTAAAACGAATGCTCTCCAAGCAATGGATTACTTTGTTTTAAACCACCGACAAATAAAGAATACCGACCAGTCGAGGTACTTTCTGGCTTCCCCCACAAAATAGTGGAATTTAGGACCCCGGGTGGCAGCACCTGGCGGTGCTTGGAGAGCATTCGTTTTATCAGTATGAACGCCGCAAAAGAGGTATGCATTTTGTTTCACTAACTTTGTAAACCATTAAAACAAAAATAGGGTACTTCTTTCGTAACGTTCATACTTTTAAAACGAACGTACTACAAGTAATGCATTTCCATGTTGTACTATATTTTGTACTTTTCTGCGTGGTATTCATGCTTTTTAAACGAACAAACTACAATTAATACATTTTTTCTACAGTATATTGTATTTTCTTCCTGTCATTCATACTTCTAAAACCAACTTACTACAGGTAATCGATTGCCTTGGTGCATTATATTTTCTGTCACCACCGTTTTTAATGAACGCAAAAATTGAAAGCATGGAGAAAGTTCAGTCTGCGGCCAATGACAATGACTCTTTTCACAATTTGCTTCGCCTTTTTTCAAACTTACAATTTATAAAGGTAGGTTAAGAGTCGTTAAAACATTTATATGATCATTACCTGGATGTGTTATTTTTTGAAGTCGGATATAGTTGCTAATTATAAGTCATGATCATCTGTTGGGGCTAGATTATATATGTATATACATATATATACATATATATACACACACATATGTATATATATATATATATATATATATATATATATATATATATATATATATATATATATATATATATACATATACATATATATATTTGTATTTGTGTGTTTTTGTCCAAAACCTCTTCCTAGTAGTCATTACCCTATTCCGCAGTCCGAACTCTTTACTCTCCATAAGCTAGCCTGTCCCTGTCTAACTTATATACATAGAAGTACTATTGTCCATATTGCACACGTTTCTCTGTAAAATTTTTACAAAGGCTGTATTAGCCCAAATAAATTAAAGGGTCTTCAGCGGGTAAGTACTCAACATGTTTCGGAGCCTTTTACCCGTACATGTCTCTCTGAGTATCGGCTCTTTGTCTAAGCTAAATATTCAGCAAAGACAACCCACATAATAATGAACAGATATGAACGTGGCAATTAGCTAAATACGTGAAGTTTTGCTTATAAATGCAGAGCTTCATATCAAAGAAGAATACCTGTCAAACAAACCATAATTACCAAATTTACATAGTACAGGTTCAGATAAGAACAATTTAGCTTACCCCTGAACCAATATGTACCCTTTCTAGCGAGACAGCTTATCCTAGTTAAACCATCCGCCAATGTTTAACTGAAGCGGAAACAAGCTGGGGCATTATACTCAGTCCCAGTGATTGTAAAATAAAAAGTTGCAGCTAGACCACCTGTATAAACCAAGGGAAATCCAAACAAGGATGGCAACAATGTACATCCTGCACCAGAGATGTAAAACAAACTCTATGATGACACCTACTCCTCAAACAATTAAGCTCTATCTAACTGCCAACCCTGAGTCAATGTGTCAACTGAATGTGTCAGGTTTGTGACATTTGAGAAAATACTGTCAATTTTGAATATTTTTTTAATATTAAGTAAATGTGCATTTAGGCATATCAGAAAAGAATGAAAGTCATTAGCATTTATGCCAAAAACATGCTATCAAAACAATTTTTCTTAACGGGAATTTAAGTACAATTAGGCTAACATGTAACTGTCGTAGGCCGCTTCTTGCTACCTGTAGCCTTTGTACCATTTGTAAAAAATTCCTTGTGTTAACACAACTGTCTTGGTCTAACAAATTTGGCTCTATGTAATCAATAATTTGTATCCGGCAATCCAAATGTGAATGTTCCGCAGAATTGAAATAGTTACATAAAAAAGTGTTTAACTTGTGATTTTTAATTCTAGTTTTATGACCACTAAATCTCTTTTTAATTGTTTGAGTAGTTAGGCCCACATATTGTGATTTACACTTGATGCAGGATATCAAATAAATGATATTGGAAGATTCACAAGATAATACCAAATTTTCAGATCGGGGGTTTCTCAATTTGAATTTCTTCTTAGTAACGTTACTGTGAAATTCTTTGTTCTTAATGAAATTTGACTTGCAGAATGAAAGTTACCATCTCCATCAAAATATATTTCAAAATCAGTGCTCGAGGCTAACGCTGAACCGTTTTCACTGTTTATCTCACTGTTTATGATTGTTTTAGGTTTTAAAAGTAATTTTTATAGCCCATCTTGCCATTATTCTATAATCATGTCACTATCCTGGTTCGTCATTGTTAAGTCCACAAAGCAACAAAATTAACAATAACAATAACAAAAACAAGTCCAAATTGGTACTAGACTAAAGACGTTACCTGGAATTCCAGTATGCATTGAAAATCATAGATCGGGGAGCAGCCTGTACAGACCTATCCACCAAGCATCAATGGTTCAAAGCGAACAGAATTGTATTTGTGTCTTTTTGTCCAAAACCACTTCCTAGTAGTCATTACCCTATTCCGCAGTCCAAACTCTTTACTCTCCATGAGCTAACCTGTCCCTGTCTAACTTATATACATAGAAGTACTATTATCCATATTGCACACGTTACTCTGTAAAATTTTATATATATATATATATATATATATATATATATATATATATATATATATATATATATATATATGTATATATATGTTACTTTTAGGCTACTAACTATCGATCGTATGCTTGTCACTTGCACTGTTTTGCGCTGCAAATGTGCGTTTTACCGGTATAAACATGTTACCATTTCAGGGTTTAGTTGGATACACACACTTTCACCAGTCTATGTTTTACAACCAAAAAATTTGCATCTTCAATGTGCCTGGTTAAAAATGCATCAAGGGTGTTTCAAATATTTTGTATGAAGAATTCTAGAAATTATTTCTTGGAACTATATGTAATACCAGTATGGTTATTTTCTTTGCTGTGGGCCGTCCGAACATTAAGATGTTGAAATATGGAAGTTACACTTCATATATATATATATATATATATATACATATATACAGGAAATCTCCCTATACGAACACCCTTGGGACCGGTAAAAAGTGTTCAGTATAGTGAGGTGTTCGGTAAAGGGAGGTCTGATATCATTGAAAGTATATATTTGGGGCCGAGAAATGGTGTTCAGTATGGAGAGGTATCCAGTATACGGAGGTGTTGGGTTAGAGATGTTTTACTGTATATATATATATATATATATATATATATATATATATATATATATATATATATATATATATATATATATATGTGTGGGGGGGGGGGTGTATGAGACCATCACATGTCAGTATCGTTTGACAAATATGATCGGAAAAACAGATATTTATTTGCATGGTTGCAATCACCGCAGTTTTCACGTACTTGGTTTCAGGTTGGTTCTTGGTCCAAATCTAGGAAACCAAAACTACAAATGAATACGCAGAGAAAAGTTATATTTCCCGGAAATACGACACAGTCCCCTTCTCATGTTTTGTCTGATCTGACAAATATAATGCTTGAGGTAGTGACAATTGTGGTGAGTAATTCGCATTTTACTTGTCATTTGTACACTCTAAAATGTTATACAATACAGAACTCATCATATTCTTGTGCCCCGTTGCATGGGGAGACAAATGTTTAGATGTGATATTTTGTAGAGACATTAATTAGCGCTACTTAGGTACTACCTTAAGTTGTTACCAAAATGTTGAAGAAGGCCCTGGGTTCTAAAAAATATACATGCACTGCATATATTTGACCAGAGGTCGGTGTTGTTTTTCAAAACCATATATAGATTTAAACATTATTATATCAGCAGTTGCTGTGAAAGATAAAGATGGACAAACCATAACAGAAATAGATATCATTCAACGTACTCAATTAATTACAAGAAATTGAACCAATGACGATGCTATTTTATAGGAAGAGCCTTTCGTAATGAACAGATCAAAGGAAGACCCATTGCTTGATCCCAGGATAGAAAAATTCAAAGGGTATTGCATGGATATGTTGAAGAAGCTTCAAAATATGCTGCATTTCAACTTCCGTTTGCACTTAGTGCACGATGGCAATTATGGAGGCTGGGACAAGGTCAATGGAAACTGGAATGGTATGGTTGGGGAGCTGCTCTCAAAGGTTACTTTATTGTACTTTCCCTTTTAACGGTAGGAGTACAAAATGACTGAAATACAGCCCTGAAGTCGTGTCTCTTTCCTTGAACCATCGGAAACACGGAATTTATGATAAATTGCGTTTCGACATTGACTGTTTGCCCACTGATAAAAATTTACTACATTGTTTGTACCCGGGTTCACCATAATGGCAGCGACATTTCGGTCACGAATAGAAACTGTCGAGAAAACGTTTGGGCTGACATTGAGTATTGTTAATGTTTGCGCTAGGCTATCGTGAGTGTTGTTAATGTTTGTAGCAGGTTGCAATGAGTATTGTTAATAACAACAACAACAGGCCGACAAAAGTGTGTTTTATGTTTGCAGCGGGCTGACGCAAGGTTTGTTTAGGTTTGCAGAAGGCTCACATGAGTGGTATAAACATGTGAAACAGGCGGGCATAGGTATTGTTAATTTATGCTGCAGGCTGACATGAATACTCGTAATGTTTAAGCAGACTGACACGAGTTTTAATGTTTGCAGCTGGCTGTCACTAGTATTGGTAATGTTTACAGCTGGCTGTCACTAGTATTGGTAATGTTTACAGCTGGCTGTCACTAGTATTGGTAATGTTTACTGCTGTCTGTCACTAGTATTGGTAATGTTTACAGCTGGCTGTCACAAGTATTGTTAATGTTTACAGAAAGCTGACGTAGCTGTGGCTCCTCTTACCATTAGCTATGAAAGATCAAAGCATGTAGATTTCACCAACCCATATATTGACCTCGGGTTATTAGTTTTAATGGCACAAGACAAACCTCGAAGGGACATTCTGGCCTTTCTGAAGCCCTTTGAACTAAAACTGTGGATTGCTGTGATAAGTGCATTTCTACTTTGTGCTGTGGCTACAACAGTGTTCAGCTTTGTTAGTCCATATGGACATAGGGGGCGCTTTGTACAAAGGAGACGCCCGGATGATAAACAATGGGAAGATGATAAGAAAGCTTTTCGCCTGTACAACAGCTTGTGGTACGCATTTGCAGCATGGATGCAACAGGTAAGACATTCAGTCTTTCAGTACAAAGTTTGGACTTTGTTGACATCTTTCTTTGGGGGCACTTTGGGCGCAATGCACTCAGAGCCCACATCGGGAATCAGGTCATTCTTATTATCTCCGCAACTGTAGGTGCGCTGGCACCTGAATGAAAGGATTTTCATAGGATACCTGTAGAGTGTCGTAATAGCAATTCAGAGGACATCTACTTTCGTCGAAATCGAAATCATCAATGAAAGAGTTAACCTCATATATTTTGGTCCGATGTTTGAGAATGTTACAAAATCTTACATAGAGCCAGTAAACTATTAAGGGATTTCGGCATATATTCCTTATTGTTTAATGTGTTACTCTTTTAGAAGTTAGAACCAAGCAAATCTTTTGTCCAATTATTTACATATTGCTAACTACCAAAACATGCTGATTATATAAACCTTATAATAACAGTTTTATATAATGAACACATGCATAAGTTCTGATACAGTAGCATAATTTTTAATGGGCATATCATATTTAACTTGGCTGGGAAGACTACCAAAATGGCTTCGACGGTTATAGACTAGGCTGTTTTGCTATATTTTGCATAATATTAAGACGGTTCGGGTATTCGTGAAGCGTTACCTACTTGGTGTTTTCCCGTTAGGGAATGGACCAGTCTCCATCTTGCTTTTCTGCGAAACTTACCCAGGGAGTGTGGTGGTTTGCAGTTATGGTTTTCAGCGCCACCTACACAGCCAATCTGGCTGCGTTTCTCACTGTCGCCCGCCTGGATACCGGTGCGTTTTGATTTTGACTTCCCTTGCGTTGCATGCTTGTTTCTTCCCCTGCCTCTCAGTAGCTCGCTTGCTTCTTGCATGTTTCTTTCCGTGCAAAGCCCAGTTTTTGTGGCAGAACATTTCCCTAAATGTTGAATGCAAAGTCCATCACATAAGCTTGAGTTTGACCACTGGATGACGCTGAGTATGATTTTAGGAAATACAGACATCTAGTGGGATTTATTGTATTAAGTGAATTTTAAATTGCATAAAAATATATATGAATGAAGCAGATACAAATTGAGAAATATTTTGATTCAGCTTTTAATTCCAAATTGATTAAGTTGTACATCTTATATGTCATTGACCTGAGATTTCTAAACATTTGTCTTTTTTCCCTTTTATCGCTCACAATTCGCTTAATTACTGCGGTAGTACCCAATTATTTCAACGCCAATATACATGTGCTATAAGCACTTAGATGCTACATATTGATGGCTAAAATCTGATATTTCTAGATTTTGAATTTCATGAACAAATAAGAGATCGAGTGGTTCTAATCACGTAGAAGAATTTTCTAATTCTTGAAGAATATACTGAACTAAAGATCTAAAAATAAATTTAAATAATATTTATGTGGTGAGTGGACGAAGTCGATAAGCCACAATGCCATGGCTATTTTAAGTCAGCTCTGTCTGTGCTTGATTCTGCTCGGCAATTACGAGCAGTTATTTAATCCATGAGCAAACTGATAATCCGAGTCTTGTTCCATTTAGTTCCACCAATTTTTACCCTACGCAGCCAGCTTCATCCATTGAAAACATGTCCATGCTATTTAGTGCACACCGGAAGCTTGTTCGACAACCTCGATCCCAGCTCTGATGTCTTTTTCTTGAGTAATTTTTAATGGTAATGTCGCTACCATCATTCTGTTTGACAATTACGTGGAAACCACGTTATCACATTTGAAGATATGTGCGTCCTGTGTCCATCAGATGACGCTTCCGGTTGAAATTGGAAGTAACGCCATTGCCTCCTGCTTAGTTGTTATTGTTATGTCCGCTTTACTCAGCCGACATTTACAACGGAACAGCGCAGAGCGTTCGGTTTGTTGCTCTGACAGGAAACAACATCGTAAGTGTCAAAAACGATTTTTAGTGTTGAAATATAAAAAAGGAGTCTGGCGTTCTCTTCAAAAACAGAATAATGATAGTTGCGCTAGTGATGGCAGTCTGACGTGTCACACTTCCAGCTTGGGTGATTTCATATTGTATTCTGTTGGATATGCCTATCTGCGTTTTGTTTAGTCTGATTGTCATGAAAGACGTAGGTCGTGTATTGTGACTTATTAACAGAACCTTTGGAAATATTCAATGGTGAAGGGATCAAAATATGACATAAAGTTATTTTCCAGTTATAATACTACTTCCAAGACCAATGTCCTCAGCTGCAGACTTGCAGTAAACCCCGTAAAATCCCTACATGTCCAACAACATATAAACCGGAGTGTGCAGTGTATGCTTACCGATACATTGGGAGGTAGGGCTTGCAGCAAGGTTTACAAACTTGCTGTACGTGAGACGATTAGCCACTTCTTGTGTACATCATGTGACAGTGTGGATCACTTGCTTCATAGCGGTATACAGAGTCACATCTTCTGCTCATCTTTTCCAGGTGTTTAAAGAAGGGTGTTGAAAGGGAAAACTGTTTTTTTTTTTTGTTTTTTTTTTTTTTTTTTAATTACACTCCATATTCTCCATGGGTTTGCGAAAACATACAGAATGCTGAATCCCATGCTTCGCCGATCTTCGTGTTACGGAGATCAGCGAGTAACAACTGAGAGCTAACATGGTTGCAATGAATTCGTGACGCCGCGCTACGGCATGGGATTCTTACTCTCACAAAATGTGAGGAGTAGAACGGTTAAAAGATTCATCAATGGTGCATGTGTATAATAAAATAGGACTTTCCTTTTCATCTTTCCCTTTCATGCTTTTCAAGCCTCTTCAAAGCCCTTAGTCGATATGAAAAAAAAAACAATAAACAAACAAACAAAAAACAAAACAAACAAAAAACAAAAACAAAAAAAAAAAAAACAAAAAAAAAAAAAAACCCCGATCAAAACTTGCTTTGAAGAAGTCACAAAACATATCACGCTATAACACCCACATGTACCAGCATCATAAATTAATTACATCACGATTTGAAATAGTTGTTTTGGTATTTTGTTATTTGCTTGCCAATCAATTTGCTATGATGGCGGTCACAGATGTATGATGCAGGTCCCATACTCATCATTTCTGAAGTTTGTCAGCTGAGCCTGATGATCATACGCCTCTTTTTCTGCTGTTAACGGGGGTAATACGTCACGGCAAACATGGATCTTAGCACAAGCACCTGATCTGTGGTCGCAAAATATCAGCAAAACCAAACATTACATATTTGCTGATATTCAGACGTAGGGCATGATATAAATGATCAATTATTGCCTACAAGAGGGGGTTCATACAGGGAAATCCCTGTTCCCCAGTTGTGAAATAGAATATGTTTGAAAAATGTTTTGCCGTCTGGCTAATTGTTGTTGACCTCATGTGTTCTATTGACCGTATAATGGTCAATATCAGGCAGAAGACAACCAAAATTAGTTCTGTTTGTCCTCAGTCAGCTACCATTTTTTGGCTTTTAATCCAGTGTCAAGTTATACATCACTGACGAGATAACACTATAGGTATATTCCGCCCATTTGCAATGTCCCATTGTTGCTGCCTGGTTCTCGGATGTTCGTAGTTCGAAAATGTCTACACGGTAATTCTCTCCAATATTTTGTGACCAGAGATCGGAGGACTGGTGTATAGTCACGTATGTTCACGCTGTTATTAAACTATAGGATTGTCCGGCACAAATATTTACACACTGAGGCACGGTGAGCTGTTCCCTGGAAAACCCACAGTAGAAGTAACTCCTCCCCCAGCCCTAATCAAACAATAGATTGGTAGCATTCAATCTCTGCACGTCCAGATATCTGCCACTTTTGCGATATACCAGGGATGTGGAAAGAGTCTCTTACAATATTTGTGGATATACCAAGCTTCATCAGGCTCCTAAACTTAAACGTTTTAGTGAGGAGGACCATTTCATTCTATTCTGGGCTTGTTCGTTTTGGTGAGTAACCATTGTTAGCCAAGAGACCAAAGACCAATGAAGGTAGGTTTACCGAAGTATGGCATAATCATAAAGTGAGCTTTGTTGCAGTGTTACGCTTTCAGCTCCAAGGAACTTTTGTCAAGGAAAACTTATTCTGAATCTTGCCGAAACAAATCCACACTGTCAATGCATCATCAGCACCTCAGAACTGAACAGAAATTGGCTCCTTGAAACATAGATTTGAAATTATACATACTTTTTCTGAACAGTTTGGCATTTGTGTTGCTCTCTTGATCCTTGAAGTTATTGTTACTACCCCTTGAACAGCTGCTACTACTACTACTACTACTACTACTACTACTACTACTACTACTACTACTACTACTACTACTACTACTACTACTACTACTACTACTACTACTACTACTACTACTACTACTACTACTACTACTACTACTACTACTACTACTTCTACTACTACTACTACTACTACTACTACTAAGACTACTACTACAGTGAAAATCAATTATTATGACACCATTCGTTCCCTTAGAAATGTGTCGGATAACTGAATATGTCAGATAAATTGATCAAATAAAAAAGAAAATGTTTTTTTGCCGTTGGAAACTTGTGTCATTATAATGAGTATGTCGGATATCTGAGTTTCGTTAAAATGAGGTTTCACTGTACCACTTCTACTACTACAGGTACTAGTATCACCGCTATCACTTTTGCTACCTGTAATAATACTACTACTATCACTGATACAACTGTTATCACTGCACCTACCACCACTACTACTACTACTACTACTACTACTACTACTACTACTTGAACTAGATAAAAATAGATTTTAGAAACACGTTTATCATCAGAATTGGTGTGTCCACTTTAAGATATCTAATCATTTTATCAGGGATACACAGCATGCATGACTTGGCTCAGCAGACCCAAATTCAGTATGGGACAGTGAACAATTCGGCACCTCAGAGGTTCTTCTGCACACAGAGTATTGAGCCATACAAGTCCATGTACGAGTTCATGTTGGAAGAAAATGACTGGCTAAACAACAGTGCCGCAGGAATTAAACGCGTGAGAAGTTCTTACGGGAAAGAAAAGGGTAACAACCGACAGCACAAAATTAAACCTGTTCCCGCTCAAATCGACCAAAAGCCGCTCGGAGTAAACTGTTGTCTGATTTAATGTTTTGCCTAAATATGCGTAAATACATTTCCCTTGGAATTGTAGACCTTCCAATATACCAAATCCAAAGTCAATGGCCTTCTTTGTACAGGTCGTCCGACGGAAGCTGTCAACTCAGTCTGTTTTGACCGGGAAAGGGTCGAGCGAATCACGTGATGTGTACGCTGTGCAATGTTGCAAAATACAACATTTACTCTCATTTTCTTTTGCATGGGCATCAACATGACATTGCATAGTCTCGTTTTAATAAACCATGATGCATAGTTACTGAATATATACCTGCTACTTTAGCGGATTGCCATTTAATTATACTGTTTGGAATTGATTCATCACCGTGACGTTGACTGGATGCAGACATGTTTTACATATATGCTTATTATTATTATAGTTCAATTTCAAAGAATCAGTGAATTTGTGTGCACATTTTAAATATGAAAAGCCTGAATGTGTCGCTCTTTGCGGCATACATGAAACACTGCAAAATTAAATTTTACGGTTTTATTTATAAAATCGGGGATCTGCGTGCACAATAGGAGACATTCATATTTAACTGCGATCCTGCTCACTTCCTGTGTTCCCGGGGCAACAGACTGATGCTTCCACCATGACCAGGGCACATTTGTATTATATACTACATAAACATCAATAAATAACACCCTTTCAACCAAAAAGGAGCCCCCTTCTAATCAATTTAGGCACCCTTTATGTTTCAAATATATGTTAATACATTTTCTTAAGATTATTGTGTGTTTGTGTTGTTCATTTTGTTGAGAAAGTACTTTTGACCATGCTAAATACATGGATCTGCCCTGATGCAGGTGGCTCCCTCCTTTGCTCAATAGGTGTTAGAGAGGGACCGCATTTAGCTATGAATACATCCTATTGCAGCCACAAGAAGTAGATGTACGTGTTTATGCAAGGGCGGGATAAAGAGGATATACTTTAATGTTCACCATGTCACTTCCAATCAAACGAGCAAAAATATGTGAATCAATAGATGGCGCTGGTGGTCAAAACGTGTCATCTGAAAAGTCTGCACATCAGCTCCTTTGTGATATTTCAGTGATTCTCTTTACGACCAGTAACTTTCCCAATATATTCAAATGACCAACGCTAATAGTGCCGTTGCTGTGTGCAGAAAATTGAATTGTATTCAAGTATCAATGTAAGCGTATTTAACATGTTCACCTTTATATACATTTCCTTCCTTCACTGCAAACTTGTATTTTCTTGTATGCAGGCCAGTATGCATTCATCTGGGATTCAATCCCATTAGCATACGAATCGATGCAAGCTCCTTGTGTACTTCATACGGTTGGGAGAGTCTTCAACCAGTTTGGTTATGGCTTGGCGTTTAGGAAGAATAGCCCGTACAGAGAAACATTTAGCGTGGCGATATTGGAATTACGCAACAGCGGATATCTTGAGGAACTTTACCAGAAGTGGTTCAATGGACCTTGCAAGAACACCAGCAGTGAGCATGATCTACTCTAACCTTGTTTTATGCTGCCCTGATTTTTCCCAGATTTGATTGAAATTAAATAGGGATGCATGTTGAAACGCTAGAAAAAATCTTTCATATATGAGCATACCTATTCTAAAATCAAAGTGGTTTTTAATTGCCCGGGAAGCAAGGTTACAAGTAGAAGGCAATATTAAAAAAAAAAAAAATGGGACGCAACACCTCAGCCTTAATGTTTCTCTGCTAAAAAGGAACGTGCACGATACTACACAGTGAAATTTGTTATGAAAGGTACCTCGGATAAGAGACCCTGCGTCTTTGTAAAACAATCCTTTAAGATTAATAGATTTCATAAAAATGTTAAATTTACCTGTAGATGAACATCATCTGTCATATGAGGGCACATTTGTTCGTCAGAAGAGCTAGTTGTACAAATTAAAATTAACCGCAAGCCATAAATGAGTTATACTGAAAAATGCATAACCTTCTTTGTTTGGCGTAACCCATTTTTACACTGCGGTATGTCTTGGCGCCAAAAGTTGCGCGAACGGTGAATGGCTGACGCTACTACCGTACCGCTCACCCTCTGCGATAACGCAACTGTAACTTACGCAATTTTGTGCAGGCCCGAAGAGGAGGTAACGTGTGGAGGAATTTCGTCTGTAATTGTCGAATGTATCAAATCAAGATATTACACTCAAATATCTTGACCTCAAGGTGGGCATTTGCGTAATTGACAAAACATGGGAAAGGTTTATGATCAAATCAATTGAAATAAAAAAAATACTAAGGTTGGAAACAAACTTAAATAATGTTCGATGACAAGAACTCAAACTAGTTGCATAACATATATATATAATCATTATTATTACCATTTCCAGAGAAGCAAACCAGCACTAAAGCAACGCAAACTACTTTCGAGAATATGCTTGGTATATTTTTGTTGGTAACATGTGGATTCGGAATAGCCCTATTGATGGCTATTGTTGAATTTTTCTGGGCATCTTATAAGGACACAAGAAAGTTAACTGGCGTAAAGGTATGAAAAGCTCATTATATATATTCCAAGTTAACATTACTCCTGAAGTAAAACGTGCAGTTGAAATGACAAACGCTATGACTAATGTATATATAAGTGATTACTATTATTATTATTATTATTATTATTATTATTATTATTATTATTATTATCATTATCATTATCATTATCATTATCATTATCATTATCATCATCATCATCATCATCATCATCATTATTATTATTATTATTATTATTATTATTATTGTTGTTGTTGTTGTTGGAGGACTTGAAATGGTTGTGTTTTAATTCCTTTAGTCAGGATATACTGTTGGTGAATATTCAAGATATTTTCCTGCGAACATTTCCAGGAATATTTGAAACATAAATGATTTGCCAGATTGTTGTTTAAATACAAATCGGGGTTTAATTTTGGGAAAATAAAACTAAAATTTCTATGGGCGAGTCATTTGGGATAGTAAGTGCTCGGGAATAAAAATCGTCCTTGGTACCATGGGTCACAGAACTCTTGATATCGAAATATATTATACATGTTACGGTGAAAAATTTACACATGGTGATGTTCTTACTTGTTGCTTCAAGTTCACAGACACTTCAATGAGTTGCTTGTGTAAAGTGTGAAAACAACAATGACTTGAAGGTTCTCTTGATTAATCATGCTCAAAATGGATACATGGGTGACTCATGGGGTGTTCTCACCATGCGGTGCACTTAAAAAAAATTGAATGTGAAAATAGTATTTTTATTCACATATTTATTTTAAAAACTCATTGCGCCTTCAATCGTCGCTTTCTGCTTATTTCCGACACCCACAAGGCGCAAAAGGCTAGTAACGTCACAAACGCAACACCGCTGGCTGACAGGGAAAGCTCCGACCATGCTAGTGAACTATGCCTGTCAAGTGTCACTTGCTTTAAACATATTTTATTCAAAGTTCATCGACAGGAGTAAAATTGCATTTAGAATGATTTAATTTCGTCCCTGCTTCCGCCCAGGATGGGTCCGTGTGTTGCTGTTAATTGTAGCAGTACAAGTTCTACAGCTTGTTTACATATCCCCAAAGACCTGAAATTACGTAGTGCGTGGACCCGTGCAGTCGAGATTTACAGGGACAAGTGACAAGGCCTTGTGAACTGGTCTGACCTGTGTAGCGAATACTTGTTGAAAAGTGACTTTGATTTGTCAAATATGACGATGTTTCGGACAGGTTTGGCAAGAAAAAAAAACTGTTCTTGCCAAACTCTGTCCCGTCGGTGGACAATGGAAGGATACATGGAACTGGCCAAATTACACATCACTAATGAAACTAGGAACAGTGATCAGGGTGAGTTAGCTGGCCACTATAATGTGTATGGCCAATTACTTCTATATACGGCGAGGTTTTTAACCCCATAACCAGTTAAAACTTGATTGGATATCAACCGCATTCAGGCCTCATCTGTGCAACTACCAAGACAGGTGGGCGGGTGGCCTGTCATCTCTTTCAGTCGTGTACCACTGCTTGTGACGGTACAAGCTCCCAATAATCGAGTATGCAAAATTCCATTTCATTGTGCCTTCGTTGTTACTATGGACCTAGAGAATTAGTCAGTCACAGGAAAATATTTACCATTATTACATGTTAGATACAATCTGAAGTAAAGAGTATGATAAACACGTGTACTGATGACGATGTATACGGAAACGCAAATTATTCCCCTCCAAGGGTCGCAAGATTACTGCCGGCTAGGAGTTCTGACATTGAAAGCTATTCACAAATGAAAACTTAAATTTAATCATCTATAGACCACACAGATAAGAAGGGAAAATTAACTGTTTTTTCAGACTTTCATATACCGTAGGCGTAGGCCGTAGCTGTTTCCGTGGATGCTAGAATTAGAAACACTGCAAGACCAGACCCATCCGGACGCAAATTCCAATTTATTGCATTCATGCTTGTTCTTCAATAATGGAAACTACTAATGTCTGATAGCAACTATCTCTTTTGCAACGAATTATCATTGCCCAGACCATACAGACGACAGGTTGGGATCGTCTGGCTGTACCCCGGCTGCACTCCCTGCACTGCAGTTTTGGTGATGGTAGGGTTCTTGGCGTCCCCTCATGTATGTAGGCGTGAATGATCTATCACTCTGCTGCTACAACTTTTCTTATTAATTCTTCATTTTCATCAGACCTCGTACATGAAAAATTTGAATTCAGACTCTCGGGAATCACTATGATATGCTGTACCTGCCATGACTCTTGGCAAACTGAAGGCACTCTGGCAATAACACATACACCATAGCCAGCGGGTTACGTTTATGATGTCACTAACACTTTTCCACATCGGAACATGATCAGAGAAAATTGCGAGCTTTTATGTCGAAAATGTGGCGCAATTATGGAGCTAAAAAGACACTATTTTGAAAATGAAATTAAACATATTGGGTTTCAGATGTCATTTCTAGCCACCCTAAACACCAAGTTTCTAATTTTGGTAGCGATTCAATCAAGCTGACCTTAAATGTGTTGTTTTTCTGTGTGCTTTGGTGGTTATTATGATGTTGTAGAGTTTGTTCGTCCATATTGTTGAACAGAGTGTAGCAAGGTGTTGGTTTTCTTAGGTATCCGTTGACTAGGTTGTGTTTTGTGCAACTTATGACGGATCAGGATTAGTTTCCCTAATAACGACGATATATATATATATATATATATATATATATATATATATATATATATATATATATATATATATATATATATATATATATATGTATATATATATATATATATATATATGTATATATATATATCAGAGCCCTGTAATAATAACATCAAGAGGGATCATTTTGTACCTTATAGATAATTTACCACTTAAAAAAATTAATGGGAATCAGCTCGTTTCAGTCTTCTTGATGTTGAAATTATTAATAATTACGTATGCAACCAGTACTGTGCCCTTATGTCGAGACTTGTAGTATCAGAACACTTGTCAACAGTTATACAGTTATCCAATACATTTACACCAGCTGAGGTGTTGATATGGCCCGCATCTTTCAACAAGGAGTTACACATGTGTACAGGCAGATCTCTGTTTCCGAATACACGTCAACATTAATCTTTAATTACAGGCTCCATGCTCAGATCTTGTCACTAAAGCTTCACATTTATGTTTAATCTGTAAAAGTAGGTTTCATATTTAATGGTTTATCACCATACCCATCGTTATATATCCTGTTAATATCTCAATGAATTATATGTTAACATTTTTTTCAGGGTGGCAAAATGTCGTTTTGTGAAGCAGTGAAGAGACGGTATTCCTGTACATATACCGACATAAAAGAAACATTCTGCTTTTCCCATGAAGACCCCAATGAGTGGAAAAGCTCAAATGAACAATGCAAAGTTAGCACGTCTCCAATTTCTGAAGAGATTTTCGCACATGGAAATGTCATTCTCCGTTCCAAAACAGTACGTTCCCAAAACGCGGGTCCCATCAGCACAATTGATACCAGGGAGCAAACAAACGGCCATACTCATGGAGATCATGTACTATAACTTATAAACTTGAAATATAAATGTACAGGTAAAGTGGTTTACGGCTATGCGTAAACTTGTTACTCTGCCTCACTAAGGGGGAGTGCACACCAGAAAAAACACAGAGGATATGCTTATGAAAAAAGGGGGAATGGGAGAGACGGCACAAAAGTACAGTGGCAACGGCACAATCATCCAATAAGGCCAACTTTTTGCCTAATTAACCCTTACAAGTTCACATTTTTTTACTAAGCTTTCCTTGGTCACTCAGCGATCAGGGTGCACCATAGAAGTTGTTAATTGTAGGTATGGTACCCTGGTTAGTCTGGAAAATTTTGAAAAATGGTAATAATTAAAAAATTGGATGAAGCACATCATCTTTTAAACCACCAACTGGATGGAGCGCATATCTATGGAAAACATGTGCTTTCTATATTCGCAAAATAGTAACTTCATCACCAAGCGCTAGCTCGTTAAGTTTCATAGCTAACTCAAAATTGTGAAAGTAATATGCTTATTCATTTCGGTTTCCTTGTGATTTATCTTCCTTTTCATTGTTTGAGGTTTTCACTTTTCCCTTTGTTTTTGTTTTGTGTTGCTTTTGTCAAAACTGTGCGTCGAATACATGGGTAAGTTGCGCTTGTATTGTTCTCATAGGAGAAACAATGTCACAACATATGAGCCTAACACATTTCATACATAAGTGTCTCTGCCTTTAAAGAGCTCAAGGCCTTTTTGTACATTAAAACTGTTGGAGATGCATGTAACATACAGCGTGGGAGCTATATCGATATATACGAAAAGACTGCATCGCATCAAAGGCAGCAGCAAATGAGAGATTATCTACTTGGGTTGGGCACTAAACTGCTAGAGGACCCGGGTCATGTTGTTTATTGCCTCAGATAAAAAGTGACACCATTGGAATCAACAGCTTTCATCAGCGCACTCTGAGAGCTCAACACTCAGGGAGTCCCGAGGAATGCTGAGGACTATTGCTACACATCAGGGGCTTACAGCGGAGTAATGATCAGCAGGAGCTTCTTTTCTTCCTGGGCGTATTAACGGTATTTATCAGGTTACGCGTGAGTCTTACAAATGACTTAATAAAAGTCTGAAAATACGCTAAAAGTACCATAAACTATATATTTCCTGAAAGCTAACAAATCTGGAAATAAGTTGCCAGCATTTTCATTTGTACCAGTTCTTCTGTGTTGACACAACAATCAGGTAAAATGATCCTTAAAAAATCACTCAATTGTTAAATCTACTTTTTTATTTTGAGCTTGTGCATGTGCATTTCTGTTGCAAAAGCTAGCAGACATGATTTTCTACACAGAACTGTCTCACTTTTTTCATTGTTTGCACTATTGTGGAGATACTCACGTTTAAAGTTGAAAAGATGACATTCCATTCTTACATCAAAGGTTTTGTCTTTTGGCTCGCTGTAGACAGAAAACAACTCAACATAGAAAAAATCTGAGACACAATTTTTTAAGATTATATTCTTGTGAACAGTTTGCCGCAAACCCCAGGTCTTTATGAGCAAAATGCCGAAGTTGATTTCACAAGAAGTTGAGAAACAAAGGCCAGGAATGATGCCGAGAAAAACGCTTTCAAAGCAAATGCTGACTTCAATAGGACTTACGCTATTCTTTGGGCCTTTGATCGCAATGACACCTTGGTATTCCGTTACGCACTCCTACCTGTTGAGGAAATGGACAAGTTTGGGGCATCAAACTTCAAAGAATGCTTTGTTTTAGAGGTTTTAAATCCAAAAATGTTATAATCGTGCTCATCTGTCACTTTGGATTCCATGTTGGGGTTTCTCAAGTTTACCCTGATTGGCCGACAAATGACTGACAGGTGGTTACGGGGCAACCGGGTTCTATGATGTTTGCCGTCTTGCGTGGGGCCCAATATAGGTGTCAGTAAATCGGAACTTCAGTCTCAGTTCAGAAAGTTTTTATCAAGTTCAGAGGATCGTTTCTTACATTTGTGTGATTAGAAAGTGCTATTGCAAAGAGGCCGAGAAAGAAAAAAACCTAGGGTCAGACCGATGCCCGCGTCAGTTGCAAGTGAACTCAAAGCGTCTGATCTAGGATCATACTACAATCAGTTCCTTTCAGTGGAGACGACCCTGCAACCCGACGTGAGCCTCACGGAGACCCTGGGCGAGTCTGGCATTGCTGGGTCAGGGTCGAACGAAGGCCAAGGTCACGGATACTGATTCGGTGAACACCACAACATCCACAAGCCAACCCGGTCCCTTACTGACTTTTTTTGTGTTTTTCACCTTCGGCATGTTTCAACTTTCACACTGCAAGTATACCCCAAAATTCACTGATCTTCACCGACTCACTGGCACTGGGATAGTGGGGTTTGCCTGCCCAGCTGATCGTAGTCTGCCTGTGCGGAGCATGCGCAGAAGCGCTCACACTGGCTGTATGTAAATGAGGCTCCTGTTGGATTCCTGCAGGGCGGAGCTTAGAAGCTTAGCTAGTCCCCAGCCGAAGCCACACCAAACAGTGAGAACCAGGCCCAATACTTTTGCCAAAATTCACAATTTTCCTTTACACAACCTGAAATCTGATTCCGGCAAACAAAACTTAAAGGAAAAGTGCATAACATGTGTGAAAATAGCAAAAATGATGGTGTAACCCATTGTAAACTGATATATATCCTTAAGGGCAGTGAAGACAAAAGTGTCTAAAATCGTAAATAGGGGTTGGAGCAAAAGCAAGTGGGTTGTTGAATAATAGCGAGCGTCAGCGAGCTCTTACCATAAACACATGTGAATATAAGATATAACAGAACGGTAAATTATCCAATCAGAAGAATACCCAGTATCTATCCAACGAAGTTGATTTTTTTCGTCATCCCTAGCTGCGCATGCGCACACGGGCGCAGAAAACGTCGGTAGGGTCAAATGAATGATAACGATCCACGTTGCTTCGTTAACACCTCGATGGAACTTGGACCTGGCAAACACACCTCTGGGGCTGGAAGTGGGTTTCCGCGGAATAGAAAAACTTGACAGATGTGAGGGTAACCTAAATAAACATCCCAAAGTATGTAGTAATTGTTGCGCATGCTGCGTCTCACCTTAATAATATCTGCACACTGTGCAGTCACCAGGTCGCTTGTCGGGGCCTTCCAGATCGCAACTTCCAGTCACACTTATCCCCCACGGGCCCCAAAACGCCATGTTGCCAAAGCCTGCCCCGCTTTTGGTGTTGTCGCGCAACAATCCAACAATCACTCTCCATACGCACTACGTCTCTGCCACAGGATACGGCACTAGTTCAATGGCGATATAAAAATCTGGGAACAATACTTAAATTTGTGGAACAGTGTCTAACAAAAAAAAACGCCATGCGCAGATAATTTCGTGCATTTGTTCAAGGTAGTACGGCATAGCCCTTCTAGACTGGTTTAGTAAATGGCCGCTAGAGGTACCTAACAACCAGGTGCGATATACTGCCTGATCCACCGACGTTATTATCGATACTTTGTAATGCTGACGCTCGCATCTTAGACTATTCCTACAACGTATTATTAATTCATGCGGATCGGGATTAAGCCTAAAGAAACCTAATCGTAAACGGGTATGGTAGATGCTAGCAAATCGCTGACCATGAGGGTAGAAATCTGGAGCAATGTCGGCAGCAAGCAAAATGGCTTTAGGTTTCGACTTAAGAATCTGAAGGGAAAGGGAGTTAGGGATATCAGTGGGGAGATTGTTCCGTAGTTTGGTGACATCATTGAGAAAAGAATTTTTAAACCGTTGGGATCGGCATTTGATGAGACACAGGTCGCTGTTAGGCCTATGGCGGAGCGTTAGACCAGTATTAGCAGGAGCACGAGATATAAGGTTGGATAGATAAGAAGGAGATAAGTTAAACTACATTTTATAGAAAAGAATAACTTTAAAGTATTTACGTTCACTGGCTAGCGTTGTCCAACCAAGTTCATCTACAAGATTGTCATGCAATGTGTTTAAATGCGCCAGTACATATTTTTAGCTGCCTCATAATAAAGCGACTCAATTACAACACTCAGAAATTGCCCACAATTATCAAATGCAACACAACCGTATTCAAGAATTGGCCTCTCTATTGAGAAATATAATCTTTCCAGTGTTTTTTGACATAACCTAAATTTGAAACTTCGAAGAAGTCCAATACGCCGGCTAGCTTTGTTTGGGATGCGTGTGACATGCGTACGCCAATTCCAAGGTGGTTATAGGAGTTTTCCTCTGGTATGGCAGTACCACATAGGAGGACAGGCGGTGATGCAGTTTATTGCTTTTGGCCGAGAAAAAAAAAACTGAAATTGATTTTAAAGCAATAAAAACCATGCGCCATAATTTACTCCAGTGGTAAATAAATCAAAGATTTGTGTTCAGGTGGCTTGCTGAGTCTTTAGGGTTTTGAACTATCTCAAGTATGCTAGTATCGTTGGCGAAAATGCGGACATCACAGGTCAAATCATCTACAATATCAATACAAACATGAAATAATAAGGGACCTAATATTGATCCCTGAGGTACGCCGGCTTAAACTGGGAGCCAGGAGGAGGTTTGCCCGTGGATAATAACACGTTCAAAGCCGTTTGAGAGGTAAATGTCTATCCACCTAAGAAGACCTTCAGATAACCCCACACCTGTTGCAGTTTAAAGAAGAGGCCTACATGCCACAATTTGTCAAAGCCCTTCCAGATATTCCAGAAGACCATTCTGGCCTCCTTGAAATTTTCAAGGCCATTATCGATGTATTGTGGAGAAAGCTGACGAGTTGCTTGGTAGTTGAATCATTAGCTTTACACCCAGAGTTCTTATCAGTTAGTAGACTAATACCTATTTTATATTCATAAAGAAAATTAAAGACCAGTCGCTTGAAAACTTACGATACGTTACACAGCAAAAAAATTGGCCGGTAATTACTCTGAATTTGTTTATTCGATTTTATAAAGACAGGGCTAATATTGGAGTGTTTCCAAGAAATGTTGAATTGGAATCCCGTGAGAGACAGGTTGAAAATTTTTGTCACGGGCTTGGAGATGGAATCGGCAGTATTTTTTCTGGAGAGTATTACCTATATTATCGGGGCCTGATGCAGAAATGCATCCTACTGACAATAACACTTCTCTAATACTTTCTTCATGGACCGTGAAATTGCCCCTGCGTGCCTCAGTACAATAGGTAGAGTGATACAGGGGTAGTGCATTATTATCGGCATGAGTAACACACTGACTAGTGAAGTAAGTATTAAATACGTCACACATTTCGGTAATGCTAGAAATAATCTAATTTTCTTCAAAAATAGGAGGTCTGTCTTCATGGATTTTACATCCAAGTAAGGATTTAGACAAGTTCCACCATTGTTTGGAATTATACTTTTCTATTCTTATTGCGTACGTAACTTAGCGACGCAGGAGTTTATCGAAGCTTTTACGACTTTGACCAACTTCTTGCGTCGCTTTTTGTAACGCAGATAAAATCTGTCAATTTTGTCACAGACATGAAGAGTGAGATTTGTTAAATCGTTCCCATACTCGATTACGCTGACACATATCTTTTTTAAAAAAAAAATTCGGCTGTTATCGAGGGCTTATCCTTTGGCCGAATGAAAACTTTGTGTCCGATAGACTCTTTGGAGGTATTTAGGAAAAGGTCAGACCAGTAAGATACCAGGTAAACAATGAAATCGAAAACGTTGCACGCAGTGTTTCAGGGAGCAGAGGATAAGGTAGTACTATGACCTTGAAAATCAACTTTTTAAATTCCATACTCCTCTATTTAACGAGCGGTCTCCGCGGAAGGCTAGGGCAAAAGAACAAAAAATAACCGGGTGTTCAGCATTTGAAATAGGAGCTCAGACTCCACTCTCCAGCATTAGTCCAAGCGATGCAGTAAATAGAAGGTTCAACAGACTGGTTGAATACAAGCTTATTCTAATAGGTTCATGTATTATCTGTAAAACGTTGAATTGAGCTGCAAGGTTGAAGAGAAAACATACCAAATTTACTGTTTGGATGAGTGGAGTTCCAATCAACACACCTATTATTGAAGTCACCAGTGAGTATCAATTATGCGGGTTACTTTCAATTCAGTGCGGAATAGATGGAACTGAATAGCGACTCAAGAAAAGCATAGCAGATCTCTGCGGGTTCACCGAGTGGTCGATAGTAAGTCCCTATCAGCACTGAGCCAAGTTGGTCGATATTTTCGCCCAGACACACTCACAGTTTGGACCTTCGAGATCAAGATGCCCTGTGCTTGGCAAGTACAGGGCATATATATATATATATATATATATATATATATATATATATATATATATATATATATATATATATATATATATATATATATATATATGTTAAGAGGCCACCTCCTCTACGTGTTGGGTGGTCTCTTCTGAAAGGAGGTCGAAAATTATCGATATGAAGTTGGTCTGGGTCACCCTCATCTAGCCAAGTTTCCGAAATTGTCATTGTATTAAAATTTTCATTAATGAGCAAGACATTATATTTAATCAATTTTTCTATCACTGTTGATGCTTCGAAAGTTGCAATGACAAAACTTTGATTGACAGTATAAGTATCACTAAGAAATCGGTTGGGATGAGCGTCATTGGATAAAGCAAAGTTTTTGTATTGTACGTATGATATTTGTCGCCACCAAAAACTGCACAAAAAAATCCACAAAAAATACTGTTTGCAAGTAGCATTAGCAAAAAAAAAAAAAAAAAAAATACATTTATAAATAAAACACACACACACACAAACACACACACACACACACAAAAAACAGTAGGAACAAGTGATTTGATTGCTACCTGAGGGACATGCAAAATAATCACGATGCGTTTTATCTCAGACATGACGAGTAATGAAGAGGCCAATGGCCGCTCTATATTGTTCAGTGCTACAACCCATGGCGACCAGAATATATTGAAAATCCACCCTGCAACCCCCCTGTATAATCAATTAAAATTATGAACCAAAGCGTTGAAATCAACCCAAAAGCTTGTGTGTTGCTTGCTCTATGGTCAGACCGAGCTGATACTAGTTGACCATGGCACCATAGTGTTGCAATGTACTAATGTTTTCCAGGGAATATCATGTAAAGGAACAAAGTTGTAACATTAAACATACGATATCAAGGTAGGAAGATCAGAAAACATGTTATTAAAGTTACACGATAATTCAAATTGGATGAAAAGAACATGGAGTACGAAGACAAACAACACAAATGGATAATCTGAATTAATAAAATATAGGTACTCAGAAACAACAGTACGTAGACTGACTGGACACGTTATTGGGTTCCGATTTTCCAACAGCAAGCTGCTGTTGGGCTATGTTAAATCTCAGGTAAATATTCGTTTTGTTGTCACCATATATATTAAATATACACAATCAAGAGTTTTCTTCGTGGCAGGTAGTTACTACATGTAGGTTGCGGTAACTAGATAACAAAACAACTAATCAAAGATACACGAAAATTCAAATAGGATGAAAGAACAAGTAGAACTAGCACAAACAACAAATGGATAATCTGTATTGGTAAATTTTTAGCAACCAGGAACAGCAGTACGCAGATTGCCTGAACACGTTATTTGTGTCAGCTTCCCAATGCTATATTCAGACCCCGAGTACTAATGGTTTTTTCATTCAGCATATATATATATATATATATATATATATATATATATATATATATATATATATATATATATATATATATATATATATATATATGGTGGTTCACTTTTGACGGATGAGCAGGCAAGTTACAGTTTATAACTGTGCTACTGTGTGTGAACCTTTCTGTACATATGTCAATTGACACTGTTTTGGATTTTTACTACTACATTGCATGCAAGGATTTATTACCTACACGCCGCGAAGCTATCAGTTCATATTATTTATGTATTGCCATATTTGGATGTAAGAGTTGTCGTAACAGAGGCCATGGAAAGACCTGATTTGAAGATTTTGAAGTGTGCGAGAATATTAAACAAAAATTGAAATCTAGGCACAAAATACTATTCAAATTCGAATTCAATGTAGTTACTGAAAATATTTATATTACCCAATAAAAATGTAGTGATATTTGTACTACAAAGTACCCACTCAACAAAGTGAAAGCGTGAATAAAAAAACCCAAAACTTTTTGATGTAACTGCATCAAAGTCGCCATGAAGTTCTTACCACGGTGAAACTTCATTATAATGACATTAAATGTGTCAGACATCAGAAGTTATCAGATAAAATGAGTTAAAGAGCAAAGGAATTATGCTTTTTTGCGGTTCGAAGCTTGCGTCATTCAGTGAATATGTCCGAAATACGAATAAATGTCGTTATGATCCGCTTTCTCTGTATGCTGATTTAATTTCAAGCAAAGACAGTATATCTAACGTATATATCAATCCACACCATTTATCCTAGAGTATTAAGGTACGCCACGCTCTACTGAAACATAAAAATGTTGAACCAAACTGCCATTTTAGTGACAAAAATATATATTACTTCTAGTTTCAAAACTAGCAATTCGAATTAGTTTGCATATTTGAACTGCTGGTACTGACCAATGTTCACCAAAGCAGTCAATCGTAGTATTGGATGTTATTCACTCTCAGTCAAGCAACATATTCTATTCTATTCGATTGTATTGTAGTGTATTGTATTGTATTGTATTGTATTTTATTGTATTATATTATGTTATATTATATTATATTATATATTATATTATATTATATTATATTATATTATATTATATTATATTGATTGTGGAGCCGGTTGTCATTAGAAGATCCGATGATATCCCACATTCTATAATTCGCACAGTGACATAGTATGGGGTGGCTGGTGGTGTATTATGTGCATGTATAATACACATTTCATCACGTGCTCAATAGAGCTTCATCAATAATAATGACATCTGTAGTTTATTTGTTAATATATGAATAGGAACTAATAAATGTCAAACCGCTACTATGAATTTACATGTAATGTTCTTATTTTTGTGTTTGCTTTTTATTGTGCACATGAGTTGCACATTTGTTGACTGTGTATGTGAATTTTTAATTTGTATTCACTACAAGAACAAGCGCGCACACACACATGCCCATATATATATATATATATATATATATATATATATATATATATATATATATATATATATATATATATATATATATATATATATATATATGTGTGTGTGTGTGTGTGTGTGTGTGTGTCAAGATCGCATGCGCAGCGGGCTGTTCAAATGCCACAAAGTATCCTGCTTTGAAGTTTCAATCTTTATCAGAAACGTGATAAAGTGAAATTGCTAAAAGGTATGCAATGATGTGTGAAGGATTGGTGATCAGGTAGAGGACCTGGATATGTTCATTTATGAAGAAATAACTTTATATTTATTGACAGAAATTTCACGACTGTAGCATAGAACTGCTGCTGAGGTTGCAGGATGGATGCTTATAGAAAGTCGTCGGACTCGGTAGGTCAGAGGTTAGTGGCCAACAATGAAACAGATTTCAAGGTTGAAGCAGATAAAGAAACGCAACAGAAAGACATTTTCTAGAATAAAAAGTATGAAAATGAAGACAGTATAAGTTTTGACGATGGTACTACTGGTATCATTAATGATCTGATTCAATCCGGAAAGGATATTATAGTGAATGAGCTGCTTTGTATCAAATAAGATGGATGTTTTGCATGTGGAAATTCTGACAAAGCTGTCCCCGAACTTTTACAGTGATGATAAAGATTAAGATTGCAAAGCGAATTATCCATGAAGTTTGTGGAAGAGTGACAACCACAAACCTAGATTAAGATGGTGAAAACGTGACAAATCAAAGAATTTTAATGTAACGTCGTCGCTGCAGAATAAGAAAACACCAGACTTCCTGGCGAGAACTTAAATAACTCGCCTCCATTGTCCATGAAGGACTTTGTCTTATCAAACTTGTGACTGAATTCGAAACAATTAAAAGGGAGATTTCAGTGATCAAATGTCTGCTGCAGTCCAATGAAAAAATTAAAATAGAATTATTGTCTCTTCAAAGTACAATAACTGAGTCGACAAAACAAGATCCTGCTGTTAAACTAATGCCGAACGATTCTCGCTCTTGCTCTTGGGCAGTGGAGAAAATGATTGATAAGGGAAACGGTGGATGTAATCCGAATTTGGCTGAAAGTGATACAACTAGAAACCATAGAGTTGTCTCTGTGCAAGCAAAAACAAATTTAGAAATGCAGACCCAATCGTCAGAAAATGATCCCGCAAATCATAATGCAACAATGACCACGCCGGTGATGAAAGCAATCACGAGGATAATGTAGCCATTGTAGGCCCCTCAAATGTAGCATCAGTTGCTGCTGACGTCACAGTTTGCAGATGTCCAGCAGCGACAGGCCTCAGGCAAGGAGCTGGCAAGTGAATCTCGCGCTTCCCACGAGAATGACCGTGATACAATTTGGCGTCAGGTCAATGATGGTCAGAGTTCTACTTGTAGGCCTATGGCTGTTACTGGACGGGATACGGGAGAGGGATGGACACGTGTTGAATCTAGAAGCAGACAACGAGCAAGGGATCAAGTCGCAGATCTGGAGAAATAATATTTGTGGGTACCTTTATGTCTGGGCTGTCGGCAAACACCAATTGTTGTACACTTTTAATGTACTCCTTTCCCTGACTCCTCTTTTACAGTCCTGTTCTCAGCCCTCTGTGACAGTCTTACCTGTAAACACTTACTAATCATCTACCTCATCATATCTTTTCATTTCATATCTCTCGGTTAACACACCTATGTCCTTGAACCATCTTGTTTGTCTTCTATAAAACACTTTATGAGTAAGGGACTTCAGATGTGTGCCTGTGCAGTTTCAAAGCAATTGGCATAACGCTTCAAGAAAAGATTTTTTTTTTTCAGTTTTCCCAACGTAATGAAACAGAAAATAATAATAAAAAAATCGAAACTTCAGTGTAACATAACTATTTGCATAAATCCAATAGATGCCGACCATAAGTGCATCCCCTTGATTGTAGCGTGGGCAGACTACGTGAATTATCACTGCTATCCACAGTGACTAGCACAGTAATCCACAAGAATGAAAATATCAACCAAGATGTGCCCCAATTTTAAAAAAATCGTTAAAAATCAGAGTTCTGCATTATCACCACCTACGGGATAAATGTTTAACATCTCAACGTACTACAGCTCTGCGATATTTCAGTAAAATCTGAGCTGTGGATCAGGAGAAGAAAAATTAGAAACAAAAAGAGAAACAATTCATATACAATTTCAAAATGGTTGGCGAGGCGGTTTGGGATAAAAGGATATATAAGACCCCCCCCCCCCCGCAAAGAAACGTAAAACAAACAAACATTACAATTCGGTCATAACACAGAAATCATTGATGCCTGACCATTCGCACAATTTTCTTGGGAACTCCCTTAAAGTATACCCCGCAAAGCTGGAAGTGGATGTAGCGAACCGTTTTGGAAAAGTCGAAAATGAAAATTAGCTTTAAAGTCCTCATTGACTTCCAGAGTAATCAATAAGAATAAGTGCAATAACCGACAAGTATCCCAATTAAAAAAATCGTTAAAAACCAAAGACCCGCAGCAACCACACCTGGTGAACATTCATGTTTTAACTTTCTGCAACCTACATTGACGCCACATTTTAGCACAATCTGAGCGACAATTTCAGAGAAGACGTGGTAAGTGGCAAACACAAAATTTCCAAGAAAAAAATCGCAAAAAGACAGCATCACCAGGTGACAAGCTTAGGGATGGGCAGCAGTGTCCCTAGGTCATTTCAAAGCAACTGGGTTTTGGGGAGAATTTTTGAAGATTTTACCAACAGAATGAACAGAAAATCACGGGAGCATTGCCACCTGAACAAACGTGGTAAAGACACACCCAAGGCGTGTCTTCATCAAGTTTGAAGAGGAAATGTTCAACGGTTTTAAGGAAGCAAAAAATGTAAACTAACGACAAAACTAGACAACCGAAACACTGACCACCACAAAAGTTCAGCTAACTTTGTACAAAACCTACGTACTGTCCATTTTTTTGCAATCTATTAGTAGAAACAACATTTTCTCACGTATTGACATTATGTCACAGTAAAGTATGCAGGGCTGTCAATCGTGAGAGGAAAAAAATACCTTGTGGTTCTGGGCTGCTGCAGCTTTTCTTGTTCTTTTTGTTGTGGAATGAACCCATTGCATCCAACTGTGTCAATGTGGAATCAATGTTATTCGCGCACATTGTCTAGCTGAGCTCTTTTTTAAGGATGGGGGTGTGGCCAAGTGGGTATGTGTGGTTTACATTTTTTGACAAGCGACAAATTCTTAACGTTGTGGTTCAACACCGGACCGTTCCCCTTTGAAACCTCGAAATGACAAATAGAATCACTGGCAAACACATTCATATATAAACGTTGCTCATTTCCCACTTGAGTTAATGAATTTGATCATTCATCTTGGGAGGGGTCTTTTGTTATTTTCACTGAGGGGCCATTTTCACAAAAGCGGACCAATTACGGTAAAGACATGGTTTAAAATTAACATTTATGTCTTTCATGCTTGTATTAGACGTTACATATGCACAAAGCTACGCTAAAAACCTATTTAATGCAGAAGCTATGAACATGAAATCTTTTGTCTTTACCTTTATGCTGTTAATTGTGAAGATACACTGTTATGTGTGGACCGTCGTGGACAGTCGTAAAGACAAATGTAAGATCAGTTTTTACCGCTATGCTAATATTAAGTCAGTAAGATAGCAGAGCTTAGCAGGAAATTTTAAATGTTCGTTGTGAAAACGACTCAACATTGAACATACAGTCAGTGGTTACATCAAAAGCAGTCTTTTTATATATATTGGGAGACAACGTTGTATTTTTATCGTTATGGGTATAGTGGTAAAAGACTAAAGCTTGTACACCAATGTAGTGTTTTTCATAACTTTTAACCGTCCTCTGGACAATATAGAAATACAAATGAATGGTCTCTCTTTAAAACTGAGGTGGAGAGGTCAGTATGTAAGCGCACAGACAGAAATTAACACACACAACATATGTGCTATTAATATCAGTTTAGCTGAGGGTAGGCAAGCTAATATAGCTAGCTTGACTTACTGTCAACATGATTAAAGAATTTCCTTATTTTTGTGTTTATAATAACAGGGGAAAGGTGAACCGATATCTAATGCATTCCTTAGGACCATTTGAAGCGTAACTACTGATTTCTTTTTTTTGCATGTATGTTTTCACCCATTGTGATACAAATATGTAGGCCCATTGGTACAGGCACAGTATTCTGTTGTTTAGATATCTAACAGACATTTACTACAACTGAGACAGTTTACCTTTAAAAAAACCACCGTATGTAAGCTCAACAGAAACCTGTGCAGTATGCAGGTCCGAATATGTTTTAGCATTGGCAAGCGAGCTGATCTAAAAATCATTTTGGCAATGAACTTTTTCTCCAGTCGTAAAGTTGCCCATGGACACAATTTACCATAAGATTAAAAGGCCCGTTGATACTGATATCGTTAAAGAGGACTCTTTTTGTAAGGCCAGTCATACAAATGTGCCGTCCATATTATGCAAGTGTCTGCATTTTAGAGGTGTCCACAAGGACAGGTTCTATTATTATACCTCAGAGGGAAATCCGTACACGTGATTGGTTAATTGGGCATGGGACAGTTTTGCCTGTCCACTTCTGTGAAAGTACTGTCCACCGCTCACTGTAGCGCTAGATGGCGCTGCACCTCTGATGTCGCATGACCGCAATCTTGCCTTGTGTGCCAAATGTATAGAATGTGTGTTATTAAAATCTATTAAATGGAAGCTTTGATGTTTTATTGTTCTTCGGTATAATAAAACAAATGGTGCCCTTGGCCTTGGGGGACAGGAAGAATTGTGAACCTTCGGGATGGACTGTCCACCCTCCGCTTCGCGTCGGGTGGACAGACCATCCCTCAGGTTCACAATTCTTCCTGTCCCCCTCGGCCAAGGGCACCATTTGTATACTGTAGTATGTGCACGTCTTTATAAAGATTCAATTTATCATATTCAAGTTTAAATTAGTAACACTTACAATCTCATCTTGACGATCAGATTCAGAATCCAATGGTAGTTCCTGTGCCTTGCTGGTATCAAGCAATGGCAGCCACATAAACGTGGGAGCATTTTTTCTGGGGCAATATGTTGGGGGTTTCTAAAGCAAATTTTCTTGCTCCCGCCGCCCCTTGCTACATGGCAGTAGAGACAAACTGGTAGCGATGGTATGTAGTAGAAATAATCTGCAGGAGATGACAATGTAACAGATACAATTAACAAATAAAATTATCTGAATAAAGGATTATAACATTTTCAGTAGTCTTTCTCTTCTTGGTAACATGGATGTTTTTGACAGTGCGTGTTGGCCCCTAATTTTCTCTTTCTTTTCACACTTTATTACTGACGAAAATAATTAATGGGGTCCGTCGTTATCATTACCACCTTCTTCATGGGAACAACAAATTGTAATAACACTAAAAACATTCCTAACCTCATCGAGACCATGCAAAAAGGCATTGGCGATCTTTTGTGATATTGTTTTGTAAAGGTTTGTCTAAATGTGCCTAAGCGCTTCCATTTTCGTCTTATTATTGTTACCAGCATCCTTGATATACTTATGATAACGATAAAGACATCATATTTATGCGCACTAGAAAATAATTCTGGACTTATCACGGAAAATGCTTAGCCAACAATTCTTTGACCAGCTCCTATTCTGCAATATAATTATGCCTATACGCTGCTACTTCAAAACAAAAGAGAGCCCTAGGAATGAACACTGACACTGTTTCTTTAGGGTATCTGAAAAGGTCACATAAAGACTCATTACTTTTAATTCACTGCCGCATAAAATAGTTGCACTAAACTGTTTTTATTAATTCATTCACACTAACCATTTTATGAAAACAATGGAACATGTATATCTGCTCACAAGAGGACCTGTTATGAAATACGTAAATCTTGATAGTGTTTTGGACCGTTGCCTTTCCGCGATAGCACTTTAGACAGATAGCGGTCAAGGCACTTTCAGTGAAGTCTTCAGCGTATTTTTTATATTTTCCCCCCACATAAAAAATGTCACAGAGTTTCATTCTGCATTTTTCTTTATTGACATGTGCCCCTGAACATGTTTTGAAAAATGGTTCCACGCCTTAACCGTTAGCCCCTTCTTGTGAAACTGATTCCGAACACTGTTTTGTGCATGGCCTCATTAACACACAGAGCTGTTTG
The DNA here is from genome assembly GCA_964020975.1 of Hermodice carunculata. NCBI lineage: Eukaryota > Metazoa > Annelida > Polychaeta > Eunicida > Amphinomidae > Hermodice > Hermodice carunculata. The sequence continues at coordinate 213,594 of CAXHWN010002465.1, read as the reverse complement.
TGTTGTGTCTTGTGCACATTCAGATATGGATTGGTTGAAACATGTTTTATGGAAAATCCAAACAGTTGGGAACCAGGGCATAGCCATATATTGTTCCCTTCTTGCACAAAAAGGAGGAGTAGTTGGATATTGCACAAAAAGGAAGTGAGTACACTTGCTCAACACACTGGTAAGACATGTAACATTACTTGACAAGGCAGATAGAGAGGGACTGCCACACAGCTTGAAGAAGTGAACCAGGACAAAACACAGACAGCAAAAGGGTTGGGGTAGATCTTCACACTATATCTTGATGAAGATATAACCTGTAATAAATGCTTTGTATTTAAATATACAGATATACTGTTATACAAATTTTCATGTCACTGCCTGGAGTCTACCTGTGTTATTCATACACTGTTAGACGGCTTTAAAAGTAATATGATTTTCGGTAAAAAGGATATTTGTGAATCGAGAAAGTAATGTCTGGATTGTGAATGGCGTTAATCTCTTAACTGTGCTGTGTAATTTGCCTCCATGTAATCTGTATTTGGCACACTGACAAAGAAAAATAAAAGAATATCCGTTTGCATTGACACAGGCATACTCATGGGAGTCCCCCAGCCCTTTCATATAAAGGTCTTCATGTAAGTTGCTGCATTTTTTTCGTAGCCGAGCATGAATAATGATAGGTATCGATGGATGTTTACAATTTGAGGCTCTGTGATAAAATCGTTATTACTTTCATGGGTCTGGGGCTGAGATTCTATGTATGAGAGAGTTTGCCAGCCCCCCCCCCCCCATATATTGAAAAAATGTCCTGATCAGCCATTTAAAAAGAATCTTTTTGCTTACCATGCAAGATGGAAATTACATACCGAAAAGGGCATTGATGATCTGACTTTAAGCAACACTTTTTGTAAAATTCAATGTCCTGTTATGAGGAACCACGTTGAATTGTGAAATTGATAACATAGTCATAAAACTGAAACCAAAAAAACAAAAAACAAGTAGCTGACAAAGTTGCTGCCAGATGTAGCTGCGATTCCGGCTACTCTTAAGAAAGCTGCAGTTTGTACCCATACGTTCATGGATGAGATATTACCGAAAGAAATTCAAGCTTCAAACTGTCTATCTGTAAAAAAACACAGAAATTGGGGAATGTGGAAAGTCTGATGGAGAAAGAAATGAAAGTATAATCAAACGACGTCGTAGTTAGGCGCAATTTTGAGATTTAGTGCAGCACTGCTCTGGGAACTATATTGCAGCGATGTACACTGATTATTATGAGTGTAAAAAGGACCATTTTTAGCGTAACTAAGGCACGGAGCCAAGGAAATTTATGTTTCTGGCACTCCAATATGTTCACTTTTGTATAAAAAAAAGTTTCACATAAAAGTGATGTCACTTGTCTTATTTCACAAGGCAGGGTAACGGTTTACCTCCCAGCGTTCCATTGTTTCAATAAATCGAATACTGTCACGTGCTGTTGCAACCAGCTTTAAGAGCAATAACAGGTCTTTCCAGTACAGAGCTATCAGCCTTGATTGTTTCACCCTTTTTCAGATGGTGACGAGTTTTCAACCATATAAACATCGGAAAACAACAGTGGTCTGTTCTGTTCTTTGGAAGTGGTTCTGATAATTTTTTCGTACAGCTTTCTTCTCCCGTAGTGATCATTTGCTCTTTCACAAACATTTCAACTTGGTACCGCTCCAAGGACTTGGCATTAATCAAGGACTGGGTGATCTCCTCCCTAGCTATATCTTTTGTTGTAATTTTCTGTATGGAGTCCTATCACTCAAACGATCTAAATATAGAGATTAAATTGCTTTAAAACTTCTCTGACTCTGTCTTCATGTGCTGAATCCTGTAGTCCGTTGTCTCTTTGTGAGATATAGAGTCGCCAATATTTATCACAAATAGTTCCTTGGTATCACCTGAAATTTGACACCTCAAATTGAAAGTCAGTGCCAATCTGCTAAGAGCTGACACAGTCTTGATAATACATACTATGCCACCAACTCGTTTGCTAGTTCCATTAAGCCGTTCCTGGCTCTGGTTACAATCTACTTGGTTAAACTTTGACCTACGAATTTTCACTACAAAGGCGCCTTCATAAAATCTATCAAGGACCTCTTCACAAAGCTGCTTCATCTCAGCCAAATAGACAGCCCCCCCCCCCCCCATCTAGCATACTTAGCTTGGTCACACCAATGGAAAAAGGGAAACATGGAGCGGGAAGCTGACAAATGTAGGTCCTATAACGCATCTCTTTGTGCCCTTATGAACATCCAAAGAATTTTAACCATCTGTAAATATTCCAACCAGAACACAAAATTTGTATCAGTGTGATGGGATTCTTGAAACTTGGAAAATGCAGTTCTAAATCGTTGGGACGATAGGATACCTACAAGCTTTTCATCATCTCTGTCAGGTTTATGAATGTACTGCTCAAGTTTCCTGTCTTCAATGTGCAGAAAACGTTAAAAAAATGTGGCAAATAATTTGCCACATAGCCTGAGAGGTGATCTTATGTGCTCGGATAGCCTTCTCATAGTCCATGCTAGCTATAGCTCTCTCTGTCTCTCTCTGTCTCTCTCTGTTTCGCTCGCTCTCTCTCTCTCTCTCTCTCTCTCTCTCTCTCTCTCTCTCTCTCTCTTTCTCTCTCTCTATCTCTCTCTCTCTCTTTCTGTGCTGTTTTGATGATCCAGATGATTTTACAGTAGCGTGCCTCATCAGCAGTAATCACAACATGGTTCTGGCCAAGGCTATTTGCAACATATCCACACCTCCGAATCACAGAGTTGAGAGTCTCTACTTCATGTGCAGGTGAAAGTATCAGTGGCATGAAGCCAATGGTGGTTTGAAAATACCCTGCTATATTGCTTTCCTAATTGAAGTGACTCCAGCATGTCTTTGGACTTTGCTTCTTTCTCTTTATCATAAAAGCAAACAAATTTGCTTCAGCTTCAACAACATTATCAGATTGTTGAGACTTAGAATACCAATTCAACTCTACTGAGTCTTTGGATATTGGTACAATATCTTTCTCAATGATACTGATGGGACCAGAGTGTTCAGCTCACCAGGGACACAAAAGGTACTCCCATGTACTAGTGTGATATCCTTAAGAATAGAAGTTTCAGCTGGGGGCGCACAATGCTAGGCTGTCACCTGAGTTGCATGGGAAGCATCTTTTCCATCTGGACAGGAATCAAGAGTATCAATGTTGTCAGCTGAGAAATGCGCAAAACGATCTTTTACCAAATTGCTCCATTTGTGTGATCTATCGATTCCAATACCACATGAGCTAGAGAGGTATCAACACTAACACTGCTTTTGTAACTAATAATGTGGCCAGCCCAGTTGAAGAGCTCTCCAAGCTACTTTGATCGTGCAGCTTGATGTAAAGAACATCCCAAACCAACATGCTTGGGTGTCTACTTTTAGAGACCAGTTACTTCAAAGACAATATCTTGCCCTACACTGAGTCTGAGTATTCAGTCCCTCACAATCGTGCTAAGTGTTTCATTACTATCCTCATTTTCATCATCTGTTATACTGATAAAACCCCCTTTGACCACCTTAAAGGACAGAAAGAAAAGTAAGCAGGCTATCTGGATCATATGCAAGGGCATCAACTTTGGTGATACAAACTCCTTTGTAAGGTGCATGCTAAAAAATCTTGGATTTTAGGTTCAGAGCAACATGCATCACGGACAGGAAAATATCATCTTGTCGTTTATAACTAGGAATAGAATTTTCAGTGTCCTCTGGCTCTGTCAATATTTGGGCAATTGGTACATTTGCAAACTGATTTGGAACCATGACCATCCTTTTTTTCACAACCAGAGGACAAAATATGAAACTAGTACACTTTTTCAACTACTATTGCCAGTTGTTCCTTAAATGAGGACCTTCTAGTGACAAATGAAGAAGAAACATCTTTACCAGTCTCTTCTCCAAGTACACAGTACCTATTCGACACTTCATTCCATTCAAATAAATGACGTCGCTCGGCTGCTTGCTCAAGCTCAGTGCACAGCTATGCCATTGGAATGTCACTCTGCTCTGCAGTATTACTTAAGAAATCAGGGTCGATTTTGTGTGTGTTATGGCATAATGACGCGCGTGATTGAAGCTGACATCGTGGGCGTGGCGCACGCCAGTGCGCCTCGCCTGATGCCAGCTTCAATTACCCGCATCATTATGCCATAACACACAAAAGCGACCCTCATTGCTTATATTTACATTTCCCTCTTAATTTTTTTGCTCAAGTACACGAAATTTAGAAATGTAATGCATAAAATTAAGAGAAACGTCCAGAAACTGATTTACCCAGCATGTTCAAGTGTTAATTTCCGGAAACCCAGGTGGGGGTGGCTTATTGGAATGTGGGCGGGACACTTGTGTTATGGTCCCATAACACACTAGGCTACTGTGTTATGGTCTCATAACACACCAGACTGTCTCCTATACTTGTAATGTTAAAAGTTAGATTGAATGTAAATATATACCTTTGTAGTTTCCTTCATAAATGATATGCGGCAACGCAGATGGAACTTCCATTCAGCTGCAATCAGGTTATTCCAATCAGCTAATGCAATGCTCAGATTCTTATCACACTTTGCGGCCTCAATAATCTTTTTACTTGTGTCTAATGTTGGTACTACATACAATTTTTCTCTGATTTCATTTTTGACAAAGCATGCACAGTTTTAAATTGAAGGGACTGTTTGAGCTACAAAGATTAAACCCACTTCTTTCATGGCTGCAGCCAGGTCGTGTTTCAGTTGTAAGTTCTTTTAACCTAGCAATCTTTCCTTTGTCAATGAATGAAGCGTAGCACTTCTTGTGTCACTTCAGAGATTCATGTGACAATACAGCTGTTGATAAAACTCTATCAATGATATCTATGTTCTGAACATCTAGTTTGTGCCTCTTTGTAGCACATTCCTGTGTTCACTGAAATCCTTGTACACTTCCATTGAATAATTTGTCTGTTTTGTGCTATTAGCACAAAATACACATTGAACAAGTAGTTAAGGATGCATCCCGTTTTAATGTAGTGACTGGCTTCATTATTGTTTCACCTTTTCCGATATTGAACATACAGCTGTGAAAAATTAACATGGAATTTATTATTTCTATCAAAGATAATGAAGGTAATTATTTACCTCAAGACAATATGCTACAGGCAAATGCGTGTACACACTCGCTTACATAGTTTGGTATTTAGCTAACCCCCCCCCCCCCCATTACGTTAAAAGACTGCACATAAAAACTACATAACACTTGGAAGTCTCTCGAGGCTGCAGTTGAAATTATACTAGTCTGTGAGACTGAACCAATATATAACAGAGTGCATCAACATTGAAGTAACAACAAACTTTAACAGATTGTTGAATCCATAAAAAATTTACACGACAGAAGATTTTAGAAACTACGAACTAATACACAACAAATGAACCGATAAATGTCAATGACAAACAACCCTTTATCTAAAATCTGTGGCCACACAACATATTCAACTTCTCTTGTCTAATCACCATTAGAACTATCAGATTATAGGCAACTTGGTCAACACCTATTATTAGTTGGTCTAAGAATTGGAAAAAGCTAAACGAGTCCCTAGAAACAAGAGTCCAGAAATCGGCAAAAAAATCCTCTGACAGAATATTATTATATCGATTAGCATTTAAAAGAGCGCAGGACAGAGTTACTGCATGAAAATAGCAAAGCATAGCCCGAGACCGAACTGATAGAGCCTAAGACGGAAGTGGTAAATTGAAAAAAAAGGGGGGAGACTAAGATGCAAATAACATAGCTTAAGATGGATCTAATTCAATAGAAAAGAGTCACAGGGGCCTAAGACGGAACTAATATACTAGAAAATAGAAATAGAGGAGCTGAGAATTGGAGCTAAGAGAGCCAAATATGACACTAATGCAAAAGAAGAGATATGATCCTAAGACGGAACTAAGAGAGCCTAGGAAGGAGTTGTACACCAATGGTTTTAGAATGAACCAGAAATGGCACAGTCAAAGGCATAATCAAATAGTAAATGTAGGAACTTTAGCTAAGATATCCTGAAATCAAAATTTGTATTCATTAAAATATTGTCCTGCAACTAAACAGTATAAGTTTTATCAAATTCCACATGTTTTCCTAATTATAATTTTTAATTTTACAAGATTCACTTTAATAAAGTCAATTTTGATATCTATAATTGGCCTCCGCTTATCATAAATATCTAACGTGAAAAATGGCTTTAATGTACAGAGCAAAAAACCACCACACTAGTAGTACCTTATTTAACCTCTTGGTGCAATTCTCCAAAATAATGATATTATCAATATGGTCCTCACTCATTGAAAGATATAAAGGTAGAGCTAAATAATCCAACATATATCAATAAAAATGCGTTGCACGTAATCACATGATCTACTCAATTTTCCTATGGCCTATTGGTCCCAGAGGCCCTTTGGTCCTACTGCCCATTGGTCCTACGGTTCATTATTCCAACAGTTTAATTTATATATCGATGTACAGCAGCCTCAACATAGAATCATATAACAAATATAACATAACATACATTACCTATCATGACACATGACCTGGCCTATATCATGTGACATGAGATATATGACATGACAACTTGTGCGTAGAAGCATGACCTTGGTTTGAAACGTCTCTGTATCAACTGTCCAGATCTATTACTCTCTGTCACTAACATTTTTTTACTACAAATTAGTCGTACAAGGGCACATAATGAAGACAGCCGTCATGTATTAATTAAAATTACCGGGCACTATGATACTGCGTCAGTAAAGTCGCGTCTTATCCGAGCTTCAGTTTCACCAAATATACTCATGAAGGTACACACACACACACACACACACATATATATATATATATATATATATATATATATATATATATATATATATCCAACTCCAACATGTACAAATGTCTGTCCTTCCATATTTCATGTATTTATGTTAATTAAAATATATTAAAGCATATTAGCTACAGTTCAAGCACTGCATACACAAAAAATCGTCAAAACTATATAAAATGTCGTTATGTCCACATAAAATGTAGTCCTAACCAGATAAAATATCGTTATGGCCATATAACAAGTCCCCCGAACCAGATAAAACATCAGTATAACCACATAAAAAATCGTCCTAACCAGATAAAATATCGTTATGACAACAAAAAATGTAGTCCTAACCAGATAAATGTTATGACTACAAAAAAAGTCTCCCGAACCAAATTAGATGTCCTTATCACCAGATAAAATGTCGTCCCAATCCGACGAAATATCCTTATGACCAGATAAAAAGTCTTCTGAATCAGATAAAATGCCGTTATGACCAGATAAAATGTCGATATGACCACATAAAAAGTCGTCCGAACCGCATAAAATGTCGTTATGACCACATAAAAAGTCGTCCCACCGAAACAAAATGTCGTTATGACGAGATAAAAAAATGCCGTTATGACCACATTAAATGTCATCCTAACCAGATCAAGTATCACTATGACCACATAAAAAGTGGTTCAAACCATATGAAATGTCGTTATGGCCATATAAAATGTCGCAATCACCAACTAAAAAGTCGTTCAAACCATATTAAATATCTTTGAAAATACACAAAATGTCTTTATGACATATAAAATGTGGTTATGGCCAGATAAACAGTGAAGTGAGGTTGACACCAATGGGCTTCCATAGTGTCTAATATGTGGCGCACACAAAAAGTTCCACGAGGCGATGATGGTTAAAGAACACCTTCGTAACGGCATAGCACATAAAAGAGACTCGTAAGCAAACAGATCACTCATGGCATTCAGTGCTGTGGCGGGCCATGCGCGGTCACCGAAAGGTCACCTGCTTCGTTGTCTCTGTTGGCCTCAGCACCACCTGACATACTGGCACGGTATTTGTCCAAGTCCTTGAGTGTACGGATTTTGACTTCAAATCCCTTTTTGCCTTCACCCTACGAATTTATTTGTCTGATATGGATACACTCATCTGATGAGTAAGAGAACTTTATAGCCTTCACACGCCACAGCTTATCTGCATTACAAAGTAAATTTGATCCTGTCTTGGCAAAATCTGTATTGTACTAGTAGATATTTATTTCACGCCTCCGATTTTTGTATAAAATTTGGAGGCAGCATTAAGTCGCAAGCTTGACAACGATTGCAAGACGCGAAGATCCAAGAAATATATATGTATATATACAAATATATTTGAAGGGGGGCGGGCTTCGGGTTTAACAATTTCAACAAGATGAATTAATATATCAGTTAATAGTGACAGGGTGTAAAGGTACATTGCATAGTATTCTACATTGCCAGCTGACCATACTCACCGTAAGTAAAGTGTGCCGTTCTTAGGCCATTCGTTCCGAGATATTGGTTTCTCCTCCATGATAGAACGGAGCAATTTACAGACTTTCCATCAAAATGGTTATGTTGTACTATTCCTCTGTGTTCATTGAACTTTGTAGGGGCGCGTTTTGGAATATGTTGGTCCCCATCGAGGACACAAACACCGTCCTGCATAAGATAGACAGTGCCGGTCTGCAATCGACTGAGCGCGTAGAGAAGAGGTTACATCGTGTTTAAGTCGTTTCGTGACTTCATTCCAGAAGGAATTCCTATTATTATAATGATTTATCCAACTAAAAGAAACAATCAGCATTACAGTATAATTCTATGGTTACTACAAGATTATATATTGTCATCGGAAGATATCTTGTTTTGACCGGATGAGTATCTCGTTACAAGACATGATATGTATCGACACATTAGACCCTTGTTAATTATCCTGTAAAAAGTTCATTATCTGTTCATTACCAGATGACTGTTGTAAACGAGTTATAATCTACTCATTACAAGAAAAATTGGGGTTAAGTTGGCACTAACGGGCGTCCGGAGCATAGTACAAGCTCATCATCTGTGCTGGTCAACTTGCGTGGTTTCCGCGAAGGGACAGTCACAATGCAAGGTTTGTTTGCTCGTTGCTCGTTGCCCGTTGCTCCACAGCGGAGATTTGCTAACGAATAAACGAATAAAATATGTTCAATCTATATTGTTAGTCAGCCTTGAAAATCAATTTTCATTTTTTCATGAAGTTAAAATGTGAGGGCGCGGTTGGTGCAATGTCTATCCTCTGTCTGGGTGAGGGTCGCTCATGAATCACACCCCCACCCAAACACAGACACCAGGATTTGGATCAATAGTTTTTGGAGGAGAATGTAATATAGTGAAACTTCATTTTAATGACACTCCGATATCGGACACATTCATCGAACGGCACTGGTTTTGAGGGATTCAAAGCGAAATTTCTCTTCCCATTTAACTATTTGGCTTATCAAATATCTGATACAGTCAGCCGAAAACAGATGGTGTCATTACAACAAAGTCTCGCTATGCATAGTACTGCATTATCTTAGTCATCTGCCCACACACTAAGCAAACACGATTTGCTATGACAAAAATTTGCCCTTTATATAAAACGTCTTCCTAAAATTTTCCGTTGATAAAAAACTCTGAATCATACGAAAGTTTCCAGTAGCTGCATTCAATTCTCAGTATGTTCATGCAAACACGTCATAAATTAATACAATGCAAATTGAAATGTAAAAATAATGTTGATTTTGACATAAAACTGGTTTGCGCGCAATGATTGCCACAAGTGTACATATGAAAATAAGAACCTTCATAAGGTGAACCTTTACGCTTGGGTGCTCAAGAATTTTACGCATTTTGGTGGGTTCAACATTAAGAGACAGCCGCGTGTTCCATTACCGTCGTCAGGTATGCCGCAAATATATATATATTTTACAATTAATATCTGTTTGATAAAAAAATTGTTATTTTGAGTGTGCACGTATCTACCTCCTATTTTCTTATTAGAATTGGCTCTAATACACTTGAGCTGATGCCAAAATCATCATTGTATGGAATTGTGCACTGTTTTCTGTTTCATGTCGGAGAAAAGGGAGAAAATTTGGTTGAAGATGTTGACATCGGGTAAAAACATCAGCGATGTAATAGTGACCACATGTAATGATTTATCATTATATCTGCTTTGTACGTAATTTACCAGAATTTCGGACCTTCTGAAGGATCATTACATAAGGTCCGTTTACGATTACTGATGTTAGACAAGATGCCATCAACTTTCTGACCAACCGCTTTCAGTCTTGACCTACTTATGAGACGATGTCTTTTAAGCCATGAGTGAGTAGTTATGGACAGATTAGCGTGCTGTTGAGCTGTATTAATAGTCCGGCTCTCAAGAAAATTTGTTCTGGGCTCCTTATGCTCATCTGAGCCCAATTTCTTTTGTTTCGGACAGGTCTGTTTTTTCATATAGAGCTCGCCTGGTCTAGGGTAAATTAGGGAATCCATCCTGTTTGCAGGTGAGTAGATGCGAAACTCTACCGTTCGGACGGGATTAAGGCCTTCGATGCCCTTCCGAGCAGAGGTTTGCAACTACTCATCTTCAAACATGATGGATTCCCGTCGTATCATGGCAAAATTATATATTTCAACCTACGTTTTACCATTTAAAGGCCAAAAAAGATGTTGCCAGGTCGGCGGGAGAAATGCAAACTTTCATGCTGAGAACAGTGTGATATGACCTTGAACCTGCAGAAGAAATTAAAACGCTGACAATCTGAAGTAGAACCGATTGGTATCAATGATTAAATATGCTTGTAAGATGTCGTAATTTTTACCGGTACAGGGAATGGTCCTGTCGATTCCCTGTTTGCTGTTCATTTGTTCCCATACTCACAGGCCCATTCTGATGTGCTAAATTGATACTCAAACGTTTTCGACGTCTCACTATTATCAATGAACATCACATAATATACTGGAAATCCTAGGTCGCTTTAACGCCAGTAACATTTACAATCTGGTCTTTGAAAACAAGAGGCTCATTTGGTCAAATTACGCCTTGTGGCCTGCCTAACAGACGACAATGGATCATAAAGTAGTGCCCACCTAAGAGAAGAGTTTTGGCTTAGGGTGTTGAGTTCAAGGCTATGTGTGCCTGCGTCGTGGAAAACCTTCCACAGTCATGTGATGCTTCTCTGGTCATCCGATTGGTTCTTTCCCTCTTCCTTGTATGATAGAATTTAAAATATATCCGCCCGACATACTTGAAACACCAGTGCCCTCAGCACTTTGGGGGGGGGGGGGGGCTTATGTAATTTTTTACATGTTTTTTCATAAAAATGGTCCAGATGGGTAGGGTTTAAACTCTGCATTGGGTGTACTAGAGTCCAGCGTGTTGTCCATTACATCGCTAAGTCTAACACGTTCAGTGTTTTTAGCTTTGCTTTATTGCAGCATGTTTATTGTTGACCAACATTGAACGGAGGCAGTAAGCGCAATAGGCTAAGTGTTAAGGTCACTACATTGGGGGAGGGGGGTGTTAACTCCAACGAAGTTGCTTAAATGTTTAAATAGTTTTAGTGGTGGATAGTATCGGAATGTAATGTACGTTATTCTTCTTGAGGCAAGTGTATGTGAAATAGACTCCTCGTCTTCAGCTTGGATTCTATTCATTATACACATTGTCCCGCGGACTCTTACACATGCAAGCACAATGCCCGTGCTAATCTGTGCTTGAAGAACCTCAAAAATTGTTGTGTAGTGATATTAGTTCAGAATAGCGTGCCTGTACCGCAGTTATACAAAATACATATGATACACGTTTTCCACATAATTGTCTGTGATCATAACATACGTATTATTTATTTTCTCTCTCTGGTGCTATTCCAAATATTTTCAACAAATTTATATGATGCTCAGCTTGATATAATTTGGTGTTTTACTTCATACTGTTCTAAGAAAATGGAAATACTGAAGGCTGCCAAAAAGCCTTGTACTCTAACACGCGTCTGGGAAAAAGATTTTCGCCCCTCGAGTCTGCTTAACGACCCCATGTCCCAGCACATTTCACCGCATTCTTGCGAAAGCATTGTGCCAATTGCTACTTGCAATCGAACATAAGTTTTCAGACTCCAAATTTTACACTGGCAGTTCTGGACATATCCACAAACTGGGATCGTGTAGTTTTCTTGACCGTTGAAGGTGTATTTGTATTAAATACTCAGATTCAATTTTAATCACAATTTTGGGACAAAATTATCCGAGAGAAGGACTTCTCCGAGTGCTAAGCGTAGGCTGTGGCTGTGTGTGGTCGTCCACACCTACTCTCTCATATTTGGTCACTTCGCCCGACTTTGTTGCTTTCCCTTTCTTTCTGGCCGTTTGTTGGTTGGGCGTATCGTTTGGCTTGCCCATATTTTTCAGATCGCGACACCGAACACGACGATTACAAAGTTTTGACTCCGCACTGTTAAAGGCAATTTCAGTACAGCACTAACCGCGCTGCTCATTTGCCCAGAAATAATATATTTTCGCAAACTTTATCGTCCAAGCCAATCAGAAATCAGCTCACATACCAAGCTTTTCTGACAGGGAAAAGAACGCACCAATTACACACATAAAATATATTAGCCGTATGAACCATATCGATCTTCGATAACCGTGTCTCATGGAAAATTCTTGTAAAGTTTGTTTGTTTTGGTGTGCTTTTGTGAAGTCCGGGGGATTATGGGGTCGATCCGTGGCTCGTGATGTCTCAGAGTGGAACCTTCAATTTTCGTGACTGTCACGGAAATTCCGTAAGTGTTGGCAACACTGTTCAATTTGAAAATTTGACGTTTCTCTGTGAACTAAATTTTATCGCGTAGTTATATACGTTTCAAGGAAAAGTTTACATGGGGAATAATAAGGTTCCCGCCTAGGATCTGAAAGAGCAGTGATCCAGGCTAAACGTTTGCCACATGTCAGATATTTAATAGGGAAGTCTTTTACGAGTAAAATGTATTTGTAAAAGAAACAAAGTTTTTCAAATATTGAATAACATGGTTCCGCACAAGGAACTGATAGTACTGGAATCCAAACTAACACTTTTACAACATATCAGAATTAAGTACTTTTAACCACTGACCCTGCAGCCCCTTAAAGTAGCCTACTGTTAGGGGAAGAGAACCCAACTTTAAAACGTGAATCCGAATCTGAACAAACAAAGCACACTTTGAGTTTGTGTTTTCCCAATTTCTGCGGTCCAAGTAGACAATCAAAGCCCTGGTCTCATCCATTACAAAATGAAGTTTCTGTAAGAAAAGAATGTTTGCATAGGTAGACTGATAGCTGGGAGAAATGTAAAAGGCCGCGCATACTCTAGTTGTGTTTTTTTTTTCAGAACTACAGTCTCTTGCTGAACTTGCGTACGTCATACTTGATTTTTTACCTTGACCTGTTTTAAAATCAAAGATATATTTATTTATTTACAAATTTATTTATTGATTAATTGATTGATTTGATATGTGGATAACTCTGACATTGAGTTGCTAATGACTTCGGGGCAATATTGTCAATTTTAGCGTATTTTATATCGTTCTATATAACTACCCTGCATCTACAAATTCCCTGTAAAAATAACCAAAATATATGAAAATTACAGTTAAATAGCCGTAAAAAACAGCCTTCTAACCGGCCTTCAGTCTCAGGCAAGGACTTTTTAAGGATTTAGGGGCTCAAAGATGGCTAAATATTTAAAGATTTAATAGCCTCAGAATGGTGTGTTTTAACACGCAGCAGATGCTATGACACCGACTCAATAGCCATGACTTTTGCAGGTTACATTTTGATCCAACATACAATGTGAGTCACAATGACCTGTTTCCTTCGTGTGCTTTGGTTTGTTGCTTGACCTACATGGTTTGACCTTTCGTATTTGCCGTATTTTATGTGGCACAGAGGCTCGTGCTAACATACATGAGTAAACGAAGCACAAGTGGGTTGACCATCTTTCTAGCATAGTTTTTGGCCATAATTCTGTACACATCAGTTTTTTTGGGTTTTTTTCGCCAGAAAAGACCCATGATAATGCATAAACTATCCAATATACCGAAATGAGCAATTTGCTTTGAAACATTAAAAATTATACCTACATATTAAACATAAACATAAGAATGCTAACGGCAGAACTTTTGCCTTACTGGTATGGCAAGGTAGCGTGAGATGCGGTGAGCGAAGGTTAAGTAAAGTAAGTACTTGACGGACAGCCCAGTGAGCCTTGTTTTCATTTGGGACCAAGCATTAAATACAGCAAGCACACGGAAATACTATGAACAATAAACACAGTGCAATACATGCATACAGTACAGTACATACATACATACTTACATACATACATACATACATACATACATACATACATACATACATACATACATACATACAAACATACGTCCGTACGTACGTAGTGCATACATGTACATGTAAAGTGTTTGTCAGTTATCAATATTGGCATTTTCTGTCCAGATAATTTTCAAAATATTGGACGACTAAAATTTAGGCAAACTGGTTGAACATTTACACAAATGTTACCATGGATTAAGTCATTAATATTCTAAATATATCCTAGAGTTTGACTCTTTGGGGTGTCCATGTAAAGAATATTCTACGCTTCGATACCTCTTGTGTTTCACTGTGGTAATGATGGGTTTCCATGTGAACTTGCTCGAGTAGTATAACCACAGACACTTTGGATATGATTGAAAATATTTTGAAAATACGTTGACACAGAGTTTTGCAAGTATCTATGAACCAAGGAGATAAAGTGTTGCTTTGTCCTTTGTTGCACTGGACGAATTTAATAGACACCATTGCTGGATACTTTGTTTGTAGAAACAGCAAACTATTTTTGTAAGGAGTGATATAAGGGTAACACAAGAGAACAGTCGTTGTTAGGGTACCACGTGCTTTGTTTTTCGGACAATCATGAATCAAAGTATCATTTAACTGTTATGTAACGTAGGGAAAATGTCATGTAGCAAATGCTACCCACACAACCCATTTTACAAAAAGTTGATTGATATTTTTTTTTCAGTCATGTGGAAAATCGAACGGTTCAAAGTCTGTGAAATATAAGTCAGAGACACTTACAAACTATCCAGCAGTGAGCGTCAGTATATTTTCACGATGTGACGATGGTCTTGAGGGTAAAGTAGAATTTGGGTTTCTAGATTCGCTTCATTTCTGGAATTATCATATTGGCCTGACCTTTAATATTTGGGGATCAAATGTAATCAGAAACAAAACAGTTTCCTGTCCGATATATATATATATATACATATATTATAACACATTCGGATGTAAGCAGGTCATTGTCAAAAACACAAAGGACAGGCATACCATTAGACGCCAGACGGGCAAGTTAATTGTTAGCTCAGCTGTCAGTCAGCTGAGCTTAAAGGATGGTCTGTTGTCCGTCCACAATTCGCATTTTCGGCCTCTTCTCCAAAACGTCAGCCAGATTCTTTTCAAACTTGGTAACAACGTACCTTGGTACAAAGTTTGTTCAATTGGTCATGCTCGAGTGATTTTTGGATCTTTTATAATTTTTTTTAAAACCTTTTGGGGCAAATCTCACACAATCGTCCCTCTGAAACCGCTCACCCAATTGCTTTGATCACACAGGAACACTCCTAGGGACTCCTAGTTCTAATGCTAATTCACATTTTTGACTTCCTTTTCCGAAACATCAACCAAATTCACTTCAAACTTGGTAGCCATGTACCTTGAGAGGTTGTCTACCATCTCTGTTCAAATGATCATGCTCCAATGATTTTTGGTTTTTATGAATTTTTTAGCTCAGCTGACTTACTAGTCAGGTTGAGCTTTTAAAATGCCGAGTCATTCGTCATCCATCCGTTCACAATTACATTTCCAACTTCCCCAAAACAGTCAGCCAGATTTACTTTAAACTTGATGGATATATACTTTGCGTGGGTTTCTACCAGGTTTGTTTAACTGGTCACGCTCCAATTTTCCTGATTTAAGGAATTTTTATGAATGTTCATGATGAACACACTGGTTTAGAGGAAGGGTAGCTCCATACCCCTAGTAGATGAAAAGCCAGGTCGGGTACAATGGGGGGTCCAGGTTAAGTTTCTATTTGTTCCTTGGCATGCACATTATGCCTATTATGTTGGTAAGGACAGCGGGATGACTACTATACCCATATGGTAAACAAAGCAAATGATATAATATGCCCTGTAATCTGGTACAGGGTCACTAACTAAATTCCTCTCCACTGAATTGCTTTTACATTCCTATAGGTGAACTGCATGCTGTGCCTGAACATACAGCTATTTGTTCACAATTCTAAGGGAAGGTTTTCAGAATGTTTTCGTTTTTGGGGGGGGGGGAGGGAGAGGGCAAATGTTAAAAATGCCTTTTCTCCGAAACAGCTCACCCAATTACTTTGATATTGCACAGGGACACTCATAGGGACTCCTATTTTATAACTTGTTCACCAGGTAATACTTCATTTTTTTCTTTTACGATTTTTCTGTCTTTTGCTATTTGCAACTTTTTCCCTTAACTGTCACTGAGATTAGGCTGAAACTTGGCAGATATGTTCCTCGTGGAAGGGTCAAACAAATTTGTCCGGCAGGTAGTACTGCTGTGGATTTCTGATTTTCAACAATATTTTTTTCATGTCGGATGCCTATCAGTAAAAGCACCTTTCCTATTGATTACTATGTCAGTCAAGGGACATTCTTATGCTAATTCTCATTTTTGACTTTATCTCTGAGACAGTAATCCGGGTTGACTTTAAGCTTGGTAGCAAGATACCTTGGTTGGGTCTCTACTGAGATTGTTCTAATGGTCACCCTTCACTGATTTTACAATTTTTTATTAATTTTTTTTGGGGGGGGGGCAATTCTTAAAAAAACTTCTCCTATACCACTCACCCAATTACTTTGATATCACACAGGAACACTACGATGGTCTCCTAGTACTTAACTTGTTCACCAGCTGGCAATATAATTTGTAGCTCAGCTGACTTTCTTGTCAGGCTGCACTTTAGGAAGTTCAGTCTCCCAGTTCAGTCTCCGTGTCTGGGCATAATGCCCAAAAAGGCAAGTTGAGTTGCTTACTCACTTGATCCGGAAAACCTGACGGGCCCATGGCCCCAACTCTCGGTCCATGTGGAACTGATGGTGGCATCAAATGCACATGTGCCCTCAATCATCCACCCTCTTTTGGAGATCGGCAAGTTGGCATCAGCGGTCAGAGGAAGTGGGGTTGGTTGGGTGGGCTTCTCTGGTCGTCGAGAGGTAAGTGTACTCACTAATACTGATATTATCAATTATCAAGCATCAGTTACGTAACGTTACCTCTCGACCACCATTGCCTATACACAAATGTACTGGCAGTCAGGTTATCGACACTGGTACACTGGCCTCTATAGACCAGCGGGATCAGCATCTTGATGGAATCATCGGTTTGTGTCAGGAGGGAACCTCTGAAGGAAAAACATCAGGGATGCATGGAGATGAGGCCACCACCAACAGAATCTAGCCAAAACCAGAAACCCTCCTTAGTTTTGCTTAGTTCCAGTAGGTCTACTGGAAAATTCCTCTGGGGCTGCCGGGATCAGATTGCAATCGTCAAACTGAACCTTGCACAGTACCCTCAGAAGGATCTGGCAAGGTGAAAGGCATGTGCCCACAAGTTGCTTCAGTCCATAGCTAGAGCGTCCACCACTAAGGCTTGGGGGTCTGGGATAAGCAAGACGTAATTCAGCATTTTTGTGTTCTTGCAAGTCACAAATAGATCCATGTGTGGAGTCCCCCATTATGATCAGATGGCATGAATGATCCCTGGTTGAAGTGACCACTCTGTCCCTACTGTCTGACCTCTCCTCGAGAGTGGGTCGGCCAGCACATTTGCATGTCCCGGGACATGCCTCACATGCTTGCAAACATCGTGGTCATAACACCATCTGATGATGCATTTGGCCAATTCTGTCAACTTTTTGGGACAGGGGCCTGCCTACCTGTTGAGGAAGGCTACCGAGGTCCTGTTGTCACACATTATGAGGACATGTTTGTGCTCCACCAGGTCTCAAAAGTGGAGGAATGCTAAGCATATCACCTGCAGTTCCAATCAGTTTATGTGGTGTGCTGCAGACAACGCCAGCCAAGGGCCTGACACCATCCAACTCTCCATATATGATCCCCAACCGGACTGAGTAGAGTCCGTGTAAATGGTGCACTGGGCTGAAAAGGCTCTGGCCTCTGTCCTCTCATGATGTTTCCCCTGATGGCCCATCACTGAAGGTGTGGCTGATCCTTGTTGAGGATTCATGCCTTGTGAGTGTGTGATAGCCCTGGTCTTTTGTCCATCTGACCGACAGCACGTGCTGCAAGAGTCAACAGTGGATCCAGCCTAATGGGACCTGGGAGTCCATCAAGGACAGGAAGCCCAGCAGGGCAAGCCATTATTGCACCAAGCAGACATTGCCAGGGCCTGAGCAGAGACTGCAGTCTGTCCCATCTGTCCTCTGAAGGAACACAAATGTAGACTAGCAGATCGATCTGGATGCCGAGGAAGACAAAGATCTGCTCTGGCTGAAAACTGGACTGGTAAGTTCAGTATCAGGCCCAGATGTTAGCAGAGTTCCAAAAGGGTCAGTGTGTGACACTACAAATCTTGCCCCGAAGCACTCAGATAAGCAAATTGTCCATGTACACATAAATGGAAATGGCTGAGCAGTGAAGGAAAGCAGCAACTCTCTGTGCAAATCCTGGTAAGCACCAGCAGAGCTGTAGCAAGACGAAATGAAAGAGCTCTGGACTGGTACATTTGGCCCACAAATGTGAACCACAGATACTTCCATAAAGTCTCTGCAATTGGCACAAGGAAGAACACATCCTTGAGATCAAGGGACGCCATCCACTCCATGGGATGCAAGGCTGCTGCCACCAACTGGGGGTGTCTCCATCTGAAAGGACAGGACTTCCATAAAAGCGTTCAGCATCGACAGGTCTACATCTCTCTTTTGAACAGAGTTCCAGAAAGAGGGGCCCATGCTGGCTCTCTGATAGATCGTGTGAGGTATCTTTTGACCCTGGAGGTAGGTGTTCCTCCTTAACAAATAAAGGTTCACCTCCAGAGTGCAAGCAGTCCACACCTAGTGATCAAGAGCTTGCTACAAAGAAGTCGTGAGGAGTGTTGCCTTGTCTAACCAGTCTCGCACAGCCTCCGTGATCTGAACAGGGGCCTTTAGTTCCTAAAGGAGATGCCCAAAGCAGCAAACGACATGTCAGAGCAGGCCACTGGAAGGATGTAGCCTTGGGGATCTTCCTCCAATCACTTGGAAGCCAAATGGTTTTTGGCAGCCAAGCATCAAACTCCTTCCAGTCCAAGTCCCCTGGCAGTGAACCCTATGGGAAGATCCACTCTGGTGCAGAGTACCACCTGGACATCTGGCTTATAGGGGAGTCACCCCTGCCTCAGGTAGCAGATGTCAGCAGTCCCATGGAAACCTGTGCGCCATGAGTCTTGGCCATGAACTGGTCATAAAACTCAGCTGCAAAGGGCAAAAAAACTATGGGTGTATGTTGACATGTGTCCCCCAGAGCCAAGCCCCAGCATGACAGCACAACTGGGCCTGACCTCTCCTCTGCTGGTGGGAACACACCTTGGTTGACGACCAGGCCAAATGGTTTTTGGCAGCCAAGCATCAAACTCCTTCCAGTCCAAGTCCCCTGGCAGTGAACCCTATGGGAAGATCCACTCTGGTGCAGAGTACCACCTGGACATCTGGCTTATAGGGGAGTCACCCCTGCCTCAGGTAGCAGATGTCAGCAGTCCCATGGAAACCTGTGCGCCATGAGTCTTGGCCATGAACTGGTCATAAAACTCAGCTGCAAAGGGCAAAAAAACTATGGGTGTATGTTGACATGTGTCCCCCAGAGCCAAGCCCCAGCATGACAGCACAACTGGGCCTGACCTCTCCTCTGCTGGTGGGAACACACCTTGGTTGACGACCAGGCTCTGAATAAGAGTTTTGACATGGTTAAAGCTCTTAGCCAGTGCAGGGGGCCATGTCCATAGGAGCAATGGCCAAAGCCTCTGCACAGCCCATGCTGGCCCACTTTCTGCACTTGTCAGAGTGTGAACAGCATTAATGACAAGCCCTTGACCTAGGTCGAGATCAGGTGTTGGACAAATCCGACATCAGCAGCCCTTCCTCCAAATTCGTGTCCAGGTCCAAAGACTCAGGACTCACAAAGAGAATGCAGATGTCTAAGGCCTCATCAAGCAACACATTGTTCAAGGGTGATGGGACAGCTGCAGCAGGAATCTGTCGCTATGCCAAGCGTAGGGATAGTGAGCAGAAGTAGTCCCTGCCATAGATCCAGCCTTCACTTGCTCCTCCCATGATGGGAGAGAAACAGAAGCCAAAGGAGACTCATACAATCTCGGCCAAGAGATCTGCAGGCCAGAGGGATCTGGCTGAGGCTCCACCAGGCCACTATTTTGGACATCAGCTGCTGCCGACTGAGAAGTCTGATCGCAGGAGGGTTGCTGACACCATAGGGGCCAAAGACAGTGGAAGGATCCCTGAAGGTCTGGGTGTCTTCCTCCTTGCTCCCCTATGCCTTCGCTTACCACCCGAGCTCTCGGATGTGGGAGCTTGAACAGTTTGCGGAGGCACCAGAGCCTTAGCTGGCACTCTGAGCTTTTGGTCTGAGGATTTGGACCCAAGCACTCATACTGGCAGGGGTGCTGGCTTCCCATACTGCTTGGACTCATGATCCGTGCACTCAGACTGGCCAAGGTTCCAGAATACTGGGGTAGGCACCTGCAGGTTTACACTCCAGACGCACCTAATTGGGAGGTTGCTGTTTGTCTGTGCATTCAGACCTGGAGGACCAAGATCTTTACAGCTGCAGCTGTCGCTTGGCAGACC
The DNA here is from genome assembly GCA_964020975.1 of Hermodice carunculata. Lineage (NCBI taxonomy): Eukaryota > Metazoa > Annelida > Polychaeta > Eunicida > Amphinomidae > Hermodice > Hermodice carunculata. The sequence goes on along the minus strand of CAXHWN010002465.1, from coordinate 192,737 downwards.
TCTTCAGAGCAGAGTCCAAAGAAGAAAACAGTCTGCTGAGAGGGGACCAACAATATAAGCATCATCTCAGCCTGCTGTATCATATTCTGTGGCATACCCATCAAAGCATGGACAACCTTTGGATTGGTGCCAAGAGCAGATTTGTAAGTTTGTTGGGGCAATGTCTTTGGCACAGGATCTGTGGCTACTGGACTTTTGACTCCCACATTTCTTGACCTTCTCCCAAGCAGGATCTGAAGAGGAAACGTCTGCCCTTTTTGGCTGCGGACGAGCTGAAGCAAGTCTGCACCCTTTCTAATCAGACACATGAGAAGACGGGCAGGCTGGAGCAAGTCTATTCTTTTTTTTATAGGGAGTTATTGGCAAGGACTCAATGGAGTCAGACATCTCAGCTTGGTGTTTGGTGGCTCTTGCGACCTGCCGCCTATGCCTAGCACAATCCAACTTCCTCTGTGCCTGCTCATAAAGGAGCCATTTGTCCTCTTCCCAGTCTTGACAATATTTGCAAATTTGTTCGCGAGAGCAAACTTGGCCTAACTGCAGGTGACAACCATGTGTGGATGGTTGTCCCAAGCCGCCATGTAGTGGTTCCTGCAATCCAGCAATAACAAAGGTGCAGACAAAGTGGTATCCGGATCAACAATCATGGACTACCTATGAAAGGAAGCAATAGCTTGGTGTGCACTGCTCTCCCTCTCTCTGCATTCTGTTTGCCGGGACCCATCTTGAAAAATCGAAGTACAAGTCAAACGACCATCTTTGCACTTACTATTTCAGTGGTATCTGATCACATTAATAAGCAATCTAGGTATTCGAAAATTCCACGACCACTGAGAAAAGACTTTCTGCAGAATAGAGCATGTGTAAGCACAAAAATCAGTCATCGTGAAGGAGATTTGATGGAGCTTCAACTCACAAGGCAAGCCAGTAATGGTGCTCAAAAGAGGAAGTACAATGCAGGGGACATGTGTGCTTGGTGTCACCATCAGTTCCTCATGGACCAAGACATGGTGCTGCGGCACTGTCAGGTTTCAGGATCAAGTGAGTAAGCAACTCGACTCAAGTTCTTGGGTGTTATGCCCAGACAGGGAGGAGGGATGGCAATCGTGGTTGAGAGGGTAACATTACATTACTAATACACCTTTCCTATTCATTACTATGCAAGTCAATGGGCATTCTAATGCTAATTCACATTTTTTACTTTTACTCCAAAACCGTGAACCAGCTTTACTTTAAATTTGGTAGCAATGTACCTTGGTTGGGTCTCTACCAAGTTTGTTCCAATGGTCATGCTTCAGTGCTTTTTGAATTTTTTTGTGATTTTTATTTTCATCATCATCATCATCATCATCATCATCATCATCATCATCATCATCATCATCATCATCATCATCATCATCATCATCATCATCATCATCATCATCATCATCATCATCTTTTTGTGGGCAAATATTTAAATACCTTCTCCAACACCTCTGGCCCAATTGCTTTGATATCACACAGGAACACTTCTGGTGTCCCCTGGTTTTCAATTTGTTCATCAAGTGGCACTGCAATTGGTAGCTCAGCGGACTTTATAGTCATACTGCGCCTTTAGGAAGCTTAGTCGTACATCTTAAAATAATTCTAAATGCCATATGCACTCAGCTTAACCTCAACACAGGTCTATCCAGTTGCAACCTTGACTTTGTGGGGCAAGCATAGGTCAGCTGAGCATGGGCTGTTCATGCAGCCCTGTAGTCTTTTCTTGCATAATTAGAACGTAGGTACATTTTGGGTGCAGGAGTCTTTCAAATTCTGTCCTCGACCCGACCGGGTAAGACTAAGGGACTCTTTTTCATTGTGTGTGCAAGGCATAGATACTCATGTGCTGTAAGAGAGGACCGGGAAGCAGGCAGACCTATAAGTGATATTGATGAAACTTGGATACATGCGGGCCATGCACATGAAAAGGAACGGCAAGACTCAAAAGGGCATGGCAGGGGCAAGGGTAGAGTAATTGGAAAAGGTTCAAAGTAGATAGTCATAAGGGTGTATTAATACCGAGTTTGATCACATTTTCCAATCAAAATGAACATGAGACGACCACGAAGAGATGGTTTGTGACAACTTTACAAAATGGTATACTAACCAACTCCTTCCAAATATCGCATACAACACTCTGTTATAATGGAGGCACTTAAACACAGGCACTCAAAGTTCCCACCAAAGCAACCGAAAATGATGAAGGGTATTATTCACTATTTCCGCTGCCAGGGGTTGACATAGAGCTGTTACTGGACCTACTGGCGCTCGATGTTACTCACGCTGCTGATCTGACCCCGAAGTAAACAATAATGAAGTTCTTTATATATCCTTATTGACACAGATGCTTGCGTACATTGTAACTACTGCCCACTTTCATATAAAGCATTATGTAACATCTCCACGTGCCATAATGTGGCCGCAGTAAAATACAGACATTCCTGCCCTCACAGTTACCCACTGCTTGCCAATGGCTGAGAGAGGCTGGGGGTCAATGTGAATGTTGCCCTGACAACGAATGATCCAATCGCATTGTCATTCTCACACTAAAATATTTTTTAAAACAGGCTTACTTCCACAATTTTGCAAAAGAAACCCAGGGCAATAAAAAGCAACATTTCGTAAAGATTGTTTTACTCTTACCTGTACACTGGTTAATGTCAATTTTTATCATGGAGGTTCAGGGGAACATAAAAAACACACTTTTCTCACAATCCTCTTGGAGGACAAATACACATGTATTCACATTAAGTCCACAGCAGTTATTAGTTATGGTTCCTTGATCTAATCATCAGATGTTGAAAATTAAAAGGCAGCTGGTTGCAGCAATCTTTATATGTGCCGTCTGGTCTCTTTGCTCGCTGCTTTACTACTAGATTGAAAATGCCACAGGAAAGTATTACCAGGGGATAACCAGGACAATAACATTCAGTACAATTCACTTTAAACTTCTTTCCGTCAAAATATAGAATCTGTCTTATTTTTAAGAAGTTGGATATGCAAGCCTTCACCACCCATTCCAGTATATTTCTCTTTATACTAGATCATGAAAAAAATAAATGTTGACTGTATGGGAAGGTATTAAAACAGTTTTGGCCTGATGGAGCATGTCATTGCCACGGTAGACGTCGTACGGCGTTAACCTTTGGTCAATTTGGGTTAAAACCCCCGCCAAGCAACAGGAAAGTGACAGTAGAAGCTAAAAAGCTCACTTGCGGCTTTCCCAATTTCCCCGAAACATTCAAAACCTGTGCACAGCTTCAAACTCACAAATGTGCGACAGGCCACATTAATATTACCATTAGCACCTGAGGGACGCGTGAACTATGTAATCGGTACAAGATTTAACTTTAAAATCACCACGTGCATGCCTATGTTCATCGCATATCTTTTGAACACACTATTCAAAAGTGTAGGCTTTTTCGTAAGTGTACTTTGTCTGGCCTTTAACGGATAAGTGCATGGACTGCTTAGAACAGGATTTCATTTTATTATTAAGCTCGTTGAACACTTGTCGGGGCATGCTGTTCCGAAGATTGTTTTTATATAATATGCAAATAAAATAGCGAAACTTACATTCACGTTGATTTTTTTTTTATATGGTGAGTAGATATTTTAACTCAGTATTTTCTTGTTCGTTTAATTTATTATTATGTAAAGTTGAGGACTGCGTCTATAGCTTTCCTAAAATGGATGCTCTTTTCAAGGAGTGATCAAAGTACCTGAAGAATATATTGGGCTGTCAAAGTGGGGGCAAAGATAAGTTAACTGCACATGCACTTCACACAGCACGCAACTATGTATGATTTGGCAAACTACACTTAAGGGACACTCTGAGATGGATGCGCCATGAAAAAGACCTTAAATGGATTAATCTGTAGCTCTACAAAGTTTGTGTCGGGCCTCAAAATGTTTACGATAAGCATTATCTTGCATGACTGTAAAACTAAACTTAAGTAGATAAAACAAAATCCCGAAGCTGGAACTTCTTTACTTTATACCAGGATGCTTTTATGAAGCAACAGATACACCACTTAAGACTTGAAGTAGCCTAGGAAGGCTGCTTTTCTGTTATAACATTTTGTTGATCAATGTCAGTGGAAGTCTACTTCATGCACTCAGGATATTTTTGTTAACCTATACCTTAATGTATAGCCACCAACAGAATTTTGGACCAGTTTATGATAATCACACACAAACATGATTTGTCTGTATTCGTCTCAACCACATCAATCACGGTAATAATGAAGAAGTATCTTTTGATTGCTAGTAAGTTAAGCTGTGTTTGATTACTATACTGTCTTTCTCCTTTTTATCTTTTTTTTTATTGGTCCAAGTTGGATCTTTGGCTGAAGGAGGGGCGGGTCGGCTGAACCCTTTGCCCACCCTTGATGCTCATTTTTAATTCAAGGCAAGCATTTCATTTGTAAATGCATACAGGCCTATATGCATTTAACTTCCCAGTATTTTCAAATAGAAATTTTAAAATCATAAGTCGACAATAGTTACGGCCAAAAAGATATGAGGAAAAAAAATTGACGGAGTGGGAAAATGTTGAAGTCCATAGAAATGAGAAAAATTAATTTTAAGCCTCCTGATGGGTGGGTTGGTGGGGTAATATGGTTTCTATCACAAATTTATACAGATATTTGAGTCATGAATTATTGATATTATTAAAATGACTAGCCCCCCGTTGAGATAAAGTGCTGTAATCCAAGAGCAAGCAAGCTAATTCTTAAGTTTAAGATTAAACTCAGGATCAGATTTAAATACGTCGTGAGTATGGTTCCCGGGCAAAAAAACTTCAAGCTCAAAAGCTAATCGGATCATTCAAAAAAAAAAAAAAAAAATTGGAAGTTCGTGGAGATTTCAGATGAGACAAGTAGCACAAGCAAAATTGTGGTCCCGGACTTCAGAATGAGCAAATGCACAGGCCTGAAACCATATTTGACTCATACGGCTGGGTTTGCAACGACAAACTGAAGTTGAGGCAAGGAAAGTGGGAACCCAGTCAGGGAAAGCATCTTTCACTCCTCGCTTTTGATTGGAACCAGTAGTTTTTTCCTGGGGCTTGTCCTTAAAGCTGCCCTGTAAGCAATAATGACAGAAAATGCACATGTTGTGTGTGTTTGGCCACAACAAAGGCTTCAGATCCTTCAATTATCATATGCTCTGGTCACATGTGTTTTTATGAACACATACTGCATGTATTTCGTCTGAAAAACATGAACTGTTGACTCAGACAGGTGTGTCAACATGTCCTTCAGGTGCAGGCACCTGTGAAACCGAAAAATAACCTGTAGGATTTACACAGGTTAACCATTTTAATGAATTATTTCGACAAAACACAAATCTCATTTGCAGCTTTCTAGGTTTGGTCAAAACGGCGAAATGTTAATAGAATATCATATGTCTGTACCTTGCAGAAAAGGCTTTGGGTTGATGCCCCCCCCCCCCATAATATATGAAACAGGGAAAACTCATTCAGATAACACACATATTCTCTTAACGACATATCTTTCAAGGCACAAAAAGCACCTTTTTATGTTATGCGATTTGTTTGTCTGACTCTTTTCCATATGTTTTATCTGACTCAGTTAACAGTTTTCAGGTCCTAAGGCACGCTTGAAATGCACGTGGTCGCAAATCCCAATATTTACATATTTAATCCTTCTCCCCTTTCACTTCCACTCGTCCAGCTCCGATGTAAGTACGCATGCCCGCCATTTGAGCGCTGACCGGTGTTCCTCCGTGGTCATTACCGGATATATAGTAGTGTATTTAACCCAAATCATAGGTTATTCACTGTAAAATGACAATCCAGGTGCACAGGATACATGTATTTTATCCGGGTTCGTAGCTTCAATCGCACGATATCGTCATAATTCATGATAGTCTATAGTCTTGGAATCAGATAGATCATTTTGGCGTTGCTGGTCGCTTCCCAGGCGTAGCGTTAGCAAGCGCTACTCGTGCTAGCTGACGGTAACCAAAGCCGTGAAACCTGAAGTGAAAATAACCCTTTTGGGCCTCAGCGTTTGGAGCCTGTCCTGTGGGCAGTTTGGCAAAACAGGATTCATTGTATTGTCAAGATTTCATTACAGAGACGCATGTTAGAAAAGGGGAGCAGGACCAGTTAGAAATCCCAGATGGATTTGTATTCACAGGAGAAGGAAGAGAAATGGGGCAAAGGAAGGGAGGTGGGGTGGGTTTTCTGGTGAAGAAGGATGTCAAATGGCATAGTATTAACGTAGGGGATGACGATGAGAGTGAAGTCAGACATGAGGCACAGTGGATTGGAGTAGAGTCTGTTCAGAATAAGATAGCTGTTGGAGTAGTGTATGCAGGAAGAGAGGGCCTTCCGGAGGAATGGAATGACCAGATTTTGGAGCGGTTACGGGTGACTGTTAATGCAGTTCAGGAGCAAGGGTACCAGGTGTTACTTGTAGGTGATTTCAATGGTCACATAGGAGATGGGTTAGACGGAATTGATGGTGGAGATGCAAATATGAATAGAAATGGAAGAAAGTTGCTACAATTTTCTAGAGAAATGGGGTTGCGTATTTTGAATAGGGATTTTGAGTGTAAAGGGAAGTGGACCTGGAGTGTTGGAGATAGGAAGTCAATCATCGATTATGCCCTGGTGGATGATAGGTTGTTCAGAATGGTGGAAAAGGTTAGCATTGACGAGGATGGCCGTATGGAAATAGGGAGTGATCATAACTGGGTGACTGTTGATTTGAGGTGTAGGAAACAGGTGAGAAAAAGCGGTGGGTCAAAGTGGGTATGGTGCATCAACAGGGACACAAACTGGTATGCATACAAGGAAAAACTATCAGATGTATTGGATGGATGGAAGGAAGCATGGGTTGATACAGAGTCTAGTGATGTGCAAGGCATGTCTGATGATTTAAGGAGAAAGATTTTTGATGTTGCCAAGGAGACGATAGGTAGGAAAAGAGTTCCAAGTGACAGGAAAGGGTATAGCATAGATTCAGAGTTAAAGGGGGCTATTGGAGATAGAAGGGTAAAGAACAGAGCATGGAGACTGGCTAGAAAAAGGAGGGAGGAGAGGGAGATTGTGTTGGCTCGAGAGGAGTATATGGAGGCAAGAAAGAAAGTGAATGACATGAAGGCTGAGAGGAGGGCAAAGCGAAATGAGGAAATGACGAGGAAGGTTATGTCAAGTGGGGCAGAGTCGTCAGCGGTTTTTTGGAAGCAGGTCAATAGGAGAAAGAAAGTTCCAATCAATAGGTTGTCTCATAGGGGGAGAGTAGTTGAAGGGGAAAAGGACCTAAGGGATGCATTGCAGGGACATTGGAGGGAAGTGAATGATCCACAGTGGGGTGTGGGGGAACCACCAATGGTGAGGTCGGAAGCTAGGGAGGACAAGTGGGACCAGGAACTCTGTAAGAGGGTCCAGAGGGTGGAGGTTGAGCGAGCAGTGGATCATATGAAGGCTGGGAAAGCTCCTGGACCAGATGGGGTGTTGAATGAGTTTATTAAGAAAGGACCAGTGAAATTGTGGGAAAGTATGTGTTGGTTGTTTAACAAGGTTATAGAGAACAGGGAAGCACCAAGAGAATGGAGGGAACTGAAGATAGCATATATTCCGAAAAAAGGGTCAGTCGAACATTTGGATAAATGCCGAGGCATAGCAATAGCATCAAATATTGGTAAAATCTTTACACGCGTCATGTACAGGAGATTAGGAAGAATAGTTGAAAGAGAAGATATGTTAGGGGAGATTCAGAATGGGTTCAGGCCAGGTAGGAGAGTAGTGGATCATATCTTTACTTTGTCCCAGATTTTAGAGATTGCAAGGAAAAAGAAACGGAAGGTGTACATGGCTTTCTTGGATATCCGGAAAGCTTACGATAGGGTGTGGCGAGATGCTCTGTGGGCAAAGATGGAAGGGTTAGGCTTTGGAGGTAGGTTTTTGGAAGTTCTGAGAGCACTATATGTGGATGTCAAATGTACCCTGAGTTTGGGAGAAGTTGAGGTGGGTGGAGAGGAGCTGAGTATTGGGCTGAAGCAAGGATGTGTGTTGTCCCCAATACTGTTTTCACTGTATCTACGAGATTTGGGAGATAAATTGATAGAGAGTGGAAAAGGTGTTAAGGTGGGAGATGAGAAGTTGGCAGGTCTATTTTTTGCAGACGATATTGTACTGATGGCAAACTCAAAGGATGAACTGCAGAATTTGCTCAAGATAGCAGGGGAATATGGGGAGAAGTGGAGGCTGGAGTTCAGCGAAGAAAAGAGTAAGGTCATGGCTCTAGGTCAGAAACATAGACAGGGAGAGAAGTGGATGTTAGGAAGGTTCGAGATACCAGAAGGACACGAGAAAGTCATTAGGATAGGGGAAGTGGATGATTATGAGTATTTGGGAGTGAGCATTAAGGCTACCGGCCAGGGCATGTTCCGATACCATGTCGATAAAATTAAGCAGAAAGTCAATAGAGCAAAGGGTATGATAAAGCTGACAGCAATGAATAGTTTTAATAAGGCATTTACAGGGAGAGTTCTTTGGGAGAGGGTTGCAGTCCCAGGAATGTTGTATGGTCTGGACGTTATTTCAATAAGTGAGAAGGACTTGGAATGGTTGGAAAAGGCACAGAGAGAGATGGGAAAGTGGATACTAGGGGCTCCCCCATGTGTGGCAACAGAAGCAGTACTAGGGGAACTTGGATGGATAAGTGTCAGGGATAGAATAGCAAAGTCGAAGTTGAACTATTGGGGCTATTTGCAGGAGGTAGGAGAAGACAGATGGTGCAGAAAGGTGTATCTTGAGGCAGTTAGGGAGAAGACAAAGTGGATGACAGATATAAATAAGTTGGCAGAGAAGTATGATCTGAAAGGGCCAGATGAGATTGAGATGTGGTGGAAAACGTACGTGGGAAAGTTGATTACTGAGAAGCATGTTGTTGAATGGAAGAGAGGGGTGGAGGAAAAGAGCACACTCATTGCATACAGAGGGCTTGATAAACCAGTAAGAGGAAAGTGTTGGGATTGTAGCAAGGGCTCCAAGTTGTTGTTTCAAGGAAGAGCAGGAGTGATTAATCTTGAGAAACGGACACAGAAGTGGACTAGTGGGAACGATGGGAAGTGCAAGATATGTAGAGAGGATAAGGATGAGACAATAGATCATTTTCTTGTGTGGTGTTCAGAGTATCAGGGATTGAGAGATAGTCTGTTTGAAGGGTGGAAAGAGAAGGATGAATTATGTAGAAGTCTAGAACAAGTTCAGAGCATGGCAGAGGGTGATAGGGTAGCCTGGATGTTGGGGTTGAAAGGAGAGATGCCAGGAAGTGGAGTAGGGATTGAGCTAGTTAAGGGCTTTCTGGTGAAGTGCTGGGAAAGGAGAAATAACGTGTTAGGTTTGAGGGAGTCTGAAGCCAGAGTAGGAAACTGAGAGAGGGGAAGGGAGAAGGTAGCCCTTATAAGGGCTCCCACGGCTCTGTCTATGGCAACATAGACAGGGACTGTGGGCATGCCGAGCGCAAGATGCGATTGTGGGATAGGTGTTGATTTCTTGGCCTCCTTTTCAGGACCACGGCAGACAAGTGGCGCGCCAAAGACGATTATTATATTATTATTGCAAGTATATGTCAGTTTGCAAAAGTCATTTCCATTGCAGCCCAGCTGAATTCACAGTTTGCATCTAATTCGATAAGTTTGTGAGTAAAGGGCAGTGTGCAGCGTTTGCCAGTTTCAGAATTCTCCAGATGCTGGCAAACGCTGAGGCTTAAAAGCGTTAATTGGACTTCAGCGTTTCCCGTCTTACCAACGGTGACTACACCGTTGGTCAGGGTATGTAACGCTGGCAAACGCTATGTTACGCTGGAAAACGACTTGAAACTCTGAAATGATCAATTTAACGCCACGGCTAGTTACGAATGATACTAAGAAGTGGAGACATGACAGAAATATGTCAGGAAGTCATAAACTGTAAAATATTTGAAAGAGGCCTTGAACTCTGATTTAAGCTGAAAAGTAACCTGGACATGCACAAACATGTATAGATTCAGATACCACAGATGCTAAAGTACTTCATAACAAAATTGAGTCCGCACCTTTTACTTGGGGATAGAAATAATAAAGTATGGGCCTCAACGATCTGTCATATTTGGGGAGTATAAAGTTCTTACTACTTAATAAAACTAAGCTGATTCCAAGGACACGGTGAGTGTTGTTAGTTCCATCACTACAAAACACAACATTGGGCATTTATCCCCGTCATGTTGCAGTATTTATAACATCTATGTAGCTATCTTAGTGAATGTTGTCGTCGCTTTATGGGTTTTACATCCCAATTCAACTTTGTATTTAAAACAAAAAACAAAAAAACCCACAAATGGCAACATTTGAGATCCCCCCACGCACACACTAACGTTGCAGTATTTATAACCTCTACGTATCAATTATGATGAATGTTTTAATGTTTTGGCTTCTCATCCAATTAAACTTCCAATGAATTTTTGAAAGAAAAGCATTAACAAATATAAGCACATTCCAAGCAATCTTACATCCCTAAACACATAAATCTGGAAACACATGATAGCCAGTAAATGGTATTGCAATATATGATCGATCCACAAAGAGAGACAGAGACAGAGACAGAGACAGAGAGAGCAAGCATTCCTTTCTGAATGTTATAAATGGAGCAAAACATATTGTCGGGTATATGTTGCAATTTGAGTTTGGAAATCGTTTTGGTTTATTCAAACTCAAGGTATTGTCTGTGCTGATACTAATGGGCATTAACCCTTCCCGCCTCAAACCGGCCAAAACCGGCTGGTGGTCAAATGTCGTCTGTTTAAGTGTTTTCAACTAATTTCAACAGTTATGAAAAACAATTTGACTGATAAATGTACATGAGACTTATCAAGATCTCATGCCCAAGGTCAACAGCTTTCCTTGGCATGGGTGGGGCCCTTAGTGCCCAACCCATGCCAAGGAAAGCTGTTGACTCAGTCTTAATTCAAGTGGGAAAGGGTTAAGCATATACCTGTCTGTTACCATTTGACGTGACGCACTGACCCTGAGGCAATCACAACTGATTTAATTTAATAAACACAAAGCGCATATACACACAGACTTTGGTCTGTTTTCATGATCTTACTAGATTTGTTTTCATGGCATGCCAAGTCATTTTGAATCTGTTGGTACCTTTGTTTCAGCCCCGCACAACAGAAAATGGCGCAGAATGATGTGAAATCGACGCCCATGCGAGCTACTGGGATTATACAGCTGTTCCTTGGGATAGTCCTTGTCATAGTGACAATGGTATGTTTAATCCATTTCAAAGCTATCCTCGTACACGGGTTTTGGAGTGGCGTACCTGTGAGTATATCTATACTTTTTTTTTGTGAATTACCAATAAATTACCAAACTTTTAGTTGTGAGCACACACACACACACACACACACATATATATATATAATAAATTACAAAAATTCTAATCAGCGAGCGAAGACATGCAAGAAACAAGCACCTAAAAAGCTAAAACTAGCAGCCTACATGTCCGGTGTAATTTACTCAAGTTTTGGCTTAGACAAATGTTTAATTCCTTTTCTTAAATGCAGGTAAGAGTGGCCCCCAAAAATCCCATCCATTTAAGATCCTCGGATGCAACAACAATAAACCAGCCTGAGATGCCAGTCAGATCGCCGTACTAATTTCAAAGCAGCCAGCTTCAGATATCCCAAACCTTTTTGCCGCCAATGGTGCAACAATGTGGAGATAAACAGATTCCACAGTGAAATCAGTTGGCAGCGATAAGTCCCGTTTGTTGCACAAACTCTAGGCTTTTGTCATTCATGCAGCTGTTGTTGGTAGTCCAGTCATTCTACCTCATGTCAGGGTCGAACCCATCCCTAATTGCAACAGGACTGTTTTCTTCGGATTTTTGTTCAGAATAACCTATATAAAAACATTCTAAACGTCTGCCGAAATCTGGGCTGGGGAATTCATATCTTTGTGCAAATTAAAAATTGTGGTCAAATCGTAATGTTTAGCCAATGTTTACCAAAAGCATGGACGCAACTCAATTTTAAGTGTAATGATCTGTTTTCCGGCATCAACGGCGTATGGAAAATGCACCAGGGCTAATTGAGATAGAAATCTATTGATACTAATTAAATATGCCTGTTAAAAATAGCCAGATTTTTACGCATTTTAATACCAACGGGCATGTGAAGTTCATTATCATTTAGGTATTATTAGAAAAAAACCTTTGAAGCTGTATTCTGCAAATAGTTATTTTATGAATATTAAAGAACATAAACGGCAGGTACACAGCCACAAATAGCCATTAATTATTAATGTCAATGTCAGTAAAAGGTTTGCCATCTTGCAAAATGTACAAAATACGATGTCAGAAGTCCATGTAGAAGTCTATGACATTCCTGAAATACATGATGAACATGAGGATGAAGCGGCACATCAGTTGTCAGAGATTCTATATTTCATGTGAATCTCGCAGTTGCAGAGACATCACTGGCATGAGAAACTTTGATGTCGCTCAGAACAGATGGCAATCCATTCTGGACTCTAATGACGGTAAATTACAGTGGAAATCTATAAACTGGAAGGGAATATACAATGAGGCGGTAACAGAAGCGCCATCTGACGATGAATTCAAAAATTACCTCGAAGACCTACTTAATCCACCAAATGAGGCAGATCTTGATCAGGTTGAGTGTGATACAATTGACCCTGCAGAGGTGATGGACGTAATTGAAAACAAGTAAAGCCAAATAAGGGGTGTGGTCCAGATGGGGTAAGCCCTGGTCTGTTTGGGCTGTTACCAGGACAGTGGACAATTTTTCTCACAACATTGTTAAATGTAATTTTTGTCACGAGTTCTCCTGCTAGCTGGATATACGCAAAGTTAATTATGTTATTTAAGAAAGGCGACAAAACAATTTGTGATAATTATAGAGGTATCAGCATTATCAACAGCGTCGCCAAAATTTATGACTATATTTCATGTAACAGACTAATGAATTGGTTTAGCCCTGACCGGGAACAGGCTGGCGACGTGCCCAAAAGAGGATGCATTGAGCTTATTGTTAATTTACGCTTACTGATGAACTACTGTTTCAAGAAAGAGATTAAACTATTTGTTGTTTTCGTTGATTTTTCCAAGGCATATGACACAGTACCTAGATATGCTTTAATCAGGGTTCTTATTAAAGCGCTTGGGTTGCGGTATTGCAATGTTGCTCGCTATTGTATCAATGTACAAGGTGTCAAAGAGTATTTTGGGCCTTGCTTTAATTTCAGCGGACGTACAGGTCAGCCAAGGGTCCCCGACATCATGTTTTCTATTCACAGTTTTTGTGAACGATCTCATACGTAGTTTAAGGAAAGGTGTACATGGGACAGTTTCTTAGAGTGGTTACACATTTTGATGTTGATGGACAATACCGTGATTCTCGCAAGCTCTCGGGAAAAGTGTATAGAAAAACTTCACGTGTTAAGAGATTTGTGTGTGTCTAGTGGAATGCTAATCAACGAAAGTAAAACTAAGTTCATGGCTTCAAATGGTACACATGCAGACCAACAGCCTTTTGTCATAGGTACAGAGGCTTTGCGAGTGGAACATTGTGAGAAATATACCTACTTGGGCAGTATTTTTACCAGCGATGGTGGTACAGTCACGGCGGTAAAAAAACATGCTAAATCAGTAAGAAAGCATTTATTGAAACTGGTATCTGTTTTCAGCCAAAACCCCGATAAGCCCTTTGTCGTGAAAAACGTATTAGATGCTGCTTTCATGGCCGCTATCTTGTATGCGTGCGAAAGCTCCCTCGATGTTGGGCTGAAGAAGATGGAGAGTATTTATATGGGTGCGTTAAAGGCATTGTTAAACGTTAGTATTTCAACAGCAAATGGCCCGGGTTTAATGGAGCTCGACTACCCTATGTTAGCTGATCTGGTTAAGTACAAACAAAAGGTATTTTTCAGAAGGTATTAAATGAGAGACAACACTTGCAGGACAATCCTCTAATGTTTGCACTCAACTTGACGAGGTCTGAGGTGAAAAGTACAGGTACATATATTGATTCGCTGTTAGGTGTGGATGACGTAAATTTTCAGAGAATAGCCAAAATAAAAGACAGAGTAACAGGTTCCACCCAGTCCAAGTGCATCATGTATAAAGACATAAACCCATCATTGACAGTCCATTCGACTTTTGGTAAGGATCTGGGCGGTCATATACCTGAGACTTGAGAGTATCTTTTTCATGGCTTCGTTTTTCAGCCGACAGGTTAAAAATTGAAACGGGAAGATGGTCTCGCCTTCCCCGAGACCAGAGGCTCTGTAACTGTGGAAGTGTAGAAGATGAGGCTTATGTGATCCAGTGGTATCCGCTTGTACAGGATATTACTGACAAATACCACAGACCCCCTTTGGAATACCCTCGTTGTATCATACCAACACAAGGGGTCAAGGATTTCAGGATCATCCATGAAATAGTGTCATTTTTTGATTGAATGAACTCTAATCGTGTAAGATACTGTGTTGATAATTGAATATTCTCCTGTTTTGTGATTGACTGTTACTTTATATGTCATTTGCCTTTTGTATTGCTTTGGACCGGTTGAGTCAATAAATACTACTACTAGTGGATTCTTTGTGTTGTCAGAAACTAGAGCATTTTCATTGAGCAGAACATTTTCAATTCATACTAGAGACAAAGGATTATGCCTTGCTGACCACGCCCGTGGGTGAGCGAATGCAAAACGAAAAACGAAGCTCTGAATCTATTCATTTGTGATAGTCACTTTCTTTTCTGTCGCTTACTGAAGAACACGTGTTTGGCATCGTGAGGTTTAAGATTAAGTAGAGCAGATCTGATTCTTAGCTGGGAAAAGATCGATATTTTTCTTTTGCAATAATATTGATCCTAAATTTGCATATTTTTACTGACTACTTGTAATTATTTGTTTGTGTATACCTGGTCATTAACAAGATTCCAATCGAAAGAGGTACCCATTGCTCCTTTGAGAAGCTCATAGCTTGACACATTGACACATTCTGGCCTCTTATATATATAATATGCATGTGTACCACTAATGGTCATTACACAGGAGGCTGAGTAGACTTGAGTTTTTCCTGTACTTTGTTTGGTACAGGATTTGCCTATATTGGTCAGGTGCTCCTGTAAGCTGCTTTCTGTTTGGAACAAGTTGGTGTTTCTTTTGTGTGATTCTAGCATTATGTATCTGGACAAGCACGGATTTTTCACAAACAAAAAGGATCCATTAATTTGCCCAGAAAGCATTTTGAACACCTTGGATCTAAAGCACATCATGCAGCACGTGATGTTGATCCCCTTATATTGCAAACGGCTGTACAATCTGCATCTAGGTAATAGAGGATTCTTGTAGGTAATACAGACATCCTTACCGGGTTTTACTTCAATGGGAAAAGTTACTGTTTTCACATCTTCTTTAAGCGAGAGGTAAAGACTGGTGGTCGTATTCATAAAACCAAAGTCACTTCAAAATTAACTTATATAAGAAAATTGAACTGCAGCTAGGGTTACACTTGACACACTCTTCCGCTCCTTTTTTCTTTGAAAATTATGTCCATCTTGAGTAAACTCATAAGGAAAGACTTGAACACTTTTATCCTAAACTGATCAGCATCTTCGTTAGAAACACCTGGATGATTAACAGTAGTTTGTAAGCACAAAATGCAAAATGAGTATTACCACTTAGTTTGTTTTATGAACACGGCCACGGGTCTAAGAAATAGCCACGTTGTGGGAACATGAAGGAGGTCCAACAAGCATTGGGGAAAAAAATCTGCAACCATTTGTTGTTTTTATATGCCATACTTAGGTGTGACAGTACGTTCTAGGCTATTCAATATTGGGAAAGGAATCGAACCGAAAAAAATCAAATGTGATGCCCACTTCACATCACAAACCAAGGTAGCTCTAAATGAAGGTTTCATGAAGGGTGATATAGTTAAGGCTGAGAAAGCTGCATTAGTGCACTTATACAAGTGCACAAAAGATGACACACTAGACACACATTGCCTTTATTGCTTTGGTCACAAAATACAACTTGTCTGCATTTTTTTCCCTTTCTACTGGGGATATCTTTAACATGATTTATTTGAATATAAACTTTTTTTTTGGGGGGGGGGGGTTCTTTTGGGATTTGGTATACATTTGAGCAGCTGGTCTGAAACTATTAATAAAAGATCATGTGGATTATTCTTTCTGTGCATGGGACATCTCCTAAATATTTTTATAGAACAAATACCAATTACAGTTAAGTAGATTCTTGAAAAAAAGCAGCTACATTTAGCAGCCATTTTGAATATAGCAATTGGGGTCAGTAACAAAATAACCCACTTTTGTATTTTATTACTTTTACACTTATTTTGCATTCCTAAATCTCAATCAAAATATGGTACAAGTAATGGTATGGTGTCAAAATAGTGATTTGACCAGCAGTTGTAGTTATGCAAGTTGTTTACGTATCGCAAACTAGTTTTTTCCTGCACCTTACATATAAAATTTTCTGGACTTTTCTTATCGCATAATCAATGAAAAAGTTTCTGTTGCAATTTATGGTTAATCTCTTGCTATATAAAGGCCAGTGAAGCTAATTTAAATCAAGTGAGCCTTGCTTCTTTGGCCATCTTGAATATATGTATATGGGTTAGAAGCATTGTGATTGTTATGAAAATGTGTATGGCCGTTTGTTTTCATTTGAAGAGGTCACTGTATTCATTCAAGGTGTGCAGGGTCACTGAGTTCAATGAATACTTTGCAGGGTCACTGCAGAGTAACTGAGTCGACCTGTTTGTGGGTGACTAACATGTTACTTGTGAACATGTGGAATAAACTAGAATGCTGCCCTACATTTATGTGAGGTGATCCAGACGGATCTCAACGCACTAGGATTTTTGACTGACTGGAAAACTCTGGAACAAAGTACAGATTTCTCTGCTGTAACTTTTTTTTTAATTTTGCACACACCCAAATCATTATACAAATACAGCACAAGCCAGGTACTGACATTGCAGGGGAAGTTGGCCTTCATTTTTTAGTTTTGCAAATAATACAAATTCCCCAACCCAGATTTTGTTGGACTTTTAGTATGTGATTCTAGAGGCTTTTTCTAATCGCAAAACCGAACAAAAATATCTTCTGTTGCAATTTTTGGCGGGTTCCTCACCTTATTGATTGGATCTGAATTCCCAGTGCTGGGCGGAGCCTCACAACCAGTCAATGTAGGATGTGCTGTCTGGCGTCATATCAGGATAAATTAAAATCCTGATGTGTGGCTTTTATTCAGTTTTTTTCTTCATGTGTCTGAGTGCTTTTTAAGCCCCCCCCCCGCATACTGGGGCTTATACCGTTCATTTTTGCACTTGTCTATTTGGAATGTCCTATAACCTATGGGGCTCAGAACCATACTCTTTTTTGCAAGGGGGGGGGGGGGAGGGGATGGGTTTTTTTTTTACGATTTTGATTTTGACATAGCTTGATCCTTATTTGGACCTAAAGACCACCAATCTGCCTAAACTAGTTTCTACAAATACTTGAATTATATGACCAACTTTGGGGAATCACCTTAAGCTAGATTTCTTTGAATTCGGATGACATTGCCAACTTTGCACCTTTTTACTCAAAACTCTTTAACTAAGGATCAGGTCCATTTAAAAAGCTTTATATGGACAGCTTGGTGCAATCAGCACATTTCATTATTGTAACGTATAGGGTCAGAGTTGAAGTTCAAAGTCTGTGGGGGTATTTTGAAGAAAAAACTAGCAATTTTTCTAAAATTTTGTACATGCGACATCTTGGAGCCTGCCAGGGTGTCATTACATCAAGGAGTGTAAGTTTTACTGAAGTTGTGCACCTGATATTTGCTCAGTGACCCTGACCTACTTCTTTTATAAGTCGGCCATCTTGAAAAAAAAATCAGTGAACTGGGATCGGTGCACACAAAAGCCCAAGTAAGACTTCCATTGTTGAGTTTGAGATCAAAGTAATATGACCGTTCGAAATAACGCTGTTTAAAAAATGTACGTGGGAAACCGCAGAGACAGGTTGTGACTCATTATTTTAGCAGAATCACACTTACATACAAGAATTTTGCACCTGATATTCGAATTGTCACATTGACCTACAGTTCAAAAACACATTACCCATATTCATAAATTTCAACCCAACAATGAGAGCCAAGATAAATACAGTAAAGGCATAGCTTCAAAATTAATCGAACATCAACATACATGTTCCCATTCTAATGTGAACAAATAATTTTACTCAGGACTTGAGACAGACAATCACTCACAACAGGCAGCTTATGGTTTTAAACCAGTCCTCTTAACATTTGAAATATTTTTCATTAACTACAGACAGTTATTTTTCCAAGACATATGTACACTTAGCTACTTTAAACCTCAAACTGATCACTTGTGCCAAGGATAAAAAGAAACATTATAGGCCTGCCACTTTTTGGTTCCTGTCTTGTCGGTCTATTCAGATGACAGCAAAAAAGAAAATGTAGGCCTACATCGTTTTCATGATATTTATGAATACGCAACGCATGTCAGGATCTTTTCCATGTTTATTTTTGTCAATATCTTTGTTCTGTACATTTGACATCCAAATGTAAGAGGTAAAGTACACAAAATCTTCTAAAAATGTACATATGGCCATACCCTGCCATTTTTTATCCGATTTTATTCATGCTGAATTCAAACTAAGGTCAAATACCAAAGACCTCTGACCATCTACAAATTTGTGTGTATCCATAAATATGAAAAGGCGGAACACTGAAGTGAGAGTGCCGTCTGGGGGACGTTTCTTTTCAGCGATCGCTTGCGATCGGAGATATATAGTTCTCTTGCTTTATTTTCAGTTCATCGTCACTGGAGTTTTGGGAATCGCGGCTGGCAATGGCAACCGTGGTGTGGTAAGTATTTTGTCGCCATACAGTTTCCCTCTATTTACATATGAAGTGACACAGCTTTTTTTAAGATTACGAGGAGACAGTGGTCAACCAAGGAAACTTGGTATTAAGGCACATATACGGACCCAATACATCCCGGGGAGAGAGACGGCGGAATACAAGAGTGTGCACATATTAGTCCCACTGAAAATAAGATTGAGGTGTCATCTAAATATGATGCAAGAAGATCCCCCACCCACCCAACCTCGATGGACATAGATAGCCATTTGTATGTTAATGCAGACTTGGCATGATAAAAATGTTTATGTTTCTACATATTTAGAGACCATTTCAGATTGTGACATTGCTCTGAAGACAGAACTGAAGAAATGTCTACAAATACACAACATTAAAAATAAATAAGGACATTACGGCATCTTTCTACGTTAAGAGCACCATTATCGTGATTCTATTCATCCAAGGAAAAATTATGCCAATGAAGGAATATAATTATTTGAACATAGAAAGCCGAATCCCACGCTCCGCTGATATCTGTCTCACTGAGATGAGCGGCACCGTATACACAAATTTGTGTTACCCGGAATAAAAAAAGTGCTCATTGCATTGCAAGCGATTTTTTTGGTTCGACATTGCTAGTGGTAGCGATATATTATTACCATGTTCTCCTTTTTTTCTTTTTGCGTTATGCTCCCTTTTCGTCATGCTGGCTCAATTACAGAAAGGTACAGTTTAGCCTATGCTATACATACTTCTCAATAAACCCTTAGCGATAAGAATAAAACAAAGTCAATATGTATATCTATAGTGTGCTTACGCACGTAGATGTGGAATAAGGACACTGAACTGAAACATAGGCTGGTATATATCTCGCAATCTGGCATATCTTATGTGTGTTTTCAGTTTAGCAACGGTCAACTGTCATAACTATATTACAAACATTAATCAATGCTCTAACGATATCCAGCGTCCTATTACGTCATATTCGTCCCCATAATACCCCCGCACCAAAACCAGAAATAAAACCCATCCCAATTTGTTTCAATATAGCCAAAAACTCTGGAAAGCGTAAGGTAAATCTATTTCAAAATGGATCCAAATCAGGTGCTTCACCTTTTGAATTATAAATTCAAAGTCGATCTACTGAAATGGTAAGCGTGGAATGAAAGCTTACTCCCTTCTCGAATATAAATACTCAGCTCAACCTGTCACATGAACCAAATATTAACTGCCTAAATTGCCGGCAAAAACCCTCAGCCAATTACATGGCTGCACTGAATACTCTGCCCCAACAGTTTTTAACCATTGTAGTTGCGTACCGGCTTAACAATATTTTCGGTCTGTACTGCGTGCCGACCAAAAAATTACAGTTTAGCCTATGCTATACATACATAAACCCTTAGCAATAAGAATAAAACAAAGTCAATATGTATATATATATATATATATATAGTATGCTTACGCACGTAGATGTGGACCAAAAGGTATAGCAAACTTAGAGTTAGGATAATGAATGTATATGAAAAAAAAAAATCTGAAATTAATGCCAGACTTCCGTTCACAGTATATTAACACTACACCAGTTTAAATTTGGTAATAATCTACTTATATGTACCTTGACAACATTTAAAGAGGAATATTCTACACTGGCCCTTTAATTACAAGCCCAGTAGAGCTGATACACCAAATCTGTCCTCCAAACTATCCTCAACATACCGATGTTTAGATTATTCTCTTTGCCATCTTCCATGTTGCTCAAATAATCTTTCTTTAACCCCTGTACGCGCCGCAGCTGTTACTCCCCCTGATTTTAGTGAATGAATAGTGAAACCTCTTT
Source organism: Hermodice carunculata (assembly GCA_964020975.1). Lineage (NCBI taxonomy): Eukaryota > Metazoa > Annelida > Polychaeta > Eunicida > Amphinomidae > Hermodice > Hermodice carunculata. The sequence continues at coordinate 171,926 of CAXHWN010002465.1, read as the reverse complement.
CGGTCAGGTACGAACTCGGCAAATATCTGCCTAACAATTTCATTAACTCTTGAGTAACCTAACGGTTCATTCGATGTAATTTACAGATATTTTCGCTGCGAAAGCCGATTTGAAGAGTAAAATTTTCCAAAGTTAAAAACTATGTTTGCCACTTCAACAAACCGTTTCAAATTCTCCACTGGGCAAGACACATTCCCTGATTTACTTATCACTGTGTTGTTTCCACTTCTGTATTGGTCTGTTTTACTCTTGCGTATGTTAACGCTTGCATGATTAAAAAAAATTCAAGTCGCTGCACCTCAACGCGGACACTTCATTATAACGCAAAAAAAAAAAAAAAAAAAACAGAAAAAGCTATTAAAACCAGGGTTACATCCTCACGAAGTATTACATCAGATGAATCTTTATACATATCACATAGTTGGGCCACAGTGTCAACTGGCAAAGCAGGCTTGTGTACAGTCGGTTCTCCAAACGCACGTTTAGTGGTTTCCACAATGTTCTTTATAAACACATTTTCCAAACGGGTGAATTTGTGTACTGCCAACTAGATCGTGAAGCCACCTCAAAGTGTAATAAACATTGGCAATTAAAGCCGTTGATTGTTTATTCTCCATTAAATGTAGAAAAAATATAGATAAATCCATGACGTTAGCAAGGGAAAACCTCATATTGTATTTTGCAGCAAACCTTGTCTAGGACTTTAAGCTCGAAGTATAGGCACTTACAGTGCCGGCAGCTTGGGAACGCAAGATAATGTCTGGAATTGCATCCATTAATGGCTGAAGCTCTGGTGCCAATGCCCTTTGGCACCAGAGCTTCAGCCATTAATTTTTGGCAGACGCATTATTTTCGAATTCCTATCTTCTGAGTTCACAAAAAAACGGAAGTTTTTAACCTGCGGATATTACGTATAAACTTGGATTTTATTGTTGTTTTCCAAAATTCTATGGCCTTGCCTAATCTACCCTTGGGAGTTAAAACATGTGCTCCTTTGTCATTGTTTGAACAAAAAAAAATGTACTTGACTGTCCCTTCGGTGCATGTGGTACTTCTGCCAGTGCAATGCGCTTCAGCAGCCCACATTGAGTTTTCCAGTGGCCAAGTTGTCAACACAAAAAACATGTGTCCTTTGACTTGTCACATGGCAGTCCCTTCGCCGTGACACCCCCATGTTGGCGCCCGCTCCCATATCTGATTGGCATGGAATAACTCTCCGCCGCTTTGCCTGCCTTTCTTTTTTTTTCTTCTCTTGCTCGTTTCTCAGCCCGGAAGCTCTCCATAGCTTTTTCTGATCTTCTTTGTCCGAACAGAGCTCGTTGAGTTCATAGTCTTCTACTACTCGCCAGCGCAGCTTTTCACTATCAGCAATTAGCATAAGTTTCTGCCTGTGATAAATCAGATCCATACCTTCGGATAACACATTCTTGACTGCATCATATTTCTTGTTCTTAAGACTGGAACTAGCACGTTGAACACAGTCCAAAACCCTCAAATTGTGGATATATTTCTGCTCATTCCTTTTCCTTTCGAAAGAAGGTCGTTCGACAAACTTCAACCTTCTGATTTCAGCCAGATTTTCATCTGCTCTGCTACTGAACTCGTCCTTGAAATAATTTAGTTTGGTGTTAATTGAAGCGTCAATTTGCCCTAAAATGGCTGAATCTCGATCCACATCGCCATGTAAAGACATCGCAGAGAGCTTCGACCATGGGGACGAAAAGATCTACTGAATTGGTAAGCTTGGGATGAAAGCTTAATCCCTTCTCGAACATAAATACTCAACTCAATCTGTCACATGCACCAAACATTAACCGCCTAAATTGCCGCCAAAAACATGGCTGCACTGAATACCCTGGCTCAACAGGTTCAACCCATTGTAGTTGTGTACTGGCTTAACAATATTTTTGGTCTGTACTGCGTGCCGACAGAAAATCATAGAGATGCTGAAGTATATATCTTTATTTTCTAATATTACATTCCATGTGTGCAAATTATCTGAATAGAAAAGGAGGAGTTGCGCTTAAATGCAACATCCAGCAACGGGTGATCCCAACGTTTTCCCCAATGAGCCACCCACACTGGGTCTTCTTCCTGCTATGTATAAAATGGGCCAATACACACCAAATCGAAATTCTATCGGAGAAATAAGTTTGAAAATGACGCCATTTTGAAAGTGGGTGGAGTCAGTAATTTATAAAAGCACCATGGTTTCGCATTAGTTTGTCTACTACTTGAAACCAATGAGTGACAAATCAAATGAAATATTCGATTAAAACAGTACCCTTCATACCCTTGTAGGATAATCCATTCAGGGCAAGCGTCCTACATAGGAAAAAAGATATTCAGTGATTTAATCTCATGATCTACCATCTGTTAAATCTGCAGATAAAATTTAATGGAACTACAAGGACACTGAAAAGTTAGCTGTTTTCTTCCTGAGATGTACATTCTTTTAATTTGTCGGTATACAAGAAAGATACATGCATCATTGAGTTCATTTTCCATGAACGTTATTTTTTTCGCTTCATTTTATTTGCTTCTAGAAAAAAGTGTATCCATTTATGGATACTTCATGTTTCATTTTTTTTTCATCTTCTTTTCCTCTTCTTTTTTGGTGTTGTTCTTCTGCTTCTTCTCCTGTATTCTTCTTGCCCTTCGTATTCTTCTTCCAATGTGGTGCAGCACTTTTTCATGACCTTTTGTGGTGTTTCTAATTTTCGGCAACTTCTCCCGAAAAACAAGGTCAATTTTCTTCAAACAAAATTAAATGTAAAGTCAAAAGGCAATTTAATAGACTTTAAGGGAGGCAAGAAAAAAAGTCTATAATAATGATTGTCTGGCAAATTGATCCCTTGTAATAAGCATTTTTTGGGGGGGGTTGACTTGGTTTTGGGGGACATAATGGAAGTTTACTAGATTGGTTTCTGTCAAACTTATATCCTACTGTAGTTTTACTCGATCTGCACAAGATTGTCTAGTATGTGTGATAAATTTCACGTTCTGACACTTTAACGCATTTTGACATGGTTGGCATTGTTACCATACGGATGAAGGAATTACTTCATGCATGTGCAGTTCTGTCAAACTGTGGAGCTGATTTGCTTAAAGTTTGATAGGGAGAAACCTTGGTTCGGGGCTGAACAGGTCACGGACTTTTGGATTTGAATGATTCTTTTCTTGTATATTGCTTGGTGTGAAGCTTAAAATAATCTTTTTCCAAACCGCCTGTAATTGTGTATACAATAAAGAGAGAGAAGAATTATCCAAACCCACAACGAGTCGCAAAAATACCGCCTATCTTAGGAAGTCAATACAAATTACTTCGCTTTCCAGTCGGCAACAATTTTACATCATGTGGTCCCAGGTTTGGGGGAGATAATCACCATTTCTGAATCAATTTTGATCTTATTGGTGTTCCTAGGTACCAAATGTCATTCCCAAGAATATAAAGCTGGGTTGTTTGGAATGCTTATATTCTTAGAAACGTTTGATCAACCATCTGAAAATACAAATAAAATGGCATTAGTATGCCCCGGTCCTTGGAGTATGTTGTGGGCTCTAACTAAAACATATCAATATTGATCGGACCTGAATTTGGTTTAAGGATATTAAGTTTTGTAATAATAATATAAACATTTTTCTCACTAAATATGATAAGAATGTCGAATTACCCCACTGTTGGTTTGCGTGTTTGACATTCTACGTCGTTGTGGTCATGCTGGCAGAAATACTTTATTGATGCACACATAGAATGCGTTGTTTAACAGTTGGTTAATGGAGATTGGAAAAGATGGCCTGGCACTAGATAAACTCCTCTCGCCAGAAAAAGGACGAGAAACACAAGACGGTGCGAGTACAACCTGCATTTCATAATATATGTGACTGTATATGATTATATCTGGTGGCAAGCTTGGATACTTGCAAGAAAAACTTTACTGTACAATCAATATTTATAAGTATGTATGCATATGGCGTCTGACGTTTGTGCCAATTTTGACTTAATGTTTTGAACACGCACACACTTTACTGTACAATCAGCATTTTGTAAATACTTTGTAAAAATATGGCGTCTGACGTTTGTGCCATGTTTAAATCAATGTTTTGAACACATAGACGCACACGCACACACACACACACACACACACACATACACACACACACACACTCAAGCACTTTGAATTAGAATAATGTAGGCCAGACTGTAAGTGACCCAATACATCATGGCTTAAAATGTGCTTTGCTGTCAATTTATTCATGGACTGCTGAGAAAAGTAAGTTTTCAGAAATTGAAACCTGTGCAGCCACACAAAACTGTATGAAGCGTGAAGGGGGCGTATCGAGATATCTCTGTGTGTTGGAACGCGGAATGGTGTAAAGGGGGCAAGAGAAAAAATAGTGCCAGGCATCATCGGCAACTGATGTGGGATTTTGTATGTCCTTTCCACCTATTTTTAAGACGTGAGGGTGTATTTGGCTAGCTCCTAAGCGCAAGCGTATATGCTGAATAGCTGTAAATAGGTGAGTAGAATAGCTGCAAATTGAGATGGTACTGAATTGGTACACCAAGTATCGCATAGTAGTTTTTTGTCTATGCACATGTGCCAGTTGCCAAGCGATGAACTGCCTGGGGTCACGCTAAATGCGGCTCAATATAGGTCAGGGAAATCATTACCGTGACAGCAAACTCTGCACTGCCCCACGACAGGAAACCCTCCAATCAGAAGTGGGTCAAGTGCGTTGATGTAAACATGTATTCGGCGGCAGTGTTGCGAGAAAATGAAAGTTGCCCAGTTGAAAACTTTCCTAAAACAACCAGGATTGCAGTTGTCGAAGTACAACAAGAAAGATCTGGTAGACTTGGCTCTTCAAGCAGAAAAGTTGGATGTAGAAATGCTTGATTTATCACAAGTTACACCCTCCATCCACGGGTATTTCTCATATTTCCCATGTTTTCTCGTATCTGAAGTACAGCCAGACACCTTACATTTATGTACTGGCATATTGATATCAGTGTCAACGCATAGCTCACAGAAATAAACAAGTTCAAACTTCAACTGTAATTTTGCCGTGTTAACCCTATGAGGACAATATGGGGCTCCAGATAAGTGACCCACTAGACTGTTCTCGCTTCCGCAAAGCTGCGAATATAAGACAGTCAGCACCGCGCAGCGGCAACAAAAGTACCATCTCAATTAGCAGCTATTGTAGAAGTATGAGTTGCACTACACATTGAGATATATCTGATTTGAAAACAGAAATTGTAGGGGACTTCCGGATATCTAAAGGTAGTTTATGCTAGTGGCTGGCCATGGAAGAAAAAAAGTCTTGTCACATATGTCAGTGTACCCTATAATGTGGGAGGTCAGCCTATGACAAGTATTACAAGCACATATGTTCACTAGGAGATTTCTGTCGGCTGCATGTTCAGCCCTGGGCGCTGAGAATGGCGATGCAGAGATTGGCGGTGATGGGCGGCAGATGGCGGCGGTTGGAGGTGATCGATACCGCACGTGGCCTCAGACTGCTGCAGACATTCTCACCTATGGGGAGTCTGGAATGGACGGCGGTAGGTGTCCATCCTGCCTATCGCCGCTGACTGCCGCCCTGGGCCGAACAACGCCACACGCTACCAAAGACAATCTCAAGTCAGTCTCGGGAGCATCTGGTTCTTTAATTTGTAAGCTAAAAGAAAAAATATGCACTTAGTAAACAAATGTATGCCCTTATGGGCCTGAGGTGAATGACAATAAAAGTCAATAATGTAAACACGAATACACACACACACACACACACACACACACTGTGCATGAATATATATATATATTTATATATAGATAGATAGATAGATAGATAGATAGATAGATAGATAGATAGATAGATAGATAGATAGATAGATAGATAGATAGATAGATAGATAGATAGATAGATAGATAGATCCTTCATAAATTGAAAATCAAGACATCATTATCAGAATATATATTCTTAATTGTATACCCATGTGTATGTACCTGGGCACTTGCTACAACATGATTGAGTCATTTATCAAGCTGTCCAGACCAGAATAAACATCTTTAATTTTGTCTCCATGATTAGATACCATGAATAGGAAAGTTGTAAACATGTACACGCACTAGTTTGTTACTGATATACAATACCAAATTAGCATGTAATTTAAGAATGTGTTCATATTAAACCTGTCAAAATAATTATCTGGTTCTCAGGCATGCTTGGAAAAAGAAACGAAGGAAGAAGTTTTTTCCCCGACCTTTCCATGTTCTCCTTTTTCTATATTCTGGTCCGAACAACTTCATAAATGACACAATCATACTGTGCTTGCAAACAGCAACAAGTGCACAGGTGCATGTAAAAGGGAAGAAAATTAAAGGTATTCATACTGATAATGATGTTTTGATTAATAATTCATGAAAGAAAAATATATACATCATCACCATGGAGTTGGTAATGACAAAGGTTTTTGCAAGCTGTGTGCCAAAGGTCTTGACAGCAAATCAGAAATGGGTAAGACGTCACGTGAAAATTTATGCCATTTTTAAGTAGATCCCAATACTTTTTTGCCCGATTTGTAACCATGGATGAGACCTAGATTCATCACTTTGTACCAGAAACCAAAATTCAGTCTAAGGAATGAAAGCCCCCCCCCCCCTCCAAAAAAAAAAAAACCATGTAGGTTCCTTCTGCTGGGAATGTGATGGCTTCAGTCCCATTGGGATTCCAAGGATATTCCCGGTGATTCACCACCTTGCAAAAGCCGGACTATCAATGGATTATATTATGCTGACCTACTGAGACAGTTGTGTCAAGCTATCAGAGCTATGAAACCGTGAATGCTCACTAAAGGAGTCCTGTTGGCCTGAGATAATGCTCCTGTCCACAAATCGGTGGTTGCCATGTCAGCCATCCATGATTGTGACTTTGAACTTATTCACCACCACCCTTCATCACGCGCTTTACCCCTTCAAACTTCCACTAGTTTTCCAAAACGAAAACGGAACTAGACTGTCGCCATTTTCCTAGTAAAGGTGACGTCTTTCCGCTGTGAATGGCTTTGTTTAGGGTGGCTGAAGAAAAGTGCTTGACTTGCATCCAGGCCTTTGAGCATCCTTGGCAAGAGTGTGTAAACCTGGAACGGGACCTGGAAGAGAACTAAGTAAAAGCCACCGAGTTTGTAGGAATCTTTCAAAGATAGGCTTAGAACTTTTCAGCCAAGCCTTTTATATACCCGTACACTGTGTGTGTGTATGTGTGTGTGTGTGCACATGTAATGGATAGTCCTACATTTTATATATATATATATATATATTCATTTCAGCTTGGCGACTGGTTGTAGGTTCGAGTCCCGCTCGTTTCGAAAATAATATATATATATATATATATATATATATATATATATATATATATATATATATATATATATATATATATATATATATATATATATATTTCGACCTTTTTTTTGCCACTCACCCTGGGCCCATAAGTGCACGTATTTGTTCTCTTAGCTTACAACTGAAATAAATACATGCTCCTTGGACTGATTTGAGTTTGTCTGTGGGAGACGGTGGCGCTTGGTGCCGTTCTGCGGCCCAGGTCGGCAGTCGGCGGCGATGGGCAGTATTGCTGCCGCCTGCCACCCATTCCTGTTGTGACGTACCACCAGGTGAGAATGTGTGCAGAGGTGCGCCCCCACCATCCATCACCGCAAGTGTCCAAATTGGACACTTTACATTTTTGCTTCGCCTGTCAGTTTAAACATTCAAAATTTTCAAAATTACTTCTAAAGCTAAAAACGAATCAAAAATATAGAATTTTACAGTAAGGTAAAATGTGTATGCTTACACAACAACTATTCGGAAACCAGATTTTAATTAAAAATGGATCAAACGTTTAGCAGCATTCTTTCCAAACCCAAAATTATTGATTGACTGAACATCAATCCCTTTTCATATTCAAATTTCGTCGTAACGTGATTCCAAAGGAATATAAAATTCAAGATCCCCCCTCCATTATTTGCTATATATATTGGACAAAGAATCACGATGAATAACAAGAAAAATTCTGGCTCCATTTACTCTCGACGATATCGCACCTGATCAAAATTGTGACTATGTCTAAAACAGTATAAAAGGAAGGTTCCAAGTTTGTTAATACATACCACATACATGCATTTACGTGTGATTTGGACATAATAAAAAGGCAGGATTAACACAATTAAGGAAGAAGGTACAACATTTCGAATATGTCGAAGTTGAACATTAACATTATTTTTTTAGTATACATGTAATGCTTTTGCTTCATATTGTACCAATTGGACAAAGAAAGACAAACTAGACTTTCAAGAATTTCAAAAATTTTGAAGGATTGTTAACAAACTTGAAAAGAGTCTTTAGAAATGAAACTTAGCATTACAAATCCTGCAAAAAGAATCTTATTATGGTAAACATAAAGCAGCTTAGTGTTTCAACAGCAGTAAAATAACTACAAGAAAGATTTGTAATCACGAACAACGATAAGGTAGGTAACAATTTTTCGGTCATCTGCAAAAATTATCTGAATGCATAGATTAATAAGCGTGGTATTAACAAGAGATCAGTCGTAAGAGGAAATGACGTATATAAATTACAAAAACAATCCACAGATAATTTAATAGATACACATAAAGATGAGATGCAAAGAAAATTTAATATCAGAATTTTTGATAAGGACTCCGATATTACACTTTTGTTTTGAATAACCAAATTACATAAAACCCCTGTTATGTAAATTTAGATTCACAGCTGGTGCTTCAAAATTTACAACAAAACAACTATCAAAGGAAATAACACTTTTTTGGATTGCAATAAGGAATTATTTTCGTAAATAGTGTAATGAAATTTCTGGAAACTGCGCAATGAATTGATTTTGTGGTATTACCAGTTCTTCCAAGTTTGTATCTAAAATTAAAGATTCAAAAGCAAAACAAATTGCATTTTGGTTTTCCTACACAGTACACAATATACCCGTAGAGCAAGTCAAAAGTTCTCTTTCAGATTTAATCAGCAACTAAGTCGTTAAACATTATAGTAAACCACATATATATCCATTCATATTAAAAAAAATCTTATTGGTCGCACAATAAATATTCAAAAAGTAACGTTAAATCTTGCACTGTTAATACTTTGATAGATGTTATAATCTTTCTATGGAGAAGTACTTTTGTTCAATGTGGACCAATATTTTTTCTACAAATAAAGGGCATTCCAATGGGTAGCAACCACTTCCGGTTACTTGCTGATATATATGCAACCTGGCTTGAATTTAAAATTGTGGATAGATTGATAAAAAGGACGTTTGACTCGCTGCAAAATTTTTTAAACAATGCAAGGTATATTGATGACATTTCTTGTGTAAAAGTACACAACGTGAATGGCTAAAATATTTACCCGACAGAAATACCTTTGGAAGGTATCAATTCAGTAGTTTCAGAGACGTATTTCTTGAAGGGGAAAGTGCGGTATAAAAGCAACAGATGGCGGCATTGGGTTTGTAAGATCTTTATATTAATTAAGTTTAGAGCTCACAACAGAATAGACGACCTATCCAATATTCCACTGAATATATTTATTTGTTTATCTGTAAATTTGTCTGAGAAGTCCCCATAGGCACACAAGAAAGTCATGTCACAAAAGTGATGAAAAATAATCAGTGATAAGATGTAAACTGGAAAAGAATCTACACTTATGGCTTGCATGGCCTAGGCAGTTTGAAAGACTGTGCTGGTCAGCCGTTATCAATATTGTGATAAGGTCACGTTTCACAACACAGACATGTGCACGCAGGCCCATGTTGTGGGATTCATGGCATTCCATTTGCCCCATATAGCAACAGTCATCTGTCCCTAGGAGTATGCTAACCAATGCAAAACTGCTTTTGTATTTATGGAAACTTCCCTGGTAAGATTTAACTGATATTTGTGTGATTTCCGTTGATAAAAATACACCACTCACTCTTTTTTCTGCCCATCTTTAAGTTCTGTGGCCTGGTGACCTCCTTACAAAGTAATGTATATGGGTATCTAAAGCCAGACTGATATGTCAATTCATTTTGTGATACTGAAGTTAGTCGTGGTACATGTAAAATGGTAAATGTAAGTATAGTCTTCTAATAAAACCTTTCCATATAATTGAGTAGACTTATATTGTAATATATGTGTAACCAAATCCTCCAGATAACAGCAACAAATGATGCAACTTATATACACTTTTATGTTATAATTTTCACTTTCAATTGGTATCCACTTTGTTTATGTTCACTTTTTAGATATAGGAGACACAAGTTGACATCCAGTGACAGCCCTTGTAGGGAATTCCCGGTGGGTTTGGATAAAGACCTCTCACCAGCTTTAGGACAAATTCAGGCAATATATCTTGTGTTCTGTTTCTAAAGATCCATGCAACATTAGGATTTTCTTGTTGTGCTGCCAACTTTTCGGTCAGGTCTCAGAAATCTCTTTTACCCCAATTCATCAGATATTAGGCTCCAAATATCTTTATCAATCTTTTTGCGCATAAGGTTATTACCAGCCCGAGGAGGACTGCCATTGCCAACCCATCGCTGTCTGTATGTTGTGATGCAGTGGGTGCAAAAGCAGTACCCACACTCTACACCCTCATTATCTGCACCCTCCTCCCAGTCCGGTTTCTGTGCTTGTGCAGCTTGCTGCTGGCCACCTGTCACTGAGGAGAGTGGCAGAGGTTTTGCTTGCTCATCAGGGGCAATTATAACATCTACTGGTTCAGTTTCCTGGACATTGTTAATTGCTTCACTTTCAGAGTCCTCATCAACTTGCTTTGCCATCTCTTTAACTTCTTCTGCAACCTCCTCTATCTCCCAGTCATGCCACCGAAATAGATGGCAAATGGTGTCCTCTTGTAGACTAGTCACTCGAATTTTCTACACTCTTGTTGATTTTGCCATATTGTTTTACTGCACCCTGGGTAAAACAGGTTTGTCACTATAGAGGGATTATCTTTCCCGTCTGTTGTAATATTACCAAGGAATTGCTCTGCCAGCAGACTAATTTCCCGCCTTTTCTTGACTGGAATGCTCTGACATGTGAGCCAAGGGGAGGACAGGATAATTGCAAGTATACACAAACAAACAAAGAAGTTCCGTGTGACCTTGTTTAATTTGTAGACCTAAACATTGAAAAATGAAACTCATTACATGTATTTGTATTTCGGTTCCACATAAAAGTATCCTGGAAATAAAGATTATAAAAATGTATAAAATATATACATGCATTTAATCTGTACCCATCCCCTCCATGTGTGTATTTCGAGCATCCCATCTAAAGCATTGCCTTCATACAGTGGTCTATAGCAGTAAGTTGTGTACTCGTCCTGATTGTCAAGTATAGCTAAAAGTAATAGAAATAATCCAGTTTCTAGAATTCGTAGTCTTCAACAACACCAGGTACAAAGAAAGTGTTAAACATCAGACAACCCAAATAAACAAAAGATTTGCACTGAAAGGAAAAAAAATAGAAAACCACAAGGGGAAAGACGGCTAGGGTGCAAGATCAGATATTATGTGATCGGGGAAGATGAAAAAATCCACCTGCAAATCATAATGGAAACAGTCAAGATGTTGCTGGTAGAGGGGAAGATATCTGCAGTATCAAACATGGAGGCACTTAAAAAGATACTTGATTTTTACCTGGACAGTCACCACAAGGAAGAGTTACAAGCCAAAACTCTGGTATCAATTTACCTGATTCAACTCCTGTGTCCAACTATCAAGCATGTAGTGAGACAAAAGCTGATTACAAGGACAAATATCTGGTCAATAGTTCCAGCATCAGTTATTTGCTTCAACAAATGGCCCAACATAATGAACACTGCAGATCTCAGATTACCATGAAGAATGTTACCCGTTTGAGGCATACAGGTATATTTACCATTGCCTGTAAGAACCACTGTACACCCTTTAGCTAGTGTACGTCCATTCATATCGGTGGCGGCAAGTATCTGGTTAATGTTAGAATGATTCATGCTTACATGATGTCTGGTATATTATCTGTACAGTATGAACGACTTTGCCCAGCAGCAAATATGCGACATATTGCTAACACATACATGGAGCATTTTCTAAACCATGTACTTTAAATTCACTGAATCAGTGGCGAATAAATCCATGCAATACGTTGGGAGCAAGATTGCATTGACAGACAGGGTATCAACATGTTAACAGATGCACGTCATGGAGAACATAAGCACCGTGGGCTCAATGTGCAAATGTGACAAAAAGTGAAGAACCGTGAAGTCGAAAATATTAACTTTTGACGTGAAGAGGATGTATGCAGATTTATTAGATGGATGTAAAAATACAAATAGATCCTCATGATGCCAATGCTTCTGTTACCAACTACATTACAAATGAGAAACCAGACGTAATAAAGAATAATAACACTCGGCACATGTCAAAAGGCATTGTAAAAGAACTAAAGAATATCACCTCTGGACCAAAGCAAGATAAAGGCAAAACATGGCATCCTGATTAACTAGATTTGTTCAGGTGGTCTGGTTGTAAATGTATATTTCATAATCACTGGGTCTGAATATAAACTTAAAGTAAGGTGAGCTATACAGCGAGAAAGGGCCCATACTAGTTCAGTGGGAAGTCAATTTAATCTTATCCTAACTTATACTCTACAAATTAGGTTATTATTTTTAGTTTCACAGGTATTTTCCACTCATATGGAAGCTCTACATTTATGAGCAAAGCTGCATTTATTAAGCTAATTCATCATATGAACGTAGATATTTATTCATTATTATGTTGGTTGTCTTTGCTGAATAGTTAGCCTAGACAAAGAGCCGCCATACTGAGAAAAATGTGCGGTTACAGGCTCGGGAGCATGTTCTGAGTAGTTACCTGCTGTAAATCTTTAAATATATTTGGGCTAATGCAGCCTAGGTAAATATTTTATTAAAAAACCTGTGAAGTATGGACAATAGTACTACTTTAATATTTATACGGGATAGACAGTGACAGGTTAACTCAAAGAGTGTAAAAGGTTCACACTGCTAAATAAGATAAAGACGACCAGGAAGTGGTTGTGGAAAATAAGATACAAATATAATATTTTATTTGACAATTCCACAATTCAACAAGATTGATATAATGTCTACAATTGGGAAGAAGGGGCTTAGTCCTTATCAAATCCCTCTAGTAAGAAGAAGACAATAATCACAGGACAAAACGAAATGCACAAATGTTACACGACCACAAAGTTATTATCAAGTGGTAATGAGGGACAAGACAGACTGCGGGCCAATATGATAAGATATGGTAATTCAGGCAGTGCGCCGAGAAGGAAAAGGGTAAATATACATTTGAAAAATAAGGAGATGATTTATTGTATGGGTATCTTCAAATGTACATTTAGAATGATAATAAGATGGAAAATACAGTGAAATGTAGAATTTATTATTGAAGAATAAAAAATAAATGTATTTATTGTAGATGGAGGTAGCCAATGCCGTCAGATTTGAATAGGTTTGTAGCGGATATGTATTCTTGTGAAATATTTTTGTGGTGTCGGCCAGAATAGAACTTGCAGAACCATAGAAAACAGTTTTAAAGTACAAATTGTAAAATAGGACAAAAAACAAAAACAAAAACAAAATACCACGACGCACACTCATTTTCTAGCAGCGACCTTTAGATCTTCCAAAATGGACAAGGAAACAAGAATTGTGAGCCATACTTATTATCGCATCCACAGCCGTAACTAGTGGAGCAGTTAACAACAAGTTTGAACAGAAGCGAATACAATTGACAAGTGCCCCCCAAAAAACGGTTATGCAAAAAAGAGAAATCTATTACTTACATTAGTTGCTCAGAAAACTTGAAAGGTCTAGCAATAGGTGGAAGAATTACAGATTTCAATTTCTGGACCGAGGATGTATGAGGCATATCTAGCGGATGTGCAGTCCTCCGCTAGACTGCAGAAGGAAAGAATTTTGTTGAAAAGACCAGTGCCAGTTTAAAAATGAGGAACATGTTATGGCCAGCATGCCTCTTACCTCCGTGTATTGGCATCAAGATTTGTTGGCAGAAGAGAGCATTATGATTCAGGAGTAAGGTTATGGACCAGCATACACATGAGAACTATTTTGAAAATATCTGTACACTTTGCAAGTGAAATCCATCCAAGCTCCTCGTGCAGTTTGGCATTGCTAGTACCATACATTGTGCCTGCTACAATACATGCGGCATTTAGTTGAACTTGTTTAAGTCTTCCCCATCTGTGGTTATGATAGGCTTGTGTATTCTGACACGTGTCTAATGAAAGAAATGTAGATAGTCTCAAGAGTCTATTTATCTCAGGTATACCTATGACTTTTCATGATATTAACCAGTTGTTTCATTTGTAGTGTCAGAAATGTGATCTGACCCCCTCAAATCTAACATCAGTACGACACAAAATTGGTTATGCTGTCCACCATTTAAAGTACAGGAACTTGGGAAACTAGAGGGGAGGACCAACCTGTTGCCTAATTTTATGAGAGATGAACGTTTAGTTTGTTTATAAAGCATTAAAAGTAACGTGCCAGTCTTCACAGCAGTGATGCAAAGAAGAGAGATTCAGGTTGATATTATCTGCCACAGCTGCCGCATTATCAACTTCTGAGTATAAGGTAGTATCAGTGAAATCGACAATATCGTTAACATATTAAAAACAGAAGAGAGTCAAATATTGAACCTTGTGGCAGCCCAGCTTATATTCTGTCCCAACTACATGATTGATCTTGGATAGCTACCTGTTGGTAGGGATTGTCTAGATACTCTGAAAACCAATTCAGTCAATTTCCTGTAATAACAGTTCTAAAATTTGCAAGAAAGACCAGGCCAAACTTTATCAAATGTTTCACTTAATACAAGATTTTTGAAAAACCCGACCTTCTTTTGGTCATGAACTGCAAGGCACAACTAATGATAGATGTAAAGAAGCTGGTTTACAGTGGAGGCGCCGGTAATAGAGCACAGACGACGAGATTTCGCAGGAAAAGCTAACAACACGTTTAAATATGATTTAGTACCTTTTCTGTACCACGAGGGAGTGAAACAAGTCAATAATTATTAAATGAATCTGCCGCACCTGTTCTAAAAAGTGCTGAAACAGTTGTTCTCTTTCATGCTGTAGAACATATTTTAGTATGTAGGGTTAGATCATTAGTTGGCTGAGTGAGGACCAAATGGCAGGTGCCGCCTCTTTCAGGAATTTTGTGCTGATGGCCTCAGGAGCTTATGTCTTAAAAGTGTCCAAACTAAGATGGGTATCAAGTAGCTCCTGTTCTGTTATGGGTAAAGCGTCCAGGGTAAAACCTACTGGATTGCTGGTGGAACAGTTGCTGCTGTTGTATGGATGTTGTGAACTAACGACTTAAGCTCTGAACACATTTTCAGACATGTATTCACCATTGTGACAAAGAAAAAAAATAGAAGTGTAAAGATTGCGATTGAGAAAGCATTTAACAATGTGCCACTAGCTTTGGGTTTTGCTTGGGAGTGTGTTTGTGTATGTGTGTGTGTGGGGGGGGGCGCAGTTTCGAATAGTTGCGAAGTTTATCATTATATTCCTGCTCCGCTAGTTTAAGCTGTTCTAATTCTAGTACATTGTCGTTTAAGGCAGCGAAGTTTCGAGGTATACCATGTTTGGTCAGGCGGTCTGATATTAATAGGTTTGTTAAGAATACATTGGGCTACAGTATTAAGAAATAAACTAGACCAGTGGTCGCGGCATGTATCGTTATCACTAGAAGAGAAACGGGGGGTCCAATCCGACTAGCTCAAGTTACATCTAATCTGAAAATGTTAAATTATTCTTTACCATATTTCCAAATATGCCTTGCGTACGTGGGCTCCCTATTCCATGGAAGTAGCGCACTCACACACCAACGACACAATGATGACTGCTAGAAATAGGAGGCAGTACACAGGTATCATAGACATAGTTGGGATATTTGAAATGATTTGATCGGAAGAAGAAACAAAAGTTCGACTTGTTCGAGTAGGTTCTTGAACATGTACAGTAAAAACAATATTGTGGACAAATTAAAGTCTGTTAACTTTTGAGATGGCGGCGTTTCAACATCGGCGTTCATGGACGTACATGTATAATCAACCCCAATGTTATGCTCTTGGCTGCTTTATAAATGATTTCCAATAGGGTTTGAAAGTTTATCTTTCGTTCCGTGTTTTGCAAGTTAGACTGTTTTGCTGTAGTAATGCCACTCATATATATCACAGCTGTTGCTCAT
This sequence comes from Hermodice carunculata, assembly GCA_964020975.1. Classification (NCBI taxonomy): domain Eukaryota; kingdom Metazoa; phylum Annelida; class Polychaeta; order Eunicida; family Amphinomidae; genus Hermodice; species Hermodice carunculata. Next base: position 155,598 of record CAXHWN010002465.1, on the reverse strand, counting down.
GTAAATATGAAAACTCAGCCCTTAATGCATAATACATGCAATGGCGTTTGTTGCTGTGTTGTTTTCATTTTCAAAAAATGGGATATGTTGACAATGTCTAGGACAGTATGAATCCAGAACCTACAAGGTCTGTATATAGCATAATCATCCTGTACAAATAGCCAGAATTAGGTATGATTACCTTGTAGTTCACTGTTGTAAGCAGACATAAAATACAAATGCATGTACTGCCTCACACTATGTTGTAAAACATGCATCATAAGAACACATTTTCTCACGGTGAGACGCAGATCAGATTTTTCTAATAACATATCATAGTGGCACCTTTAATCTGGTATTTATTTTTGTTATCATAATATAGAGTTGCATTAACACTACAAAGACTATATTCATGTCATTTTCCTTTGTTGGGAAAACTTCAGGAAGATCCATCAGAAAAGTTGGTTTCTAAAATAAATTTTCCAACTGACTGACATTTTTCTTTGTTCTACGCAATGCTTTGATCTTGATCTGCATGTGATACAAGCTGCAGATTTAGATTTTAGGGCAGAAATGCTTATTTTTGATGGTGGCATACTTCGAACGGTCTAGAAGGAAATGAGTAATGGTTTCACTGGCTGCATCCCCAGGCGTAGCCAGGTGAGGATATGCAGTTGACCAATTCGCCGATTTTGAAATAAGCTACTCTGACACTATGAGAAAACACAGTGTGCAAATACCGTTTCACGATGCTGTCGCTAGCGTTCAGTTTTGAGGTGTCAGTCACTGAACAATGCATCAGCTGTGCGGCCCATATCAAAATATCTAGTTCGGCTCGTGGCATGGTGCCTTTCTGACGGCCACAAGAATTGCAGATGTGCAGTTGGGTGGCGCATTTGTCTGCATGCCCCATTCAGCTTTGTGTAAGCAGTCGTTTGGTGGCCAGCACTGTTAATGTTTTAAGCGTGCGTCAACGGCAGATCTGGCTCAGATTAACGTATGCCTTCCTTGTGTTGCCAAACTACAGCTGTACGGTGCATATTCCTGAACATGCAGTCGGATTTTGCTGTCATATGTTCATATTTCTATTAGTCAAACATTTTGCAGATCTGTGACCATGTGATACATACATTAGCCGTCCAGTATGGCTGTGCGGTTTGCTCCGCTCCAAGATGCAATCACTGTTGCAGATTTACATGTGTATGTGCATATTGCTTTAAATCTTCTTCACATTTGTGGTATGTTCGCCTTTCCGATGCCCACATAATTCGGATTTGTGGTACGTGCGCCTTTACGGCGGCAACATAGTTCAGCACTGTGTCACCAATATCTATTGAACCACTTTTAAGGTTGGGTAGCTATATGTAACATATTTTGTAACATCCAGTCCAACGTTGTGGTATGTTGCCCTTTTTGACGGCCACGACTATAACGAAATTGTAGTTACGTGGTCCATAATTAGAATAGCCAGTCCTGGTTTGTGGTAAGTTAGCCTTTCTGATAGCTACCAATGGTGCAGATCCGCTGCCATGAGGGTCATATTGCTGACCATCCAGTCAGGAATTGTACATGTTCCTGTTTTTTAGAAACTTGTATGTATTACACACACACACACACTCACACACACACACACACACAGACACACACACACACACACATATATATATATATATATATATATATATATATATATATATACATGTATGTATGTAAGTAAGTAAGTATATATATATATATATATATATATATATATATATATATATATATATATATATATATTATAGATTATAGCATGCTTTGTCGACGGCATGAAGTATATCAACGAGCACTGGATGCCATGTAGCAGAACGAGTGAGGGAAGTGAACAGGTTCTGCCCTATGGTATCCAGTGCGAGCTGATTAGTTCATATCGTCTACAAAGCATGCTATAAAATTTTTATCTCATGTTTGGGTCGATTTGTACATTTCGACACACAAAGCAAAAATAGGAACAACATTTGCAGAAAGTTTCACTCGTCATCAACACAATTACCGATGAAACAGGGAAGAGTACCGATACCACCTCAAGAATGCCGATACCACCGGAAGAGTACCGGTACATAATATCGCGGCACTGTAGCTTTTAGGCCTATGATACGGTATTTATACAAGCCTGTTACAGTACCAAAATCGACCCAAACATGATATATATATATATATATATATATATATATATATATATATATATATATATATCATAGCTAATCATTCACTTGTATCTCAGCCCCAGGAACACAGCATAAATTTATCCATTTGCTCTTAACTTTCCAGGCGAGCTGGTTGTCAAATGTCGCCTCCTTGAATGTTTTGACGTATTTCGAAAGTAATAAAAACAATTCGAATACAAATTGTGGCACATATCAAGATAAGATATGTCATGTCAACAGCTTACCTTGGCATCAGAGTTTTACGCTAATCACCCAACCAACACTGAGGAAAGTTGTGGATGTAGTCTTAATTCGAGCAGGACATGGATATACAATAATGTAGCTTCAGCAGCGATTACATCAACATATAGATGATCTGTGAGCCACAAATAATATTTAATTTTGTGTTTTGTACCTTCTCTGGGTAAAAATTTAATATATATATACATCATACATTAGATATGTATATGACATGGATATACAATAATGTAGCTTCAGCAGCGATTACATCAACATATAGATGATCTGCGAGCCACAAATAATATTTGATTTTGTGTTTTGTACCTTCTCTGGGTAAAAATTTTAATGATATATAATATTCATACATTAGATATGTATATGACATGGATATACAATAATGTAGCTTCAGCAGCGATTACATCAACATATAGATGATCTGCGAGCCACAAATAATATTTGATTTTGTGTTTTGTACCTTCTCTGGGTAAAAATTTAAATGATATATAATATTCATACATTAGATATGTATATGTATCTTATGTCAATTTACCTTGTAATACATTATTATACAGGTGATTGCCTACCTGGTTATGTCCATTATTTGTGCAGTCCTTTCTGGAATAGTTACAATTATCTTTGGATTATTGCTACCGTGGGTGGTTTTCTACGTGAGTATGGTGACCCTCAAAACATGCATTTCAAACAAAACAGAATATGGAAACAAACATAAGTGATTCCATCTACTCAGCGTGATTCTTCATCTATCGCTAAAATATATATTTCAAGGCCCAAATACTGTTATACCATAAGAAATGTAAATGTCGAATATCCACGTATTATCTATACTGGTGCATATACTAGTGCCTAGGACATATAAGTTCTCTAAGTCTTGGCTTTGTAAGGAAGAAGTTGTGATGCAATGCATTACTTCTATATGCATTTTACATTATTTCATGCTTTTTATAAAATCAAATGGCTCATTTTTACCATTAACATTTTAAAGGCAACAGCAGCCCTCACACATACACACAAGCGGACCTGGAAATTAAGACTGTCAAACAGGCTTGCAGGTTTCTCGTTGATGGCCCGTTTATAAATCAATTTGGCTTTTGGGCCTTGAATTAAATGAAAAAAAAGAGAAATAAACAATCGACCGTGATAATATAGATTGATAAGGTGCAGATGTATTTATAGTGACTGGATTGGCTACTAGCATAGATAGATTGAACTGTCACTTTTAATTTTATCTTAGATGATTGTAGTTTTTATTTTATTCTACTATATTTATATATTTACGGTTCAGAACTACACAGAAGTTGTGTCACATGTGCTTATGGTTTGCATAATATATACGGAAATGTATCTATGTTTAATGATTGTGAAGTCTTATGGAGTCTTCATGCCTGGAAGCGTCATAGTGCCTCTCAGTTTGGTGCTGGCCGCGCTGGAATTCATTGCCGCCATTGCTGGGAGCGTGACGTGCTGCGTAGGAATGAGTTCGACCAATGCGGTAAGTGAACAGTCTTCAGCTATCCTTTTGAAAGTCTTCCTCTGCCCCATGAAATACGATGTACACAAATCGAACAGGGCATGCAGAAACAAAGGCCGCCATCCCGTGCAGCTTTTGAAGGCGTTGAACACAAACAAACGGCACTTTGCACAGAAACTACGACTTTGCTTCAAACATGTCCTTATATACACCAGAGCTCGCATTTGAAATCATATAAAATATATACGTTCTACACGTACACGTTATACTGTTAAAAATAGAAAAAGTTCTGTTTTTGTTAAGAAATCAAATTTAGATTCCTTAATTACAGAAATTTGATTTTAGTGATCTTTGTGGAAAAAAATATCACAGACACAAAAAAACAAACAAACAAACAAAAAAACGTTTTCTTATGGGCAATGAAACAGTTAACTTCCTGCAAGAAAAAGGTATTTTAATTTTTTATAAGTGTTATTTGTTCAAAATATAAACGCTGTTGAAAAAACAAAATTTATTTGTTTGTTTGTTTGTTTTCAAGATTAAAATATTAAAAGAATTAAAACTAAAACCAGTTGTAACATAACAAAATGGACTTCTGGAAAATATATACTTTTTAAGATTATTAGATTGCAACCATATCAATTAAACATTAATACGCGAGGTTGATAAAGTGTAGCACGCCCTGACAGCAATTGTCAATACAGTTTGTTATGGTCTCATCGGGTATTTGTAAAGGAATAATTGATTTTACTGGGAAATGCTATTTTAGCTCCACTAGCCAATTGAAGCGCAAAACAACAATTTTATTTGTCAGCTGGTTAGCAGGTTTTATAAGAAGTCACAATTCGGATCTTGTCATTTTGCGCATTTCGATTTCATTTTATATTTCAAATCCATCTTACGCACACGGATTTTGTCTTAATCAGTTCGCTTGTATTTTGCACGATACGGTTCATTTTACACGTTACTATTCCATTAGGGAATGATGACATACACGTTATGATTTCATCTTACAATTTGTTTCCGTTTTTTAATCTTTCTACATGACCCACTGAATTACAACCAGTTTCACAATTCAGTATGTTATGGCAAGACGTGCGTGGAGTCGTCGACCACAATTGTCAGAATGGTGAACATTTTGACCACACTTTTGGCACACTTTTTTGGCATAAATCAATAGCCATACGTGGAAAACCCTGCACTTCAAATTGACCTCTCACCCAAGGACAATTTTATGAATTCTACTGGAAAGAGGTCAAAGCCAATTTCATGTACTTTTTACAATGCAATTATGCCCTTAACTTATCCGCACCAATGTTTTATATTAACACTTGTCATACTCTAAGCCGTGGCAGCTGACCTAACGTTGAACGACAAGAAAGTCTTCCTGCATAACAAAAGATGCATAAGAAGACAGTTCATTTGGCACTTTCCATAGTGTTGGGCAATTTTTAATATATTAATTTCTGCTTGGTCAGGTTCCAGCGCAACCTGTTGTCTACAGTCACCAATCAGGTGGGGTTGTAACACAGCCATACCCGCGACATTAAGACAATATGACGGAGATTTTCAGCCATATCCAACACAATCAAACCTTTCTGCGGGGCATCAACATCCGTGGCCACCACATCACCAGCCATTAACTTGACACCAGCTGCCATGTCCATTACAGCCTTCGCAGTATCCACTGTGGATATAGTTCGCCCAGAACAGCTACATCCAGTACACCAAATGTCTTAACTTTGACAAGAACATCCATGTGCCGTACAGCAACACCCATGCATCTTGAAAAGCAAACCCCACAGCCAAGACTCCAGCAAGAATATACTGGGGAGCAACATATATGGCGGCCAGCACGGGTTATCAAAAAGAGTGGCGTACTGAATAGCTAAAAAAAGTCTGAACAGCTAATGGTCAAACAGGTCGTTGAGATATGAAAACCGTAAAGAGCAAATATTTCTTGCTTAAAAATTTGGGTGAATGATAACAGACCTTTCCTTTATTTTGAATATCTCAAATAATACTGTAAAAGATTAGTTTCATGCCAGTGATAGCAATTAAATCGTGAATGTGGATCATTTAACCAAGAAGACATAATTATACGGATTATTTGCTTCTTACACCTAGAGTCACAAATTTCCTGATTCAATATTATCATGAGCCTTGCGGTCTGTAAAATGCTCTTTTCTTTTTTCTCTAAGATATTTGTTACTGCAAGCTGGGAATGTAAGCTCTAGTGAGCATACGGAAAGTGAAGAATGTGGAAAATATTATTAACAAAGGTAATCCCGATATATAATTCAGCAACACGTATGTATATTAAAAAAGATCATGACACCAGACTAGTAAGATCCCCTATGAGTGAAAGCACGTCAAGAATAAAATTTACAGATACTTCATTTCTTCCTGAAAAAGTGAATCCTAAATCCTAAACATTTTCATATCTTAAACTTTTATTAATAAAGTACTTTGTTGTAAAGGTTACACAGATTGGATCAGAACAGAAAAACATAACTTACTGCAGTTCTTAGCATGACTTATATTATGGCCGGGAGATCTATGCGGTCATGTACCAAGATTGCAGTAGTGATGGTAGAGGAGCTTCTCAAGCTTGATTTTAAAATTTAAAAAAATATACATCTTTTAATTTTATTTTTATTTTATCTAAAAAAATCACATATCACGGTTATAACAGTAAATGACCAAGGCCACATACAATCACAAAACGATTTCCAACTGTGAAATATTTTAGCAATTGAGATATTGATATAATGCCTGTGAGGACACTTAGCCATCATTGTTCCATTATGGGAGTGATATTTAGCCGTGATGGCTGACTACATTGTTGAGGCAAACATCAAAAGAAGATTATATTTCACTAAGTCGAAATTTGGTTACGTTGCTATGATTTGCGCCGTACTTACATCACAACATTCCTATTTTAAGTGGTATTCATGCCAATTTACGTTTCTTCTGCAGTTAACTTTGGCTTTAAAGGACTACACTGATTTGAAGATTCGAATGTAAAAAGCAACAATGTTTTGTCGGATCTGTGACATAGAACTGTAAATCTGCAGCTGACTTTATCTGCATTTAGAGGCTTATACAATTGAAGGAATGTCCACAAGGTAATAAGTAAAACGAAAGCATGACAATATCAAGTGAATTCACAGTTCTCCTATCCCTTTGACTTTAAACATGCCAATTAAAGATACTCAAAGCTATTTGCACATTTCTAGACTCTTAAGTGTCAAGCGTTTTTAGGATTAACCTTCACTGACCTAAAAATCATAGAGCCAGATAAAGTGAAGCTATGTTTACATTCGCATAAATGAACCAAAGTTTAATTGCCTGCAGAAAGTACTAAGACGAAATGCAAGAGAAAAATATTATTTTAAATCTAAATAACCTTATCATGCTTTACATTTTTAAAAAATTATTCAAACGAGTGGAAACTGTAAAGTAATGGCATTTTTATGTTTTATTGATTGGATGATTGATTGTCAAGCCAGCCCTTTGTAAAGTAATTGTAGATGCTCGTGCACAGACCCAATGTAACCTTCAACTTATACACGTTTGCAAAATTTTGAGGATTTGACATATCTCACGCGCTATCTTATTTCAACTTGAATATTGTAGCTTGTATAATGTTTCCAAGACGTCACAACGGCTTGAAAGAACAAAATTCGTTTTGTTTGCTGATTTTTGTAGGTTTTTTTTTCTTTTGATTTCGATAAAGATGAGATGACCAATGACTGGCCATTGGTTACCTCATCACTCTATGTTCAATTGCTGGTTCAGCTTTTTTAGAGGTCTTGGAGCCAGCTTTTTTTCGTCTTTAACTCATTATTAAGGAATGATCAGTCACCTTTTTAAAGCTTTTGGAGCCAGCTGTTTTCCTCGTTACCTCCACACTGCGAAATTATCGTTTAGCTCTATCAAAGGTCTTGGAGCCAGCTGTTGTCCTCGTTAACTCCATCTAAGAAATGAACATTCTCCATTTATAAAGGTTTTGGAGCCAGCTGTTTTACTCATTAACTCCAGCCAGTGCAATCTCAACATTTTGGAACTGAATATGGATATAGTCGGATATTCTTTAATAGTTGCTTACAATTATTCCTTTTACAAAAACCTCATCGACCCTGTAGGAGTTTATGCATAAAGGGGTGTGCCATCCATGGTGGCTTTGTAAAATATAGATATCAATGTTCGGGGTTTTTTGGACTCTCATCCGCTCTGTGTCATATTACGATGGACTCATCACTATATGCGTGACATGTATAGTCATGCATATGATTTTATAGTTCAATTTTTGGTGTCCAGGCGATAGCCTTGTTCAAAATGTTTGTTCACTTATTTAAAAACAATTTCATCATGCCTCTGTTATTTCATTCATCTGTAGAACCAAGGGTTTTGTCACAAAACCCTGTTTATTGTTGTGATATTTTGTACCCTTATCAAACCTCGAGTTCTGCCATCCTTACAAAACCCGTGGGTTTTGATAAGTCACAACATCCAGGGGATCGGTAATTTACAATACACATTTTAAAGTTGTACTTATGTTTATAACAAACAATTAAAGATGGCATGCAATTCCCTGTGTAGATCTTGCGCATTGGCTTGACGTTTTTTCATGTTTAAAATCATCGGGCTTTGTATAATGAAGCCCAGATTTTTGTCCCCAAAACCCACGGTTTTGTGAATTAATCATGACTTTAATTTAAAATTCAGGGTTTCTGAAAAAAACCCTTAGGGTTTGTAAACAATGTGCGAAGTGCACAAAAATGTAATAATCAAGGACATTTCATAAAATGTATGACAACAAAACCCTGTTTGTTTTTAGATCTACATTTCTGATTTATCTGGATTTTTTTTATCACGAAGCAAAGTTTTGTGTGAAATTTGAGCTTAGCTGCCTGGTCAGGTGACTGTTCTTACAGAATGCAATTTGGATTTTATATGATTTTTTTTGTTCATTTGTGGTGAGGATCATTAAAAGGGTCCTCTCTGAAATCACCAGGCCAAGTGCTTTGAAACAGCAAAGAGAAACCTTTGACAATCCCTCAATATGAATTTGTTCGCCAGGTAGCGCTGAAATAAAATGTAACTTTTTTTCCTTGTTTTGCAATTTTGACTTTCCAAAACCGATGCTCAGAATGTTCTGGTTCTATGTGGAAATATAGCTTGCAGAAGGGTCAAACAATTTGTTTACCGGGTGGTTACTCTGTACATCTAAAATATTCAATGACGTTTTCCAATTCGTTTATTTCTGTGTTAATGCACACATTCTAATTTTTTACTATGTTACTCTTGGGTGTTTGGAACGTCCATTCACATTTTTGGACTGCTCCAAATCGGTTTGTCAGATTACGTTAAAACTTCTTGGGGGTGTACTCTTGATGGGTATCTGTGTGGACTGTTCAATAGGGGGGGGGGGGGGGGTTCTTCATTTTCTTGTATTTTAGATGATTTTTGTCAAAATATTGGAGACTCAATAACCAGCATGGCCATTGTTCAGAAATTGCATAAGGCCACCTCTGAGGACCCTTAGAACTTAATTTGCTGAAAAGTGGTGCTGCGATTTTGTTGAATTTTGTTGACTTAATTCTTGTATATTAGAGCTATTTTCCACTTTTACAGAAACACTTCTCAGATTGTGCTGGAACTGTATTTTATAAAGAATTTTTCAATAAGGGTACTTGAGGGTTTATGTAAACGTTGTTATTGATCACTATAAGAGCCAATATTGATTACAATGTATTATTTTTTTTTATGTTTTTGACTTCATTTCCATAAGCAAAAGTCGGATTCCTCTCAAACTTGGTGGGCGGGTGGTGGTATTGGGGGTATGAACTGTAACTATAATAGATGTAAAGTGCTTTTGTAATGTTCTAGAATTATAAATTTTCCAAAAAGTATTTGGGCCTAGCTTTTTCTTTTGCTGTTAGCTCACCTGACTGACAAGGCCTACGATGTATCTTTTCTTTCATTTTCCGCGCAAGTGATTATTATTTTTTTCTGTGTGTGTAAAATTGTAGAAAAAAAAATTAAGTTTATACTTAATGGAAAAGACCTTATTTTAAAGCAACCATGGCCTCTATGGGTAGCTGCCTCTTTCAAATCAAAAGTTAATTTTATTTCTGCACATTGGTATTAAAAGCTGGATGGTGATAATTTTATGATTCTGGACTTTCTGTCCTTTGCTTTAATAAACTTTGGTATCATTCTTGGATGGGAATTGATTAATATGGGTTATGTTTTTTCGGAACTATTAGCTAGAACTCAGCAGAGTCTGTTCCAATGGCCACGCTTCAGGGGGGTTTTTTTGTTTTTGTTTTTTGTTGTTTTGTTTGTTTGTTTGGTTTTTTTTGGGGGGGGGGTTTGTTTTGTTTTGTTTTGTTTTGTTCTGTTTTTGTTTTTGTGTTTTTGTTTTTTTTCTTTGTTTGTTTCCTTGGTTTTTTTTTTCATTTTGTAATGAGTTTTCAAGCTTAGATTTTGCTCAAATCTGAAAGACTGTTCTCCAAAAGGGTTTGGTCAATTCTTTTGAAATTACACAGACACACATCTGGTGCCCCAGTGTCTTAATTTGTTTTGACATGTAGGGCAATGACATTTGAATGGTTTTTTTCTTTTTGGAGCTCACTATTTTGACAGTCTTCCAGAGTGCACGTTGGACTTTCTATAAACAAGCTGATAATGTACTTGAACTCAATCTGCACTATGTTAGTTCATTACATGGTACTGCTGGCATTGTGTGATTTTAAATGAATTTTTGAAACAAGACTTATTGATGAGTGATGAATGATGGTATTGTTACAACAGTAATAATGCCAACTGTGACATATTGGGTTGTCTCGCTATCGTTGGATCGTGGGCCCATGCTTACCATTAAACACTAACAGGAAAATACATTTGGCGTATTTTCTGGCGTTATTGATTTCAACCGTACAAAATATCTTGGTTGATAATATGTCGGTAATGGTGGATCCTTGGCCCATGGTTACTCTCAAACATAAAGAAGAAATTACCCACAAATTACCCAGAAATTTCTTGTGGTGTTAATTTTCACCTTGGGTGACCTAGAAAGGTCAAAAAAGCATTTTGGCTTTTATCTTGATGATAACAGATCCTGTCTTTTTATCTAAAAGCTGGTGACTCGGACTTTGTTGGTGATTGAAGACGTTGATATTGCAAACAGTGATGATAGTCTCACCGAAAATTGATCTTGATATTATTTTGAAGATCAGCTGAGCACATGACTGTCACAGTTTAAAAACATGATAGCCCACCTGCAAGTTCGAAGACATCTTAGAGGTCCATGGCTGTTCTCAGCAAGAAATGATATGCTTTCATTTTATCGGTTGCCATTATATACTGGCAAGGAATCACAAAGAATCTGCTAAGTAGAGTTAAGAAATTTTTAGCAAAATGGTGGGGAATAAAAGGCAAGAGCATATGTCTGTTTGTGCTCGATCTTTACCTGTAAAAAGCCGAAGATGCATGAACGAATATATATTTACTTATAATGGTGTTTTGGGCTCTTACATTATGTCGGGGACTATGCATAAAAGTCCTCGACTTTATATAGAGGGAATTTAAAGCATCCAGCCCATTCTGGCGTATTATTAACTCCATATACAAATATTACGTCTAACTGAATGTATCTATATAAAAGAATGGTCTAAAAGTTATGAACTGGTTTATTATTAGGGAGTCTGTCTCTGTTTCTGGCAAGATGCATCGCATCTGATGCGTATATATGATTCACAGAATCATGCATCTAGGGCAATGTTTTAAGTTTACGACAATGACCCCATGGACGTTTCAGAGTGTAAACGGGCCTTTTGTGGTTTTGTTTTCAACAATTGTGCTTCTGGTATTTTTGTAATTGAAAAAAAGGTTTATTAAAGAATTACAACACTATGTAGTGCTGTAACACCACGTCATACTTACGCGCCTTATACCTCTAGCTTTATTTGCTTATGTCAAATGAAACCATTTCTACTTATAAAAAAAACAGCTGTCCCAAACCAAAGGAAGGCGCAGTTCCCAACAATCCTGTCATGTGTGGACTGGACAGGCCTAAATCCAAACTGAAAGGAATATATATATGTATACACACACATATATATATATATATATATATATATATATATATATATATATATATATATATATATATATATATATATATATATATATATATATATATATATATATATATATATATATATAGATATGTATGTGTATGTATGTATGTATGTATGTATGTATGTATGTATGTATGTATGTGTGTGTGTTCGTGTGTGTGTGTGTGTAATCTTCCATGCATCAGCTACGACAAACTTTATGACTTTGCTGAGGAATGGGCCAGGATCACACAAGACATCAAATTAAACGTGAGGGTTAGCATTTGTCTTATTGTGGCTTCAATGCAGTTTCCTCGGGATTGTAAATGCAAGAGCTATTGCACAAAATATAAATTTTAAGAAACCAAAATTCCTGTTCCACAAAAACACATTTCACAATTTCTCTTAACAATCACAAAGTATCAATATCTGAAATTAGGACACGATCAATGCAGATCGTATTGTGTTTAAAATTATTATTATTTTAATTTAATTAATTTTATAATTATTATTATTATTATTATTATTATTATTATTATTATTATTATTATTATTATTATTATCATCACTGTATGCAGTACGTGTAGATTTACTTTAAAAAGTTGAGGTTTAAAGGTAGTTGCGCTATTTGATATACTTGCAATGTCATTTCCAAAGGTGTGTCATGGTTGTCAAAAACATTCATGTTGGTCGCAGCCAAAAGCAATGCATTATGACACTACAGTTTTTAATGATGCTTTGAATAGCACAATTAAGCCAGTGAGCAAGAGCTGAAACTCTGCCTAGAGGTTTTGATTAAATTCGGAATTACTGCTACCTGTTCTGGTTTCCCTTTGCTATGCCATCAGTCGTTCCAGGAATTAAAACTATTTCTACCTAATTTACGTGTACATTTGGCAAAAACAAGCAAATGAATAAAGATAATATCGCCTACAGACTAAACGTTTCATTATGTGTAGCAAATAGTACCAATGCCCAAAGTGGCAATGTGTAGTTGATTCTGAAGGGTATGCCTCAAGAGTTTAATCATTTTTAGGTCGAGGACACCGGGGTGATATTTCATAAAGGTACGTGACAATTTACCTTGTGTGTTTTAAAGACAAATGTGGTGGTCCTAATTTCCACCATGCACAAGAGCTGACCACTGAGAAGCTTACGATATTAACAGACAATCGCCCTGATCCTAGTTATCGGGTGATTGGCAAGACTGTAATGGCTGGACTTTACAACAATTACATGGTTGTAGCAAACCTCAGGGTGTTTACAAGGTGTACTAGGGAAAACGCAAGCAAGAAGGATCATCCATGTTTTTTCCCAAGATACAATTCCATGGCCACGGATGAAATAAAACGTTATAAGCTCACTTGTATAGTGCGTAGTCAGCATGGTCGTCTTGATGCAGTGTAAGGTACCAATACACCCAGATGGCTGTTTTGAGAGGTAACTCACTCAGATTTGCAAAAAGGTCACACAGGTACATGCACATTAGTCTGTCCCTGTAGCAGAAAACGTACCCATGTAACCCACATACTACAGTATTTGCTTCTTTAATTAACCTACGCACGTATATATCAATGCTAGTAATTTTAGGTCCCGTGCCACAATATTTTGTGGATCGTCCTGTTGAAAAATTAATCCCTGCATAAAGTAGCACAACTTTTACAAGTAATACGATATGCGACTACATTTCGTCAAATGCTTGTTTCAAATACTATTATGGATGTGAGTTGGATTATTTGATATTTCACAGACATAGGATACCAACTACATAAAACTGTAAGTCTAAATCTTCTCCATTTTGAGGCTTTGTGTGACTTTGACTGTGTCTTTAATTTTCCTGGTAAAGACAAATGGTGTCAAATTGCGTCAGAAATTAGTGATTTGACCTTGACATACTTCATCGCTAAATATATGAAGCATCTGGCAATGTGATTCATCAGCCAACCCGTTGGACCATCTGTCTGCGTATTTGTGTCTTTTTGTTCAGAACCACTTTATAGTAGTCATTACCCTGTTCCACAGTCCCAACTCCTTGCTTTTCATAAGCTAACCTGTCACTGTCTAACCTATATACATATGGCTGTACTATTGTCCATACTGCGCACATTCTTCTGTAGAATTTGGACATACGTTGTATTAGCCCGAATAAGTTAAAGGGTCTCCAGTGGGTAACTATTCAGTACATGTTTCACAGACCATACCCCTACATGTCTCTCCGCTCCTTGTCTAAGCTAAACATTCAGTCAAGACAGCCCACATAAAAATGATAAATATGAGCGTGGCAAACAAAAAAATTGCTCACTTTGTGCAGTTTTTATAATAAATGGAGAGCTTCATTATGAATGAAGAATGCCTATCAAACCAAACACAATTACTACATTTGTATAGTACAAGTTCAGTTAAGAACAAATTTGACTTTCCTCTGAAACAATATGAAGAGGAAAAACTGTCAAAACTAATTTTTTTTTTTTGGTATTGTGGTACTTATCTCCTACTCGGCACTTACCTGATACACTGGTCCCTCCAGTGCTAGTTATGCTGGCATGCACAGCTCTGTCCAGAGGTGATCTGCAGGTGGGAGCTTGGTAGATCAGTGTTGAACCTGAACAGCTGTCAGAATATGGCAAGTGGCCCTGGGACAGGGTGCTGGCTTCTTTTATACGCACTGAACAAAAGGCTGGTGTGGTGGCATCAGTTATATACTACTTTCCGGGGGACAGTTCATTCTTGGAGATGGGGGGGGGGGGGGTACAACATTCCTCCCTGGTTTGAAAGAGCTTGCTTTATTTTAAATCCTTAAATTTGCTTATATTTTGTTTTTTCTTGACTTATAGACGGATTAGTGGATCTGATATGGTCATGCATTACTCATTTATCCATATACCCATGCAGATAGAGCAGCTTGCATTCCCGGTACAAATTATTATCTGTAAGAAAAAAAAATAGTTGTAAGTATCATGTATCAGCTGGAATATTGATAGGAATTGCAAACTATGGTTTTATTATTAAGACTAGGTGAATATGGAACTTATATTTCATCCTAAATCAAATAATTATGTTCTAATTGAACATGAAATTATCATGAATCACTTTAGACTGGAAACTGATGAGAGTAATCAGAAGGGAGCCAGATAAACAGACTGCCCTTGTTCTCAACATCAATCATGTCATTGTTTACATGAAGTATATTACCTTTGTCATCAAAAATGCAATTTGAATTCATGACAATTTAAATCAAAAAAGTCTTATTTTCAAATACCACCTATCACACACAGAAAAAATATTTTTAATACACTTGTAGGAGGTAGTTGATACCATGCAAGTATAAAATATTTTGTACCTGCAGCTTTGATTGAATATATTAGTTATGTAATTAAGGTTACCATATATGAATTTTCAGAGAATACCATAATAGAGGAGAGATATATGTATCTAGGTAGACGCTCAATACTCAGTGTTTAAATTTTCCATGACTTTTGTCTGTGGAATAATCACAATTTATAGCTATACCCCGAAACAAAAATAGAATATGGATTCGCTGTGAACTGATATAATATATCCACAGGGCTTTCCTTTCAATCTTATAACTAAGAGCTCCACTGAGACTTCCCATAACTTAAATAATAATCTCTGCTCATACAAAAACATGAGAAACAGTCTTTATCAAAGATAATGATTTACTCAAATATCAGATTACCCAGTACATAAGAATGCCAGATAAACCGACAGTTCTTACTTCAGTTTTACAAGTTATAAAATGGTTAAGCAACCTGTCCACTCAATTCCAAAATCAGTTTTACAGCCAAATTCCTGGCCCCAGCTACTATACTAGCTGATTGAAGGAGCATACCAGGATTTGAAAATTTATGCTGTGAAGCATATTTTAGAGGCAACAGGTATGGAGAAACTGTCTCCAGAATGATTTTTTCCAATGGCAGTTTCCTGAGAACTGCTTTCATGTCCTCCTCTTTATGTTGTCTGAAGCTACACATGTGATACGAAAAAACTACATTTGGAAATTGTTTTATCCATTGCTCAGCTATAGCAATGCCATTGTTAAAAACAATGAACATGCACTTTGTGATCTGATTCTAAATTTGATTTCAGGATTTTGATACATTGAAAGGTTGCTTCTGGAGTAGCACCATCCCTGCAGTGTATAACCACAGGAAGTTGAAAATGTGACACTATGGTGAGGATTGAGTGCTTTAATTTGTTGATCTTTTTGCCCTTGTGGCATGCCAATGGTACCAAAATCCAAACTATTTATTCTATACCTACTACATCTGATTCCTGAAGTAAATTTTCCATTCTACGTATCATGGGGGCTGTATTTCCAGCTGAAGTGAATCTTGGATGAATTCCAATCGTAAATTTAATTTTGTCATCTCATCTTATTCTGTTCAGACCTTGCAACATATAACATTGATTATCAAAGCATTGGTTAGATATCATGCCCTCCAAGACAAACCCTTCAGCAGTATCATATATTAATTGACCAAGATCTGAATAATCGATCTTTTTCATTAATTAATATGTATTAATCCCCCACATTTTAGATTTTAACTTCCATTGTTGTGACCATATATGGGAGCTTGACTCTACCAATATATGAATAGATACATTTTTAATTGCATCCAAACCATGGAGGTGGCTGAATGTCTCTGCCACTTCTGGTGGTGGGATTTTGACTAAATATTGCAGTTGTTGCAGAATTGGGACCTGCTTGTTTGGATGTATCATCCATGTTGTGCATCAGGCATAGCCATGTTTTTACAACAATACATTCCTCAGTGGCTAAGGGATGTACCTGATGCATACAATCTCTATTCCTATGAACCTCTTGCCATGGATGACTTTGTATTCTATTCCTACTGGTAGATTTTAGACTACAGATTCCACACTGGTAAACTCCATCTTGTAGGTGGCATTTGCGTATTCTCCTGGTTTGTTTCTACACGAGATTTTTATGCCTACTCCCCTCTTCAGGGCCAGGTTGAGGAGACAAAGAATTGCCAGTATTTTGTTCCATGTCCCTGTAGAAAAGGTAAAAAAATGATGGTCATGAGTGCGTGTGTATCCATTTGCTATATACAAACTGAAATTTAAATAGAAACCTTCCTAATATCCTACAAGTGTTTATTACCAGTCAACATCATAGTTAACTGGATGTGAGGGTTTTTTAATTCTTCTTCCTCTTTTGGTAAAAACTACAGGAACTGTTTCAATGTCCTCTTGTTCGGACTCAGCTCCTGTACCTTCTATTGAGGCCGACTCTTCTAATTCCTCCTGAATCACTTCTGTCTCTATGTGTACACTGTCTTGGTGCAATGGTGTACTATTTTCTGTGGATTCCATTACCCCTGATCTGGCTAATTCATCTGACCTAGCTAATTCTTCTTGTTCTGGACTTGCGTTTTCCTCTGAAAACAGTATATCTAGGTTTTGATCCAACTGTTCCTGCTCACTGTATGCAATCGTGGTGTCAAGATCTAATAATTGATGTCGCATACACCTTATCCACATTGGTATATGATGGTCTCTACACAATTTCAATCTGCCGTGATGGATTACTGAATATTTTTTTCTACCTCTGATTTTATATAACACTGGTGACAGAACAGCAGTTATCAGAAACAGACCATCCCAAACTTTATTCAGCTTTTTGCTCTGACCAACTTTGGAGCTAGTATGGAGCTTATACACTAGATCTCCTCCCTCATATGAATATTCTGCCAATTTCAGATCATAAGTTCTTTTTTGGCGAGTCTGAGTTGTCTGCAAATGAGATCAAGCTAGCTCTTGTGCTTTCTGCAACCATTCTCGAAGTGTTTTTATATATTGTGGAGGGTCAACTTCTCCAGCAGTCTCACAAGTTCCAAACAATAGATATGCTGGTCTAGAACCCTGTACTTCTATTTACCATTAACCATATTGCTGCTGATAGGTGAGGCAAATTCTTATCCCACTCTTTACTGTGGTGTTCAATGCAACATCTTATCATGCCTAGCAGTAACCTATTATATCGTTCTATTTGGCCGTTACTTCTGGGTCTGTAAGGAGTGGTTCTTGTCTTTGATATTTGTAACAAGTTACAGACAGCATGGATTAGCATGCCATCTACATTTGTACCCTGATCTGTATGTATAGAAAGAGGACAACTAAATCTAGATATAACTCATCAACAACTTTCTGTGCAATCAATTCAGCTGATTGATCGGGTAAAGCAGAAACATTCAAACCACTTTGAAAATTGGTCTACCAAACACAATATATACATGTTCTTACTCTCACTAGATGTGAAAGGACCCAGAGTTTCCAGATGAAGTCTTTCCATAGGGACACTAGCATCATAACTTTGCATTCTACCTTTTGGCCATACTTGTGGTTTCTTGTATTTACTGCACTGAACACAAGTCCTGACATACAACTGACAATCTTTAGCCATTCCATGCAAGAAAAAGCTCTTCTTCAGGAATGCTAAGGCTTTATCCTCACCCAAATGTCCAGCGTACCAAACATAATGACATTGAAGCACTTCCTGTTGTAAAGACTGTGGAACAACTAAACATTTTCTAGGCACTACATTTGCCCACCTATAGTAAAGAACTCCTTCATACAAATCCAGCTGAGATTTACAGGACCATAGATGTTTTACTCATGGACTACTCAACTACAAATCTTTAGAACTTGGATTTCCACCCTCCAACCAGGCTGTCACAGGACCAATACCTGGATCCTGCAACTGATACTGTCTTAACTCCTGTGGTGCATATCCTATCCACTTACCTGTTTCATCAGCATCACTTTCAGTTCTGACTTCTTCCATATCTGATTCTCCATCTACTTTCAGTGATCTTACCTGGTGAACTGCCAAGGGAACAACATCATCCGCAAGCTGATCAAATCTATACCACTGATTGTGTACTTTTTCACAGTATTTACATCCACCATAAGGTAGCTCATCTACTTTGACACCTGCAGCATAACAGTCACATGTCTCCATGATCGAAGAAACTCTGCAAAGACTGTTTGCATTGATATGTTTTTATGTGGTCGATGTCCGATTTCCATTTCATACTGTCTGAGTTCCTCAATCCAAGGGGCTAATTGGCCATCTACAGCCTTGAATCTCATTAACTATGCCAAACTTCTATGATCTGTTCTGACTAGGAACCTTCAACCTAACAAATAATGTCTGAACTGACGAGTAAATCTGACAACAGCCAGCAGTTCCTTTTGAGTAGTGCAATATTTTCTTTGTGCAGGAGACAATACAAAACTACCATAAGAGATTGTCCTCTCAATTCCATCTTGAAACTGACAAAGTTCCACTCCAATAGCCTTCTCAGAAGCATCACAATCCAGAATAAAAGTTCCTTTATCCCTAGGGATTCCTAGAACTGGAGCATTGGTCAAAGCAGTCTTCAAAGCTTGGAAGGCCTGTTGATGTTTATCTGACCAAGAAAATACTACTTTAGGACCTGTCAATTTGTACAGACAACTAGCAATCTCAGAAAAATGGTCAATATGCTCTCTGTGGTAATTTGCAAAGCCTAAAAAGGACTCTACATCTCTGACACTCTTCGGGACTGGCCGGTCTTTTACCACTGAAATCTTGTCAGGGTTGACTGCAGTGCCATGCTCAGAAACAACTCGACCCAGAAACTTGATCTCTTTTTGAAAGAGATGACATTTTTGGGGCTTGAGTTTCAGTTGGTTGTCTTGGAATCTACATGTTCCTGGAAAGACTTTTCCTACAATAACCACGTCATCCAGGAAAACCAGATTTTTTTTCCAGGTAAGGCCTTCTAGAATGAGGTTCATGGCCCTCATCAAAGTCGCAGGTGCATTACATAACCCGAATGCCATTCTAGTATACTTGTATAGCCCATACTTTGTCTAAAATGCTGTTTTTGGCCTATCTGCCTTCTCCACCTCTATTTGCCAGTACCCAGAGGCCATATCACCTGAAGAGAAAAATATATTGCCTCCCAGAGTGTCAAGACACTCCATTATTAGTGGTAGAGGATAAGCATCTTTGATGGTAATTTGATACAACTTGCACACACCATCTTACACTCCCGTCTTTTTTCCTAATAAGAACATGAGGTGAAGCCCATTCAGAACAAGACTGTTGAACTATCCCCATGTCCACCATAGATTGTAAATGCTGTTCCTCTTCAGATGCAAAAGACAAAGGTACTCTTCTCATTCTTTGTTTTATTGGAGTTGTTTCTCTGGCATTGATTTGATGTTTGATTTTAGAGAAGTGCCCTAAATCTAAATCAATTTTGGCAAAGATATCCTCAAATTCTGTTAGTAATTTGGCAAAACAAATGTTTGATCTATATCCAAATTTTGACTGGATGAATCAAATAGGGGCTGTAAATGAGAAGGCACCTTCACAGAAGCATCAAATTCCTCTGAAGCTTCCATTTTAGTGCTTTGCACTTGCAAAGTAGAATTATGCACCTCGAATGAATCACTTACTAGTATACCATGATCTTCTGTTTCTAAAGAATTCTGTTCTTGGCTGTCAGGAGTCTTTTCATCTTAAACAACATCCATCACCTCCATAGCCACACCCAAGAAATATCCTGGCTTAACATTGATGAATTTATCAGTTAAATTCACCATAGAAACTACTACATGATCATTACCTTGTACAATCATGGAAGGAAACAGAATATCCTTCTGACATTTGACAGGAGTGATGATGTAATCTGTGATTTTACCATCTTCTATGACAGCCTTGCTAAACACTTTGGTAGATGGTGGAACTGCCACCCTCTCAGAGATGGTCACTCGAGAAGTCTGATGTTTCTCTGTTCCCTTACAATATAAAGTTCCTGGAACGACTTGATCTCTAAAAGACACTGTCATGTTTTTCAAATCTACCTGGCACTCATAAGCCAATAAGTAGTCAAGACCAAGTATCATCTGATCCATAATTGGTGCAACAAATACTAGCCATTTGAAGATTTTTCTTCCCAGCATAAACTTTATGCTGGGAATAATAGTAGCCAACATACGGCTATCTTGAGCTGCTCCTTTCAACCTAACCACTTCTCTTGTACTAGACTCAATTCCACACTCCTGAGCAAACTGCTGATTCAACACTGTAACCTGTGCATCAGTATCAATCACTGCTTGACATTCCTGATTGTGTATCTTAACAGGAACAACTAAATAGTAACCCTGACAATTCCCATCAAAAGTAACCTCTCTTACTTTTGAGTTGGATACATTTGAAGTTGCTGAATTGACAGTATTTTCTTTCTCTGGTGACATTGTGGAGGTAACTGTATCTCCTTGCATTTTTGACGTTTTGGAGATGACATTATCTCCCCCTTTTTTGTAGGAGTGATGGTACCTCCTTTTACAACTGTATTTACATTACTAGGTACCACACTATTTGCACTTTTGCCATCCTGCGCTAGGATTGAATGCTGGCCATTCTCCTCAACCATTATGCTTTTAAAGTATCAGGTTTGGGAGACCATGGGGGACCCTTCACTTTTGTGGGTGACTTGAAAGGTGGCAACCTACCTGATGTAGATAATAGTGGGGACTTTGTTGGGCATTCTTTTGCGAAATGCCCTGTTCCTTGGCATTTAAAGCACACCTGTTTGGATATCCTAGGTGGAGTTCCCACATTAAAACCTGAATCCTTGTCAACTTGTAGTATCTTGTATCTGTTGAATATTCCATGGTGGAATATTTATTCCACTTCCCAATGAAGGAAGTCCACCAACAGTAGGTACTGATGCTAAACTTCTACCAGGCATATGCAATGGCTGCACTCCTGCACCAACACCTACATAACCAAATGGTATAGTATTGCCTGTATGATAAGTGTTTCAAAACATTGGGAATTGGTACCTGATTTATTCCAGTACCTGGCACCATCTGTACTGATGATATGATACCCCCTACACAGGGATTAGCAATGTGACCCACATTAGGAAGTTGCAGGGTCTTCAAACCTACATCAGTTATCCCAGTCACTGAACCTGCTACTCCCACATTACTGGGATGGATCGAACCAGCATTCATTGACACCTGAACCGGTCGCATGCCTGTTGAATGTGGAACTATCTTCTGAGCTGAAATATTTCTTGATGGATGATTATCTGCTTGCACTACTATTACACTATCTGGTGATGGATAACCAATACTATGAGTCACAACCCTGGTCAATAGGGGTGGAAGTGACAAAGTATGAGTAGAAGCTGCGTGATAAATTCCATTAGGAGCCTTCTCTTCCACTGCATGTTGAATTTGTTCTGAACTATCAGATTTCCTATCCTAAGTACTCCTGCATAATCTAACTTCCCCTCCTTACTTTGAGGAGCATTGAACCTACTACTTCTGGAAGTAGTTTCTAATTGTCCAAGTCTTGATTGTAAAACTTCTTGTTCCTGCGCTAACTGCTGTACACTGGTATTCACATGATCCATATCTGTTTTGAGAGACAACATGACTTTTAATACATCAGTAATAGTGGGTTCTGTGATACCCTCAGGAGGTATTTCAAAAGATATCAAGCCTCTGTGTGAATAATCTTCCCAATCTACACCAGAAAATTCCTCCAAATCTTCCAATGTCAATGGTTGTCCTTTTTCTTCTCGCATATGAATAATCCTGTCAGCTCTTTTGTCCCCAATGGAACAAACAGTCATCAACTGTACCTTTGAGGCAACGTTGATATATACTAGTTAGACAGTGTCATTACCATATCCAAACCGTAGTCCTAACGAAACAAATCCAAGTCAATTCCAACTAAAGGCAATGTTCCTTGGTATGTATAGCTGAAACATATAAATTTATAGTTCGTATTTACCCAAAAGAGACCAAAACGTAAGTGCAAAGGTCCATGGGGGGAAAAAAACTTTATCAGTTTTCACATGACAGAATGCAAAAAGTTTTGTTTGAAATTACAGGCCTATTTCAGTAAATTGGCTTGAACAGTTGCATCATTCATGCATATACAGGACCATACAATTTATGAAAAGGGACCAAAATTTGCAGCACATCAGAGAATTTGTAAGTGGAGGTTCTGAACTTGTTGAAAATGTCAATAAAATTCAGTATTTAAAAAGGTACTACTTGCAACCACCATGTCAACAATGATCATCATCCATATAAGTCCACAAGGCGACACCAACACCAACATCAATCCATCAGAAAAGCCCTCTAGGCCTAAAATGACCATCAATAAGAATGTAAACAACATGATTATATAATTCGATGTGTTTTAGGCATGTAGTTAAAGACATGATGTTGTTTTAAAGAAGATAAACTTAGAGTATTTCAAAAAGAAAAGTGTTTGGAGTGCCATATTTGCAATATGCTACGACAATGCAAGTTGTAATGTTAGTATAAATATATACACGAGTCACTAACTATGCATATATGTTACATCAACACTTGTGTGAATGAACAACAATGGTCCATCAAATACTATGACAGTAATGTAACGGTTGAGGCTAATCAATGTATTAAATTACCAAAAAAGAATTTTGTAATTAACTTAATCATCAGCCAGAGTAAGCAAACTTTTGATTACAAAAAAATCAGAAATTGAAAAGGGTTTACTTATGATCTATACAAAAAATCAATCAATATTAAATCTGATCTTGAAGTATCCCAGCCAAGAAAATCGACCAAGAATAAATCTGATATTGAATCTCAAAACCATTCCAGCCAAGAAAATCGACCAAGAATAAATTTGATATTGAATCTCAAAACCTTTCCAGCCAAGAAAATCAACTAAAAATAAATCTGATCTTGAAATTCCAAATTATCTCAGCAAAAAAAAAAAGACCAAGAATAAATATGATACTTGAATCTTAAAACTATTCCAGCCAAGAAAATCAACCAAGAATAAATCTGATCTTGAAATTCCAAATTATCTCAGCCAATAAAAATGGACCAAGAATAAATATGATATTGAAATTTCAAATTATCTCAGCCAAGAAAATCGACCAAGAATAAATATGATATTTGATTCCAAAACTAGAAATTTATTAAAAAAGAATTGAAATTCTAATACAAGTAGCAAAGGAAATTTGCAAAAATTTGATTTAATTTTTTTTTAAACTTCCTAGAGAAGAAAACAAATAAATGAATAAATAAATGTTTATGTCCCAAATTGAAATGTATCAACTGTACTAATTTGAAATATCTTTTCAAAAATAGAATAACAATGTACTGTCATAAAAGTACAAAGTGACTAACAAGGTTTAATAATATACCCAGTTGATAAACATTTTAGAATACAGTGTATGTACAGCACCAACTTCAACGACCTTTGTCATAAAAATGTGACTTACAATCTCATGTATGGGCAATATCAAACAAAACCTGACAAATAATCTTTCTACTAAATTAATCTCGGTATGACATATAAAGTCTTCACTTCATGTGCTATACATTGCAATATTTCAGGTACCTACAGTCTTTTTTTAAAATTGGAATCCAAATCAAATCTCAAAAATTTCACAAAATGAAATTTGGAAAGCTGATTTCAAATAAAAGTCAGTTGGAACATAGTGTAGAAAAATTGCAATAAAAATTAATTTAGAAAACATGTACTGAAAAACGGAAACTTGAAGCAAAAACTAACTGAAGATACCTGAATGTGTACAATGTAGAAGCACAGACAGACCCAACAGTCTCAATTAATACCTTCCACTCCCTGAATTAATGCACCGAGAAGCACTGTTGAAGGTTTATGGAAGTTACAGTGTCTTTGTGTGAAGTGACAAAGACCTAGAAATGTACTGAACAATATTGCATAAGGTTTCCTGAATCCCTACGTATTTAGTGAAATGTGGCAATGGTACCTTGTATCCCACAGGAAACCACCATACAAAGGGTACTGAAATGTAACTAGTCATAAAAGCATGTAACACTGGTAACCTGCATGTGCCTGAAAATATTGTGTAAGACAGTGGAAGAAGTGTCGTGTTGAAAAGTAAGGCAAATGCAGCTGTAAGAATGAGAAATATACAGTGGTGACTGTAAAAACAGAACAAGTTCAATTTGGAATAACCTGTCCACCAAGTTACTGTGACTCAATGGAGAAAATGGATAATTTATGTAACAATTTTCAGGTTGGTATTTTGAGGAACGTCCAAAATATATGAAAATATTCTGTTTGAGTAGAAAACAATAGAAATATACTGTATGTAATGCCTGAATTATTGTGCACAAAGTCACACACGGTTCACAAAATGTAAAATGGTAAAATTAAACCTGATGACTTCCAGGTAAATTCATATTAATTTGGGAAGGAAGAAATGTTATGATTTTTAACCAACATGAGCTAAACATGTTTTGCAAAATTTTCTTTGCTGATTCAAATTTTATATGTTTCAAGAATTCAAGAAAGAATTTCGTCAAGATATCTTGTTCCTTTATTATTATTATTGTTATTATTATCATTATATATATATATATGTATATATATATATATATGTATATATATATATATATATATATATATATATATATATATATATATATATATATATATATGGTTCTGTTTGTTTTGTGAATTAATTAAATTAATTATAGATATGCAGTTCTGTCAAATTGTCAAAACTTATCAAAAATAATCACAGAAAAGAAAATATGAAGGTACTAGTTTTATGCCAAAGGATTGAAAAATCACAGAAGAAAACGACATATTTTAGAGTTATTTAAAGAAAAATACAAATGGCACCTGTTGCGGCAATCAAAGTTTACCTTTGTGTGCACAGATGCATACAATAAAATGTGTATTCCTTTAGGAAATCACAAGGGATTTACACACACGACAAAAACACCCTTCATGTCTATAATCTGTGACTGTGTACACACCACACAGGACCAGTGATACAATTTGTCCTGTAAAATTCACAGCTCTCTAAAATTTCTTCTACAGTTTCATGTTACATAAAATATGGTAATTTTTAGTGCCTGACATTTGTAAAATAAAATTTTGAATCCAAATAGAATTTTCATATTCCATAGAAAAAAAAACTCACAGACTGGCTATGAATAGTGCACAATCCAGCTCATTATACAGAATTGTGCAAACATTAAATAGTTTATTCTCCCGTGCGTAGCGTGAATAAGTCCCGGAAAACACAAAGTACCGAGAAAAATTATTCTCGGCAGGAACACAGTTTCTAGAAATTGCATTACAAAATGTATGGAAACAAATCTTAATTACAGTCAATAACAAGGACTTTCTTGTTTTGTTGTGTATTATGAAGCACCAGCTTTGAATCTAGATTAAAAAGGGTGTTTTGTAACTTGGTTATACGGAACAAAGGTTGAATGCTTGCTCCGTAAATCGGCAAAGTATAGGCGTCAGTGAAAGGTTTCCTGGGTTGTGTGCCCGAAAATAGCGTGCCCGCTGACTGTCTGAAAATAAAACCACCTCTAACAGAATATGTTCACTTCAGCGAATTCTACATCAGGTCCCTTTCCTCTCCCACCTGAAAACAGCCATTATAATTCCGTCTTAAATAACGCATAATTGGATACCAATGCATGGTTGGATTTTCCAACCTCCGAAGTCGAGACATGTGAGGAATAATTTTTTTTAGTGTCATTATGGGGGACATGCATCCAATAAACAATGCGCATGTTAGATTTTAAAAGTTTTAGCCGACTTTGCATAACCACAATAGGCTCTGCTCGTAGCCTGGCATTTTGGCAAAAACGCCTTTTACACATTTTCAGCAAGTTGAAATCTGCTTTGGCCGAAGAACTAAGAGGTGTCGATGCATATGCAGGGATGTCATTAAGTGATACCCAACATTTATGAGAATCATCTGGCTAACATCCATATATCAGCTAATAGTGACATGCAGAAATGTGGCAAAAACAGAGTTTGGTTAGAAGAAGTTATCATCGGAAAGCTATTTTAAATTGGTCAATGCTTGAAAAAATGTACTGTGCTTACCTGTCGCAATCTTTTTCAGACCTGAAGATCAAAGTGGTAAAGCAATTTCGAGCCACAGATATATAGCCAGTTTGACTTTCGTAAATATATGTGAATCACGTTTTCCACCCGCCCCAAAACACAGTCAGTTTTCGTTCTGTAAGCATTCAGTCTGAGTTTTTAAGTATAGGTGTGTCTTCGGTTTGGCCGTTGGCAGCCTGGAAAAATATACAACAGGAGGACAGGCAATATGAATAAACGGCCTTCGAGTAGATTACCTATACTCACATCCTTCGTTGTCTACCATTTAACCAGGGATTTTGTTTGGGAGTTCTTTTAATCAAAATTAATGTTTTTACACCATCGTCTTGATAATTTGGAATGAATGCTTGTTTGCCTGTGCCAAAAGGCATCAATAATATCACAAATTACAGGTCTATTACCTAAGTAAGCTATGTATATAGCCTAACTAAAAGCGAAAGAGGCTTCGGTACCATTCAACATTCAGATGTATTCAATAGACTCTGAAAGATCCTGCATATAGTTCATTATTACAGAGATTTAATTTTAATTGATTATGCAATACGATTATGAGGTATGTTAATAAATATGATAATGCACTTATACATTGGGTAACTTTCTTGCATGTCTCTGTCGTGCCCCCCCCCCCGCTCGATATGTGTGCACCAGTTGTGTCTTTAAAGCATCCTGTGTACTATCCATCATTCAAAGCGAATAAAAACAGTGTGAAATGAACACGACGACATAAACATTGAAGATGTATCAATAATGCTAGGTGCCTTTTTTTTTTAGAAAATGTGAAGATAATGCCAATAATCTGCATTTTGACTTTCTTGTTCCAAATTTCAACCTCAATCGAGCAGCATAGTCAATACATAGCAATTCCAACTTGCAGGCCAGATGCCATACCAGGAATAGTTCATTTATACTACTGACACAAGAAAAAAACATATATTAAGCACTGATTCATGATTCATTTAATGGCTGTTTCTGACTTGAATTTAATGAATCATCGTCTTTATGATTGCCCCAATTCCGTCGAT
Source organism: Hermodice carunculata (assembly GCA_964020975.1). Classification (NCBI taxonomy): domain Eukaryota; kingdom Metazoa; phylum Annelida; class Polychaeta; order Eunicida; family Amphinomidae; genus Hermodice; species Hermodice carunculata. Next base: position 127,570 of record CAXHWN010002465.1, on the reverse strand, counting down.
GCACCTTTACATGCTTGCCAGTAGTCTATTGTATTGCACAAATAATGGGTTGTCCCACTTAGAATAAGAAGAGTCTTCCTCATCGCCAAATGTCCAATGTCCTATCATTTCCACTCCTGAACCATAAGCCCAAACACAAACATTATCTAACTTTCAACCGAAAACTGACACAAGCTGACTAAGTCATTTCTGTAAAAGCACATGGTACTGAAACTTTGATACACACACACGGACACACACACATTCACACTCACAGGTATGTATGTATGTATGTATGTATGTATGTATGTATGTATGTATGTACGTATGTATGTATATATATATATATATATATATATATATATATATATATATATATATATATGTATATATATATACATCATAGTTCTGGCCATCATTATTGTTTTTTTTTTATTATTATTATTGCTGGTCATGCTAGGCTGTGTATACACCTTAAGCTGTGTGACGTATGGGCTTTGTGAATGCAGATTTACGTGTAAGAAAATATGCAATCTGTAGTGGAAGCCAAGCAATGACATTGAGTTGTCATGTACATGCTTAAGAATTTTGCCGTTTTGCGGCTGAACTTTTATATTGGGATAGTACCTACCGAGTACTGTGCCTTTGACCAGTGCTCGACCTATTTTCTAATTTTGTTCAAACTGATGAAGGTAATATTTTTCCTACTGGAAGGTACAGTATAGCACCCTTTTCTCCCTGTGTCATTAATTTTATATTTTTTACTTAATTGGTGCAAAAGCCCATTATGCCATCTCTCATTGTTAGAAACGATATAATTTGCCATGAAGGATGTACATAGTTGAATCCTGAGTCGCTAAATATGAAACCAGATTGAGCACTTGATATCGACAGATTATGGTACAAAAAGAGTTAAGGGTATACTTAAATGTACCTGAAAGACCAAAATGCAACGAGACAGGTGTCTAATTGTGGCGTTTTTTTTCAGATTGCTGTATAGTTTTAAAGAGGAACACAACATATGCCCTTCAGTATGCCAGGAAGCTTATATTAAAGCATTGTTGGCAATGTTTAAAATTTGTTTACATATTGATAAGTCGCCAATAATAACAAGTCTTCTGCGCTGAAATAATCATAGATTTCTTTTCTTTTTCTTGTTCTTTTTTTCTTTTTTTTTATATCCTTAGCCATTTTGGAGATGCTGTATATTTTAATTGAATGGTCAATGTTTTCTGTCGTACTACAGAAAACTTACCTTTCAAGTGCATTTATTTTTGTACAAATTGTAATTATGTTGGGGTACTTAAATAATGCATAAAAAGTACTGAAAACCTCATCTTAACAATCTAATGCATTCCAGTGTTAATGTATGCCACATGGTTACTCACATTTTAAAATGGATAACAACGATTTTCATTTTGCCAAATTGGTCAACTTTACAAATCTACTTAGAAGCTTTAAAATAAGTCAAATTAAGATGATGCTTTATTAATATTATTACTCAGTAAAGTAGCAGTGGTAATAGTAGTAACGCTGCTACTACTACTGCTACTATTACTAGTGGCAGTAGTAGTAGCAATATTTATCTGCATTCAAGCTGCAAAAGAGGTAACACTTATTAGTAATAGCAAGTACAATGCGTGCACAATTCCTATCTTTAAAACAAAAATTGGTTTTCTTATGCTCAGTGATATGTTCAAGCTGTGCTGTATCAAAATATTCTACATGGACAAAAACAATATGTTGCCTAACTATGCCATGTACATGTACCTTGGGTGGAAGCTCTGCGAATGACGGTGAAACTACAAAACTATTCCCGTTATCAACATACAAAAACACCCCTTTAGAGAAAAAAAACAACTTATCATACATGCCAAGTCTGAACAGAATCGAGCCAGCGGATTTTCCCCCAATTTCGCTGGAAGTGGCCATTCCTTCGTAAAAGTGAACCCGAGAAAACAGGCTATTTCCCTCGGTCTGATGATCTTTGACATTCGTCGGTCAATGACGCCAAATTTATTCCAGACAGGTTCTATTTTTGAACTTCTGCGATAAGTACGACCTCCCTAGTTGTCTATCAATGTTCAAAACATGTAAAATATAATGATTTATAGCTAAAAATCACATATTCATAAGGAGGTACGTCTCCTGCCCTTTTAAATACCCTCGTGAAAATTTAGCGCCATATGACGTTTTCGCAGAAGTAGGCGGAGTTACCCAGCGAGCATGCGTACTGGAACTTGAGAGAGCTGATTATGCAAATGGACCAAAGATAAAGTCTGCTGCCGCAACAGCCATGAAAGTTTACGATAGCGAAGGATGAAGTCTACGATACAACTAGTGTCGAATGAATCGCACTAGTCATGAAAACACCAAGTGGTGAATTAGAATTAGTTTTAAATTACCCCGACATGTCTCATTTTTCTGCAATTTTCACAGGTTGTTTTGCTTATTTACCACAAGTTCTAGCCAAACAGGCTTCATGCAGGCTGGCGGGGTGGTTTCATATCACGTACTTGATACGCAAAATAAGAAACTAATAAACCGAACTTCACTGTTGACGAACGGTACATATAGCCTAATGAAACCCAAAAATGGTGAAATAAATTGTAGTCATAAAATAAAAAGATTGGATCACAGCCCCATCTCATAGCATTTTATGTGTACATCCTCAACTTTTTCCCATAACTCGCCAAAATGCCACCGCGAAGAGTACTTCAGCCGAGGGGACGGGGACGAAGCAGGGGCAGAGGCCGTGGCCGCGGTCGCGGCCGAGGAGAGCAAACCCCAGCGCAAGCAGATCAACTGGCAGCACAACAGCGGGGTCAACCGCGGGGACGTGTCAGGGCCAGAGGTGGCCGAGGTGGACATGTCGTCCAAGTTAATCATTTAGCGGAATGCCGCCAAGCCCTTGTCAACGGCATAAATGAGCTTGATCTCGGGTAAATGAATCTTAATATTATAAATTGTAAAAAGTTTCTCGATGTTTTAATCTTTCTTGCCTATTTAGTGGCCTCACAAACAATAACATTAGTGTCGACTTCGCGAGCAAAATCTTACATGCATGATGACACAGAGTGTTGCAATCATATGTGTGTATGAAATGTATGAAGGCCTTCAAGCTACACGCATTTCATGTGCTTTACATTTCTAATTTTACGATCGAAAGTCAAGGACTATGTTACTTAATGTCTTTGCCTCCAAAGTAGCCTAGGTCCGTATTATCTCCACTCCACTCAGAGCGCAGTCAGCACGGAGACAGGTATGTTTGACAGGCAACATGCAGGCCTATATATTACGGACTATACCTAAATATCAATAAAGTTCTTACACACATACACACAAACATATATATATAATACATACATACACACACACACACACACACACACATATATATATATATATATATATATATATATATATATATATATATATATATATATATATGAATATCCTGTATCTGAGATTTGTCAGAAATTAATTTCTCATATGTGACATCTATTACCAGGAGCAACGATAAACTGATGATGCAGATGCTAGTTAAAAACTACAGAATACCTTGCAAATGAAATCCCAGATGTACAATGTTTAGACAGCATGCAGCCAAAACAACATATGTATCTCTACTTACTGATTTTAGCTAAAACTTTCTAACACAAACGTTCACTTTTTTTCCAGTTATGATGCCGAAGCTTTCTGCGACAGCATAGACATGGACGTCGCAAATTGTTATGCAAGAAGCCGTGGTCCACGCAGGATAAGATGGTTATTCTATTGCCGATAGGCCATTGCACTGAAGGCATATCTATTTCCTTTCTTTCTGGTTAGACACATACAAAGGAGACTTACTAAGATTTATTTACTGATGCTCAGCAGGCAAAGAACTAGCAGTGTAGCTATGGATAATTGATTAGGGTGAAAACCCGCCCAAAATATTGAAACAAACACCAGAAGCCGTGTGTCACATATACTCTTTATCTGTTCACATTGAAAAAGTATGATTAGATGATCAGATTTCCAAGTGCCCTGACTTTTAACATAGGCTAACAGATAATCTAATTGGGACAATAATAAACTAACATGTAATGTCATAAGAACAAAAACTGTCATTTGGAAGTGTATAAAATATCATTCTCTCTGTACATTTACTAGTGCCAATTTACAAAGGTACGCATATAAGCACATATATTTATATTCATGTACACATTAATGAGATTTAAATTTCTTCCGCAGGAACGTGAGTATGGCCCTGAGGATGCTGAATATGGATTTCCCCCATGTGTGCTGGCATATTTGAGGGCACGTGTGCCTGGTGATGTGAAAGGGGAGATAAGAGAGGTAAGACAGCTGGATGCTCTATTGAAACATGTTCCTCTCTCCTGTTTGATTAGTCTTATTTTACATATTTTTCAATTTGTCTGGGTTTCCACAAACTTGTCGCTTTCATCGTTCCATCCTATTAAATGCCTTCTTTAATTTTCACTGCTTTCAGGATGCGTTTCCAGTCTCACTTGCCGATACTGCCTATGAAAGATCAAGACAAGTGCTGTAGAGTACTGATATATTTGTTTATTACCTCAGAAAAAATAAACAGAAGGTAAAACTAATTATATAGAAGTACGTGTTTCATTTCAATGGGCCCAAATTTATCAATATATGTGGTTGATTGCTTTACTTTTCTCCAACCTTAGTATTTCACACATGTATGTACGTTATGCATGTGTGTATGTATGTATGTGTGTGTGCATGTGTATGTACCTACGTGCGTACGTTTTGAAAGAAGGTGGTCTCTTGTATGAAGTACGACCACAAAATTTTGCCGCTCACCCGGTATATACAGTCACTGCAGAGATCAGGGCACGACATATATGCAAGTATCTGCTCATGAACTGGTAGTTTAAAATTAAATAACGATCTCAAAACCTGGCATATTAATGTATCAGTAACGTCATGTTCTGGATCTGATAGATATTTGGTACAACTACTGCTTCTTAGGTTGCACAGTCTAATCATACGCATTGTCCACGTTTATGCCCTTTCATATCAGCCCCACATTTCTGACATTTCTACTTTTCTTTGGTAATTTATCATGTGCCATTGATTCATATTTGGCAGAACTACCACCCTCGGTATACTCCAGCTTATCTGGCTCTTTCACCATCAAACTTCTCAATTGTTTTCTCTTTCTTTTCACTTTCTTTGTTGCCTTATAATCAGCGTCACGTAATCGTTCCCTGTCCAGGTCTTTCCAAGTGCTCTCCATATATGCAGTAATGTCTAATCCACACTTGTGATACAGCTTTGCGTTGTAGGCAAACATGCCTTCGTTAAAATGACCAACTGCCATGGCAGTACCAAGTGTAATTTCATAAACACTGTTACGTTCACTCTTGGGCAACATGGACCAAATGAAATGATGCAACGATTCATTTTCATTTTGAGAGAGACAATTCCGCACACCAAAGAGAAGATTATAGTCCGACAACTTATCGAACACAGGCTGCAGGACTTTTTGAACGGCTTCAGGTAGTGGGCGTTTCAGTGACCTGTACGTTTGATCCCCTGTAGCTCGGTATTGTTGCCACTTACACCAAGAAAGAACACCTGATGGACAGTCATCATGCTGAGGAACCTCTATTGTGCTGCTATAGTGCTTCAAGATGGCGCGAACATTTTTTTGCATGTTTGGAATGTTTCCTTTATTCTGTCGTATGGCCGTGCCATAGAAAACCTGCATGCTGTCAATCATCTTTTTGGTCAGCCTGCCCTTGCCACACAACTTTTTTTCCATCCTCTAGTCTTTCTGAAAGCAATGAGATAAAAGAGTCAGCACATGTATAGTAACATTATTTGCAAAATATTTTTCATAGAAGTCAAATACCTATAAAAAAGGAAAACATATGTATACACTTTACAAATAATGTAATGATATATATTTACCTATCATTTTTTTTAGCGTCACACCTATTTACACAGACACACACACACAAATGTACGAATATATCTACACAGCGACTGAGACACGTGTGCACATTCACATACGTACGTACACACAAACATGCATGTATGCATACACACACACATACATACATACATACATACATACATACATACATACATACATACATACAAACATACATGCATACATATCCAACTTGATGTGCATTTAGATTTATCCTACCTTTGTGCGCTTCGCAAAGTTTCCTTAGGTGAGTACCCATCCTTTTTTGTATGTGACCAACGTAGTCCTCTTTGTTGATAACAACGTTAGGTCCATATGGTAAGCACTTTGACACTCCACTAAATGCACCACTATCTCCATCACCGACGTACGTGGTATATTGTAAACTATGTTTGGCAATCGATCTGCAGAACAAGATTTTCGTACCTTCCTCCTCCATGGCCTTTGCACTTCCATCATGATTCATAGTACAACTTGCTTCATGGTCCACATACCACTTTAGATATTCAAGGTTTGGGGGTTTTTTTCATACCCTTAATTTTTTGGCATTCAAAACATTCCTTTGACAAATATACATAGTCCAACACCTCTCCTGTGTCCACACTAATGACTGACACGAATCCATGCCGGGAACTGAATCCGCAGTGTGCCCACGACCCATCGACAGACACAGCACAACTGGTGACTCAACTCTCTTCATCGGCTTCACCTGGAAGGTAAACAAGGTATATGACACTTCCAGATATTATGAAAAACGGTAAAAATAGGCAAAAGTCTTCATGCCTATTTTTCACACACAGACGTACATGCAAATATACAATGACATGTTATGCTTCCGCTGTGAGGGAGAGAGATACCCTTGTAATCAGACCAGCAGCATATGCTCTCTTTTTCATATTCATGTAATTTTTGCGCACCTAAGCATTGTTTTGTTGTCCTGTACAAGTAACAAATATATACGATGTATATAGAACAGAATTTCATTTTGAAAATTAAAAAAAAAAAAAAAAAAAAAAAAAAAAAATTAGGCCAGGGAATCTCCCGTAAAAATACCTGCCGTTGTACCACATATATGTCTGTGTTGAATTTCATACTATATGTATTATATGGATATCAAGCCTACGTGTGTGGCCTTTTACGTTTAAACAGTACACAACAAGCCTATTATTCAGAGGAAAAGGGAGTGCTTGACCAAATTGAACATATCCACACCCAATCCTTATTCACTACTCAGGATCAAACGCAGGACTTCAAAGTTTTGAATGCATGGCAAATTGTAACATATCTGTATTTTCAACAGATACCAGCTAAACCTTTTGAACACCACAGATATTTCAGAGCCGCAAAGCAACGCTTCCTCTGGACACATTGGCCTCTTTATTTATCCAAAAACCACATCAATCAAGCGTTTATTTGCGGAGAGCAAAATGTGCGTTCATCTAGGAAGTGCATCTCTTTGAAGTTCGTTACAAGACATGATTTGGTCCAGCCACATGGAAATGATGATGATGATGATGATAATAATAACAACAACAACAATGACAATGCCTTCCGGTTTAACGTAACCTCTGTCTGTCGATCTGTCTATTGGTATCTGTCATTCTCTCTCTCTCTCTCTCTCTCTCTCTCTCTCTCTCTCTCTCTCTCTCTCTCTCTCTCTATCTATCTATCTGTCTGTCTGTCTGTCTAGGCCTATACATTCATTTCATTATATTTATTCTAAGTGTGATGAAGAGAAGCTTACCTATACGGATCTTTAGTTTTCGGAGCTCAGATACTGTGTCACTAAGAAACTCGTCTGTTGTCAGTCGTGCATTTTCCCCAAGCCATTTTGTGTGCCGCGTGCAAGCATGTTGATAGACTGGGGAAGACAAGCCCATATATCCAAACATTTGTCTTCCCGCACCTCTTCCTTTTCCTATCGCACGCATGCCTAACGTGAATAATAGGTTCAGTTCTCGAAATCGAGATGACACGGCAGGGTTAGAATAAAAGTCGTGCGATGTAACACATTCAGGATTCAAACATTTCCACATCATCTCATGACACAAGCCATATTTATTTCCTTGTGTGTGTTCCAGATTCAAAGTATTCTGACCACAGTTTTTACAAACTGCCACTTTACTCAAACTTCTTATAAGTTCTTCAGAAGAAAAGATCAAACGTGCCGGCAAAGGGCCATCATGTGCTTCGCCTTCACTTGCGCCACTTTCGGTACTATCACAGTCCGACTCGTCACTATCCACACTTGATTCGCTGTCCAAGGAAGAATCCAGTGCACACATAAATTTTTCAGTTTTTAATTTTTTATGCGTTGCTGATAGATGAGTTTTCCCGTCGTCGTCATCGAGACTGCCCGATTCAGATTCGGTGACGGTGGATGTGGATGGGACAACCGCTGAAAGGCAGGGCTCTTCAGGCCACGTTTGGTAATACGAGCCCTTGTCACTATCGGCAAGTTTTTTCCTGATATCCGTGTCCATTGGTACAATATTTTTTCTTTTGCGACCCCTTTTCCTTTTCCTTTTGATGGGCACGGAGGAACTGCTTGTTGAAGCCATGTTGACAAGCAGTACAACACAATACACGTGCTAGAGTCAGACCGTGACCCCTGACCTCGCTAGATATGTATCAGTGTGGACGCATCACAGGTCACGTGACCAAACAAACGGGCATGTTCAGTCGCAGCTTTGTTTACACTCAGTTTTGGTACGACCGCGTCGGGAAAAACAACGATTTTAACGTCAATGTATAAAGTATTTAGCAACGAAACAATGCGGACCTTTAAGTAAACTTGTTAACAGACCAGAAAATGTAAAAAGTGAAACATCGTTGATTTTTATGTTGTTCACTAGATCGCTACCTTAAGTGAAAGTCAAAATTTGAAGTTCGCAACATTAGATTCAATGAAACCTGAAGTGGGTAATCATGTTTTTTGTTTGTCACAGAAGACTTGTCTCAATGATCATCAACGCATCACTGTATGCTTGTTGAACCATGGTAAAGTCAATATTCTGTGTAACCACCTCAGTTGCCATGGCACTGCTGGCACCTTCTCCTCATGCTGTATACAAGCTTACGAAGGTAAGCTTGAGGCAAATTGTCCCATTCCTGCTAAACTACACGGCGCAGATCATCAATAGTTGAAGCAGCTTTCATCTGAGGGTATACCTTCTGCTTCACCTGACTCCAGACATGCTCTATCGGATTCAGATCAGGCGAACAGGCTGGCCACTCCATCACCTCAACACCCTTATTAGCAAGGAAGCCGTGGACATCAGGGGACACATGTGGTCTGGCGTTGTCTTCCATTAGCACGAACTCGTCCCCGATGGCACCATCATACTGGATAACATGAGGTTGTAGGATGTCAGTAAGGTACCTCCTGGAATTCAGGGTTCCATCAAAGAACACCAGCTCTGTCTTTCCGTCTGCTGATATGCCTCCCCACACCATGATGCTGCCTGCTCCGAATGGGACAATGGGCTTGATGCAGCATTCAGCATGTCTTTCTCATGTTCTTCTCCAAGCCCTCACTCGCTCGTCTTTATTGTGGACACAGAAGTGACATTCGTCTGTAAACAAGACATTAGCCCACTCTGCTCTGGATTTGCAAAGGTGACTTCTTGACCAATCCATCCTGGCTTTCCTGTGTCGAGGCAAGAGGCTCTGCTTCTGGACCATGCATCTGGATCTGAGACCTTGGCCATGAAGCCTATTTCTTATGGTTTGATCGGATATTCTTCTTTGATGTGGATAAGCATCATGGAGCATGTCTCGAATATCAGTGCTCGTAGTTCTTCGAGACCCAAGGGCTGTTGTGACGATAAACTGGTCTTGGCGCCTGGTAGTCACTTTTGATCTTGCTGCCTTTACAAGTTGGCTACATCATTAGTGCGTTGGAATTTCTGCCACAGGTCATTTATGGTGCGATGGTTTACACCAAGGGCCCTTGCCACAGAACGACAGCTTTCTCCAGCCTCACTGCGGCCAACAGCTCTAGCCCAGTCTACAGTTGAGAGTCTTGGCATGTTTCGTCCAGCAGGTTTGCAAGCTGATGGTGAACTTATACCTGATCTCAAGCCCTGCCACAATTTATACTCTTAAATGTCCTTTTTCTTGTCCAAAGCATCCACTCGTGTCATTGTAAAGTGAAAGGAAACAATGTTAGAAAGAGCTTAAATGGGGACAGGGAAACCACACACGTAATGCACTACAAAACACTTCTTTGCAAAGTCATTTTTCAGCTTTGTTTTAGAATAAGTGCATGTGTAGCCATGCATGAATATGAAATCAAGTGATTACTCGTGGATTATGTGCTAGGGTACTTGCAATTTACAAATACATTGTCTTTTTAAACATTTTATTTTAAGTGGGTGCTTTATTTTCAGTTAAAAAGGTGGAGAGTTATAAGTTTTGAGTAGTTTATATGGATACATTGATGAAAAAGGACTTTCAAATAGCTACAAAATTATCTAACAATGCACGATATATCGATGACATTGCTCGTGTAAAAGTACAAAGTTTTATTGATATTGCTTAAAAAATTTACCCAAAAGATATCCCTTTGGAGGGTAACAGTTTAGATAGTTTCAGGGATGTGTTTCTGGACTTGGATATTCAGGTCACTAATGACAGGTTTTGTATTAAAGTCTATCCCCAAATAGATGAGTTTAACTTTGAAGCAGTTGATTATCCTTTCCCAGACAGTAATATTTCGGAAACTATTGGATAAAGTACGTTTTTGACACAGATTTTGAGATTTGGTCGTATTTGTTCTAAATTTCATGACTTTGCATCCAGAACCAAATTTATTTACAATATACTTCAGTCACGAGTTTTCAAAGATATACTTTCGATCAAATATTTCTACAAATTTTGCTGTAAATATCTGGAGATGGTTAGAAAGTTTAGCCTCAGTAATTTTTGGAGATTTTAGACTTGCCTGTTTTGGTACTTAATTTTATCTTTTGGCATCATTCTGTTTTAATGGTCACCTTTCAGACATTTTAGGTTAGCCTGTTTTCTGTTAGGCCACATCCCCAGGAGCTTTTGGTAGCAAGTAACGGTCTACGACAGTTACAAGCTTGCCTAATTGTACTTGATATCTGATTTTATATTTCCATTGCATTTTCTTGACTTAACTAAAATGACTTTCATTCTTTTCTGACTTGCCCTATAAAGTTTGCTGTTGACATCCTACGTTTATTATTAAGTTTGCCTACAATAATTTTACAGATTTTCGACTTGTCTTTTTCTACTTAACTTCATCTTTTGGCATCATTTTGTTGTGAATTCTTTTTCACTTTCAGACATTTTAGGCTTACATCCTTTCTGTCAGGCTAAACCCCCAGGGGCTATCTGTAGCACGCAGTTTTAGCTAATTTATCATTTGTCACGTTCATATATATTCATTATTATGTGGGTTGCTTTGCTAAATATTAAGCTTAGACAAAGAGACGCTATTGAGAGAGACATGTGCGGCTGATAGGCTCTGAAACATCTTCTAAGCAGTTAATCACTGAAGACCCTTTAACTTATTTGGGCTACTATAGCTTATATCAAACTTTTACAGGAACGTGTGCCATATGGACAATAGTACTTTCATATGTATATGATTCGACAAGGACAGGTTAGCTTATGGAGAGTAAACAGTTTGGACTGCGGATTATGGTAGTGCCTACTAGGAAGTGGTTCCAGACAAAAAGACACAAATACAATTTCCTTCATTTTAAAAATACTAAAATAAATCACCTGTGTTTAACACATAAAATACCAGATATAATTAATGGAAATTACGAACCTGGGATGGTTATGACAAAAATGGATTCACACATCTTGAAAGGTTTTCACAATATGCTAAGAAATATGTTATTAACCAATTTGATATTAACTGTGACATTATCAATTCTGACGTCTGCAATAGCATTAATAAGTCTATGCTATGTATAATTGTCACTTTGTCCATCAACTTACGTGTTGTAATATCTGCTATCATTCAGTCTATAGCATTATGTTAAAAATCTTACAGCATATGAGTTTAAAAAAATAGTTGTAAAACCACAACTATGGCTTGTTGAATAACGAAACACTGCATGATTCAACAAATGACTAAGTTGGTGAAGTAGTTTGTTTGTTTTGTTTCCCTTTTTCTTTTTTGTTTGTTTTGTTTTTGTTTGTTTGTTTGTTTTGTTTGTTTTTGTTTAGTTTTTTCTTTTGTGTTTGTTTTCTGTTTGTTTGTTTGTTTGTTCTTTTTGGCAGGGAAAATATGAAGGGAGTAAAATTTGCTTGGAAACGATTTCTTAATTTTATGCCCCTGAATTTTGAAGTTGTTTGCAGAAAGGGATATGGTCCCATCTTGCTAGGAGTTGCTTGTTTCTTCCTTTCTGACTTAAATTTAGTACTGTGAAATATGCAGTGAGGTATCACTGCATATAACTAAAAAGTGATCAACATGAGCAAAGACTGGCATAAGATTGCGTCTTATGTATAATAATTGATCCCAAACAACATGTAACGGACAGGAAGACGTGCTGTAAATTGCACTTTTTATTGATCACATTGTATATTTGAAAATGTCGTAACTGCCATTGGACTAATTCCCCCTCACATCTTACAGTCTGGGTCTAAAATTCCATGGATAGTTCGTCTTACTGAAATTGATTTTATATTCACATTAAACATTTGATTGATTTATTTATTCATTCATTCATTCATTCATTCATTCATTCATTCATTCATTTATTTATTTATTTATTTATTTATTTATTTATTTATTTATTTATTTATTTATTTATTTATTTATTTCTGTATTTATCCTTTTTGAAGAAACGTAATGGTACATGCAACAAGCACAAAGAACTAGATAGATATTTATTACATTTTTGCACACATAATAACACCAACACCAAGTGGAAGTATAAACCCACATAAGGAAATATTTTTCTTTCCATTCCTTACAATGTATGATACAACAAGATTTGTGACACCTAAGTCAATGTATCTGAACATGACTTTTGGGACTTTTTGTGTGTGGGGGTGGGGGGGGGCAAAACCCGAAAGCATGTAATTCTCCTTAACTCTTTGGCTGATTTCTTTGCAATTGCATAGGTAGACGGCTGTGGACACCTAGAACCTAGTTCATTCACATCTGGCGATATGATATGTTCATTGTTAAAGATTTTTTGGTGCGCTAAAATTATTTTCAACTTCCTCTTCAACTATCTCTCAGAATGTCCTGCATGGTCAAACAAAGTAGTTCAACAGGTTGCTATTAACTGGATGCAGGATTTTGAAAATATGTTTATTTTTATCAGTTCTGATACTTAATGGTTCATGTGCAAATTTCTATCGATTATTATCTAAGTGTACGGGGACTGCAATGATAATCCACATTTTTGAAAAACTTCTACAAAAGCATCAGTAAATTCAGTTCAAACTGGTGAAGGGGAGATGTACATTGGTTTTACCTCTAGCACCTGAATTTCAATTGGTCATACTCTTGTGATTTTTATGTCTGCGTGCCAACACAGACAATCTGTTTTTTCTTTCTTTCTTTCTTTCTTTCTTTCTTTCTTTCTTTCTTTCTTTCTTTCTTTCTTTCTTTCTTTCTTTCTTTCTTTCTTTCTTTCTTTCTTTCTTTCTTTCTTTCTTTCTTTCTTTCTTTCTTTCTTTCTTTCTTTCTTTCTTTCTTTCTTTCTTTCCAGGCAAATTTGTGCGACATTTCATTTGAAAAGTATTATACATAGAAAACTCCAAACTAGGCATGATTATACTTCCATACATGAAGCCTAGACTTTTTGTAAAGAGGTTCAACAGTTTTGAAAATTATGCAAATAAGGGCCATTCGAAAATTTATATCTTGAATATCTCCAATTATATTATAATTACAGGTAATTAATCAATCTTCGATTAATATGTTGGTAACACTGCACATTTTTGTAATTTACATGTGGCCTCTAAAGGTCAAAAGTCAATGACATTTTAACATTTGCAATTTCCATCTAGCCATAACTGGGTCAATTTTCATCCAATTTTAACCATGTTGGACCTAACCTGTAGGTATTGCAACAATGCATATTTTTGTATTTACATGCAATGCCTAAAGACCAAAGGTAAAGGTCATTCAGGCCTTTTTTTTAAATCTAGCCATAAGCGTAATGGAATGTGAAGTACCAAAGGCTTTGAAGATTGTATCAGTCAAGATTCTGGGGCCCTGCTTTGGTAATTGATACTTTTAGCCAAGATAAGAGAGCCTGGGTTTGATATCAAGCTACAGGTAGCATGCTTGTTTGTATGTGTGTCCCTGAGTAGCACACAGAATGCCGTGTGTGATTGCTTTTGCCATGTTTACACAAGACAGACAAGGTGTAACTTAGAAAGTTGGAACAATACCTCATTAATTAATAGGGTAAGACATAACAGATTCAACTGAAAGCCACAGGACGCTGTAGTTTTCATTGCAGTGAGGTTGCCAAGTGAGGAACCGTACAAGCCACAGGCATCCAGGTGCTAAGAAGACTACTTGGTTCATGAGAATAAAATGGAAAATAATGATGACATAGACTGTGGTAGTTTATATATCAATACATACAATCAAAAATAGCATCTTTTTTCTTTCTTTCTCTTCTTCAAGGAATTCTGTCTGTGTGCCAACACAGACATATATTTTTCTAGGACTGCCCATTTATATACAGATAGAGAAAATTTCACCATTATTCCAGAGTTCTCCAATTAGTCACACATCCCAGTGGATTGAGTGAGACCTGCATCTGATCTTTCTAGATCACCTCAGAAATATGTACAGACAGTACAGTGTAATGAGTCATATGAATGTTGGTCAACACTTTGTTTACAGCAGCCACCTGAAGAAAGCAGGCTACCTCTGAGACCTGGTACACTCTCAAAGGGTACAGTGACCTCTCCAAATGAAAACAAAGCCATTCACATTTTCACAACACATCCCCTCTCCTTGGAGAGAGAAAATTTGGGATGAAAAAAAAAATCTTCCCAATTGTCAAGGTTACTTCTTAGGTATTCTCACATACAATACAGAGTGTTTTCCAACAAGAAATATCTACTCTTTCAAGAAAGTGACACTAACATTCACATAGATGAATTATACCCTTTCTTCAATTTTGTCACAGTGAGAAAGACACACATGGTTCTAATTGGCACAGTTAAACTGTTTATACAAGTGTCATCTAGCTGAGGAAAAGTTTTCCTGTCAACAATACAACCTCATTTGCATCACAATAAGAATGATCTCCTGTTCAATTACTTAAGACATTAATTATGTTAATTTTTCAATTTGACATGCTTACATAAACAATAGTCTTGTAATCTAAATACATTCATGTGAGTAATATTATACAATTTTCACCCCACTTTGTGCATCAGCAATCATATTGTCCCTGTTATGGACATGCATCATTTTCAGATTATATCCTTGTTAATATAAACCCCTTCTCAACAATATCTAAATTTTGCCTTTGAACTTATCCAAAAACTTAAAGGGATTGTGATTTGAGTAGACCAGTACAGGATACAGACCTGAGGTAACATATACTTCAAAATGTTTCAGTGCTAACAAAAGAAGCAAGTGCTTCTTTCCCGATGGTGACATATTTCCTGTGATGGATGTTAAATTTCTTGGAAAAATAACTCACATGGTATTCCAAACCATAGATACCATACTATATTAACAGACCACCTGCTGCTACATCACTTACATCTACTGCAATCTTGAAGGGCTTTTCAAAATTTGGAGCTGAAAGAACTAGTGCATTGGTGAGCTTAGCTTTCAGCTCTTGGAATGCACACTCATACTGATCATTCCAAATGAACTTTTTTTTAATTTTTTTAACACTTTTATCAATAGTTCAGTGATTTCTGAGAAATTCTTACAGAATTTCCTGTAATATCCAGCCATGTGAAAAAAAAAATTGTAATAGCGCATGTTTTATTGTTGACTGAGGAAAGTCCAAAATTGCTTGTATGTTTGCTAATTTTGGCAATACATTTTTCATTACCCACTCCATAAGCCAGGTATGTAAATTCAGATTGACCAAACTCTTTTTTGTTTAAGTTCACCGTAAGACCAGGGAAAGTCAATCTTTCAAAGAATGCCTTAGTTCTTTCAAGATGTTCAGCCCAGGTTTTTGAAGGGCTTTTCAAAATTTGGGTTTTTGAGAAAATATAGGTATCATCAATATAGTTTACCCATCCTTCTAAACGAGCAACCACCATGCAAATTAACCAGGTGAAGGTCACAGGTGCGTTTTTCATTCCAAATGGCATCACTTTACATTGAAAAAGGCCATCAGGTGGTTCAAAAGCTGATATTGCTTTTCCTTTTTCTGTGAGTGGCACCTGCCAATAACCTTCAATTGAGTTGTATTTGCTGACCAAACATGCATTTCCTATCTCATCAAAACATTCATCCACTCTAGGGATTGATTGGGTAGGAGTCTGAAGTAGTCACAGAATTCACTTTTCTCTAATCAGTACAAAATTGCATTGAACCATCACGTTTTGGAACCAATACAATAGGACTACTCCAGATACTCTGCCTTGGTTCTATGATATCATTTTCCAGCATGTTATATATTTCTTCTGGAACTGTAGGGCCAATCTCAGAAGATTCATCTGATAAGGTTGTTGCTTTGTTGGACCAGCATCACCTACATCTACATCATGACATAATATTGAGGTGCCACCAAGCTGATCTGGGAATAAATGTTCAAACACATGAATAAGTTTTTTTAAATCTGCTCACTATGCAGGCTCCAAATGACTGGTCTTACTTTCACAATTTTGTAATATGTCAGAGTTCTGCATTTTCATACTGGAAACACAGCTTAAGTCTTCATTTCAGAATGGATCATTTTCATCATCCCCATAATAATTCCCATCATTCTTCAAATAGTGGAACGGACAATTCCTACTGGTGTTCCTCTTCCATGGTATTCTTTTAACCTGTTCATGTGACAAAGCTGTGTAGCTTTCCTGCTAACTGGTGTAGATATTATATAATCCACATCATTCAACTTTCTTTCAACCAGGTAAGGACCACTGAATTTTGCCTGAATTGAATGCCCTTGCATAGGCAAAAGCACCAACACCTAGTCTCCTGGTTTTAAACTTCTTTCCCTTGCTTTCTTATCATACCGTGTTTTCATCTTACCCTGTGCGTTAATCAGATTTGATTGTGCCACCTCACATTCTTTTTTCAACTTTTCTTTGAAATTGGACACATATTCCAAGATAGGATCATCTTGTGTCTCCACCAACCATTTTTCTCTCATAAGCCTCAGTGGGCATCTCAAAGTTTGTCCATATATCAGTTCAAATGAACTGAAGCCCAGCTCTCTCTAGTGGCAAATAATAGTATATGTATACCGTTATCCCATTTATTTTGATTGTCAAGCCAATAGGTACTCTTCATATTATTCAGTGTTTGCTGATACCTTTATAGAGCCCCTTGTGATTCTGGGTGGTAGGCTGAAGATTTAATCTGTTTAATGCCTAACTGGCAGGCAAACTCCTGAAACGCTGCAGACTGAAAATTAAAACCTAAGTCACTTTCTACCTGTATCAGCGGTCTTACTCTAGTGAAAAAATTCATTAAAGCATTAGTAATAGTAGGAGCTTTAATTTTTTAATGGGATGGCCTCAGGATACTTGTGGCTGAGTCCAAGATAGTAAAGAGAAACCTGTTTCCCACTTTTGTTTTCGGAAGTGGTCTCACACAATCTTTAATAGCCCTGCTAAATTGTTCAAGAACAGAGATACTGACAAAAGGAGCAGGTTTTATTTTCTGATTGGGTTTTACAACGACTTGACATGTGACATGTATCACAAAATTCTGCCACATCCCTGTATAATCTGGGCCAAAATAAGTGTTATTATATTCTATGTAAAGTCTAACTAATACGCAAGTGGCTCGCCATAGGCACATCATGAGCTGTCTTTCAAACTTCTGTCCTATATGATTGAGGAACCACTATTTGATGTATGAGTCTCCATTCTTCATCAGTGGACGCATCTTGAGGTTTCCATTTGGTCATCAACACTCCTGACTTAATATGATAACTGACTGGGTCTTTTTGTGCCCCTTCCTTAGTTAAAGCTGTACTTGCCAAATTTTTTAGCTGAGGGTCAGCTTTTTGCTCCCTAATCAGCCTATCTTGATTCAAATTAAGAATTTTGACTCACATGATCATTTTGGTTTAGCTGGGCAGAGAAGTTACCGTCATGGCCTACCTCTCGACTCAAGCTACTTTCATGGCTTACTTAGTCCTCCAGGCTACCAGGAATGAATGTCTCTGCCAGCCCTAGACTTTCATCATCCTTGTCACTGGCTTGTTGTTTAGAAGCTTTAAGAGCCATTGACCTTGTCACAACACAGGCGGGAAAATGCCAGGAAATTAGTGGTCAAAATGCACTGTGTCCTCTCTCATGACTGGCTCATCTGGTAATTATGGTACCGGTTTACCTTTTAAATTATCCCCTGCTATATCATTCCCTGAAGCAAGGTCAAACCTTATATCATTGGACTAGGTGCAATACCTACAATCACTGGTCCAATTTTGAAATCAGTCTTCAGGTAGACTTTGTGAAATGGGACTGTTATGTTGTTTCCCTTAACACTGTGAAGTAATACACTGGCTTTTTGATAAGTTTCATCCGACATAGAAAGTACATCATCCAACAGTAAAGACTGGGCAGCACCAGTGTCCCTTAGGATCAAAACTGCCTTCTGGTCAACAGTGTTTTCCTTCTGTGACACCAGCCCTTCTGATTCGAAGCTTTCATAGCCATTCAATGTGGACTCATCTAACGCAGCATGTAGGCTTTCAAATTTAGCATGGAGATTATCAGAATGTCAATCAGACATTTTTTGATGTGGGCGCCCCTAAATCCTGGCTAAACCAGCTGGTTTCCCTGTATTATTTGTCCTTCTCTCGAGTAGGAAAACACTCTGATTTGACATGACCCCTTTTATGGCAGTAACTGCAGTTGGGTCCACTAAAAACATCTGCCCTGTTCTCTTATTACCAGGTTGGCCTGACTGAAGGGAAGTATTGGGATTTTGTTCCTCTGATTTTTCATGGGAGAGAGGGTCCCCATTCCCCCTGGTTTCTTTGTAAATTTAACTCTGAACTGAACCTGTTTGGGTTTTCCAAAAAGCTTTTATGTGTCAACTCATAGTCATCAGCCAAAACTGGAGCTTCATGCAATTTATCTGCCTTACACTCATCCAGGTAGTTATTAATTTCTTTTGCAATGCAATCTTTAAAATCTTCTACCAAAATAAGCTCCCTTAAGTTGTAAAAATTATAAATCTTTTTCTATTTTCTAGAAGGCACACCATCTGTCAAACTGATGCTCTTTCCTTCTGGCAAATTCCACATAAGTTTCACCTGGTTCTCTGTGGCTGTCTCTGAATTTTTGTCTGTAAGCCTCAGGCACTAACTCATTTGATTTCAGAGCAACATCTCTCAACACATCATACTCAGAACTTTGTTCTATGAATAAAATTCGTATTCTACTTAGTCAATAAACATACTTTGTAACAGAAGAGGTCACACCCTTCTGGGCCATTTTGATGGTCCTGCTATTTTCTCAAAAGACAGAAAGAATTTTGACACTTCTTTTTCTTCAACTTTTGGTACTTAACCTACATCTTAGCTGCCTCAAAAGATCCTGATTGTGCTGAAATAACTGATCTAGAATGCCTGAGTTCAAGCTGTCCTAGCTTTTAACTTGTGTTTTCTCACGTTTAACTCATGCTCTCTTGCTGGGGCTTCTTTTTCACTCTCAAGTTTTAATTTAGCTAATTCCAGCTGAATTGCCAAACTTTTATCCTCTGATCCCTCATCCTCAAGGAAACCACTTTTAACCAAATGTGAAATTACCATTTGTTTAAAGGTGTTTTTCTGATACCTGATGGTACTTCTGAATTTAACTATTGGGCCACATTTTCCAGGTCTTTCTGTTACAATTTATCAAAATCTTTGACTGTTAAGTCCTCATTAGCCAAAAACACTCTTGGAACTATCGACACGTTGTCCTATTGTCTGTATATTGACCAACGACAATGTTTACAACACCACATATCCTTTGTCGAGCTCACACTGTAAGATTCAGAATTTAGAAAACCGCCCCGAATTTTCCAAATGATTCAACTGTAATGTTCTGATTGCAAAATAATTCAATGTTTTGTCTTGAATTTGGTCCTGAGTGTCTTGGATTGATCCTGGACAAGACCCCATTATGCTCACCTTCTGAATATTAACAGAAACCAACAAAAAGTGACAACAATGATATAATTTTAACAATAACAATATGTTTACAATCAAAATCTGTCTAAAGTAGGTAAACTTGTCTCCACTGGTATTTCAACAGTCAAACAATCATAGGTAAATCCTGATCCCTGGTGGGATTATCCACAGGTACTATCTCACAGTTACAAGTCCTATGACAGGTACCAAATGATCTGGTACAAAATCCCAGGTATAATTTGGTTCTAATATGGTACTGAAAGGTTGGTGCTGATCCATCCCACAGAGGTGCAGTTTGGTTCCAATATGCTACGCTATACCAGTCCACCCAAAGACAATGACCACACTCCACAGGGGCAAAGTGTAAATGGGTAGCACCAAATATACAAGTCCACTCAAGATACTGTCCACATTCCACAGGTAATGACAATAGTGCACAGTCCCACTGTCTTGTTGTCACACAGCTTCTGTCACATCTTGAATTCTCTCTCTCTCCCAGTCAGGAAAACAGCCTCTTTATATACAGATAGAGAAATATCACAATTATTACACAGTTTTCCAATTAGTCACAAATCCCAGTGCATTGAGTGAGACCTGTCTCTGATCTTTCAAGATCACTTCAGAAATGTGCACGGACAGTAAAGGGAAACGAGTCATATGAATGTAGGTCAACACTTTGTTTACAACCGCCACCCAAACTAAGGAGGCAACCTCTGTGACCTGGTAAACTGTCAATGGTTACTGTGACCTCTCCAAATGAAAAGAAAAAAAACAAAAAACAAAAACAAAAAAAAAAAAAAGGAAAAACAAAAAACAAAAACCAAAAAAAGGGAAAAAAAGAAAAACATAAAAACAAAAATAGAAAGAAAAGGAAAAACAAAAACACAAAAAAGGAAAAAAAAACAAAAAAACTAAAAGAAAAGAAAAAAAAGGCAAAACAAAAAACGACAAAAAAAGAAAAAAAAAGAAAAAAAAGGAAAAACAAAAAAAAAAAAGAAAAACAAAAAAAACAAAAAAACAACAAAAAAGGACCAAAAACCCCCCCAAAAAAGGACAAACATAAACAAGAAAAAAACAACAACAAAAAAGGAAAAACAAAAAAATGGGAAAAACAAAACAAAACAAAAAACACAAAAATGGGAAAAACAAAAAAACAAAAAAACAAAAAAGGAGAAACATAAAAAAGGAAAAAAACAAAAACAAAAAACAAAAAAAAAACAAAACAAAAAAAAAAAAAGAAACAAAAAAAAAAAAAAAACCAGCCATACACATTTTCATAGCAGTTGACTTTACAGTAGATGATGAAATTTCTGTTAATGCACTTATATAATGTGTTCTCCACCTTAATCTTAAAGACAAATTATTTATTTGTCTTTAGAATTATCCAGAGAACGTTGAAAAGTTATGAAAAACAATACATCCGTGAACAAGCTGCAGTCTTTATCAGTATACAAATAACGAGAATGACACAAAGCTGTCACCTAATATATATATATATATATATATATATATATATATATATATATATATATATATATATATATATATATATATATATATATAGACTGCTTTTCATGTAACCACTGAGTGAATGTTGAAAATTGACTTATTTTCATAACAGACATTTGAAATATCCCACTAAGCTCTGTTATCTTACTGACCTATTACTAGCTGAGCTATAAAAACTGATCTAAAATTTGTCGTTACCATTGTTCATGACGGGCCAGACATAATAGAGTGTCTTCACCAGTAAAAGCATAAGCGTAAAGACAAATGATTTTTATGTTCATAGCGTTTGCATTAAATGGGTTTTTAGCACAGCTTTGTGAATATGTAAATGCCTACTGGAAGAATGACAGACATTAATTAATGTAAACATTTTTCTCATGTCTTTACCGTCGTTGGTCTGCTTTTGTGATACTGGCCCATCAGTGAAAACAACAGAAGACCCCTCCCAAGATGAATTTTTCAAAGTCATTAATTCAAGTTGGAAACGAGCAACGTTTATAGTTTTGTATTCGCCAGTCATTCTATTTGTTATTTTTATTTTTACAGGGGAATGGTTGGCTGTTGAACCACAACCTTCAGTATTTGTCGCGTGTCTAAAAATTTGAATGCCACATATCCACTTGGCCACACTCCATTCTTTGAAATAAGAAAAGCTCAGCTACATAATGTGCGTGAATAACATTGATTCCACATGCAATGTCACAGTTGGATACAATAAGTTAAGGGTAAATGTTACTCCTCTTGCGATTGACAGCCCTGCATACTGTCACATATCAAAACATGAGAAAAGATTGTTTCTACCAATAGACTGCAATAAATGGGCAGAACATAGGTTTTGTACCAAGTCAGCTGAACTTACAGGATGGTCAGTGGTCCACCTGTCTAGTTTTGTCGTTCATTTACATGCTTTGCCTCCCCAAAACCGTTAGAAGTTTCCTCTTGAAACTTGATGGAGACATACCTTGGGTGTATCTTAACCACGTTTGTTCAGGTGCCTATGCTCCCGTGATTTTATTATTGATTCTGTTGGTAATATCTTCAAAAATTCTCTCCGAAACCTGGATATTGCTTTGAAATAACATGAGGACACTGCTGCAGATCCCTAAGCTTATTACCTGGTGATGCCGTCATTTTTTGCATTTTTTTCTCCAAAATTTTGTATTTTTGCCCTTTTCCACGTCTTCTTTGAAATTTTCACTCAGTTTGTGCTGAAATGTGTCAGAGGTATCTGATCTTTGAATTTTAACCAGTTTTTGAATTGGGGTACTTGTCGGTTATTGAACTTATTCCGAGTACTCTGCAAGCCATTGAGGACTGTAAAGCTGGAGTACACTTTTGACTTCTCCAAAACGATTTGCTATATCCACCTCCAACTTGGTGAGGTATCCTTTAAGGGAGTTCCCACGAAAATTGTTGGAATGGTCAGGTTCCAGTGATTTCTGTATTTTGACTGCTTTGTTTTTTTGTTTTTGTTTTTTTGTTTTTGGTTTGTTTGCGGGGGGGGGGGCTCTAAAATATCCTTTTCTTTCAAACCGCCGAGCCAGTCATTTCGAAATTTTATAATTTTTTACCTTTTGCGTCCAATATATTTTCTCCAGATCCACCACTCATATTATACTGAAACTTGGGGGATCTGTATTGCGTTCAGACGTCAAATACTCGTCGGATCTCTGATTTTTAAAGATTCGTAAAAAAACTGGGCACATCCTGGTTGACTTTTTTCATTCTTGTGGATTACAATGCAAGTCATTGTACATAGCGGTGATAATTTACGTTGTTTGTTTGAACACAAGCTACAATAAAATGCACTTGAAACTTGGTGGAGATGCACATTATGTTGGCATCTATTCACTTAATTCAAGCTGTTATGCTCCAGTGAAACGGTCCACTAAGTTTGTTCACTGCATGCTGCTGCTGGAGTTTCCTGATAATTAATGAATTGTTGAGATAAGGACTTATTCATAAGGGAACATGTACATGATAACATCTTTAGCATACAAATTGCAGCAGCTGTGATAATTTGGTCTATGTGTCGGTGATCATGGATCCTATGCCCCTGCTCACATTTCAAATAGGAACGTATGTATTGCTTCTCTTTTGGTGTTGTTGATTATGACCTTCAGTGACCCTGAATGGTCAAGCTTATGTCTGGGCTTGTATCTCAGTAATTGTGGATAAATAGACCATGGATACCATCAAAAATTAATGTGAAATTATTTTTAGGGTCTCTGAGATTCTGTGGTGTTGTTAATGTTGACTATAAGTGACCTTGAAATGTGAAACAATCATACTGGCTCATATATTGGTAATGGTTTATCCTCTCATTTTTCATGCCAAAAATTAAGACTGCCACACCAAGAGCGAGTGAAGACTTAGATAGTGCAAACAAAAGGTGACCATGGTATTATTTAGAAGATCACAGGAAGACCTCAGTCTCTGTATCCAATTGCAGATGAGCAGATCAGAGGACTAGCACAGGCTGTCACAGTCCTGTAGCATAAACTGTTTTATGACGATGTGCTTCGCCCATAATCCACTACGTTTCCTATAAAGCATAACCAGTCTGCCTGAACGTACTTCAACAGAACAGGTATGGTACGTAGAACTGAATTGACTGGGTAGGTCTCAATCTGAAATTAGTGCGTGGATTTAATTGAATGAACAATCCAAACAGCACTACGGCATATATTAAATCTACCACCAGTGAACACGCAACCATACTGGACGTGAATATTTTTTACTCACAAGTAAATTAACCACACCTGTGTTCAGGATGATGAAAGAATCTTATGCATATAGATACCACATATGTGTTAAAACTCTCTAATAGAAAAGCTCACCCTTTTTAAATTGAATATTTAGTATTGCTTGCACTTGGTGTGACCGGGTCCAAATGTGGTTACATAGAGCAGATGCGATGCTGTGCTGCATTGTCGTGGTCTACTTTCAGGATATCATAGACCAAGGCCTAATTATTTGCTCCAAACAACATTCTTCCGCAAGTAATTCTGATAACATATACACGTACATATATATATAGTGAAACCTCATTATATTGACACTCAGATATCTGATATATTCAATATAATGACACATATTTTCATGGGAAAAAGTTCATTTTTGTTGTTGTTTGATTCACTTATCTGATATATTTAGTTATCTGATCTGACGCTACTTTCAGGGACAGATGGGGTCATTGTAACGAGTTTTCACTGTATATATATATACATATATATATATATATATATATATATATATATATATATATATGTGTGTGTGTGTGTGTGTGTGTGTGTGTGTGTGTGTGTGTGTGTGTGTGTGTGTGTACCTATAGGTCAGATAAGTCAAGTTAAGTGAGAAGGGTAGTGACTCTATCAAAGTGATACTATTTCCAGCCATGTGCTTCTGGGTGATGTTGGCTTGGTGAAAACTGTGCAGAAGGATTTGGAATGGTCTTCCAGTAGGTCCGGACGTGCTGGGGGATATTCGGCAAAGCTGAAGTACTATATTACGTGGCAGCGACCATAGCTTTGTGTGGTATGATATCACCAGGAACAAGCTCTACAACTTTGAATAAAATTGGGAACCTTCCCTTCCTTGAATGAAAGCCTGTGTTCATTACCTTGCGGGCGTGTTTCGTCTTTTGTAAGGCATACCATATTGACATGCTTACATTTTATGCTGAGGACAGAAATCCAACACTCAGCACTATGACAACAACAGAAAACCTCTGAGGCCAGTTTGCTGTGAAGTGTTGTAGCCATCTGCCAGAGACCACAATCTTATTGTTTGGTGTCAATGAATGTGGGACCCATCTTGCATACATTAAAGGGACCAAACTCTAGATGTTTGATTGCATTGGCACTTACATGGCACATCCCAAGCTATGAAGATACGTATCGGACTGTAGGGGTTTGGGCGACCTGGATTATAGTTTAACATCTGGCAACAAGGAGAATGAAGCTTTTGATACACATGCCTTGTTGGAATATGTAAACTATGTTGGGTGAAAATGTTGGAAGGGGTGTGATTTTTGTGTACCCCATGTCAGGGCCAGACATGTAATTCTAGAAAAAGCCCCGGCAAATTGTACACAGGCATTGTATCACCTCAAAACTTAAGAGAGAGAGGAAGCTGATATAGTAGTCTAAAGCATGTCATATATCAACGCAAGTAAGTTTTACCTGGGATACCGAACAGCCTTTTGAGATGTAACTTTTTGATCACCTCCTGTATTAAGTTTTTGAGAGTTTAAAATTGTAAATGGACAAAATGAGAAATGGAAATTAACAGTGACAAGTAATGATTTCAGATTGAATGCCATATGTGATTCGTATTTTATATAGCAATTCGATATGTTATTCATTCTTAAATGTATGGCTATTCCCTGTGGACCAAAATTGATATTATATGGGACGAATTTAATGATTTTGGAAACACATTGAATCGTCCATCTACGTCACTCTTCCGACCATTCTGAAATTAATACAATTCCTAATTTTGATTACATGTACATTAACTTTAAAGGAAAATGTGATTATTGCCCTAATGAGAGAGCATGATGAATTATTAAGCACTAACTGGGCGTCAAAATAGATCTGCTCTTGTCCACAAAGGATCACAGAGGACTATATTTTAAAGAGGATGACCAAAGTATTGAGTATTAGAGCAGCTGCCTTTTCAGGCAGATGAGCTTCTGTGAGAGTCCATTGTTTGTTGTTCATCTATCAAATTTTGAACTTCTCTCCAAAACCGTTAGTTAAATCAATTTCAAACTTAGCACCGGCATCATTCTCAGAATCCTTACAGTGATTTTTAGCTCAGCTGGTTTGCCCATCATCTTGCATCGTCTCTCTGTCCACAATTTACATTTTGACACCTTCTCCAAGTTCATTAGTCAGACCCACTTTACATTCTGTGGGACATACCTTTGGTGGGTCTCCACCAACTTTGTTCAAATGTACATGCTGCAGTGATTTTTTTTAACTTTTTTGAAATATAAATTTTGGGGTTTGTTCAGAATCTTTAAAAATTCTAAAAATTGTGGGCTACTAAATTGCATAGGGGCACTTCTGGGGATTCCCAAACTTGAATTTGTCCACATGCTGTGCGATTGTGTACTTTTGCTGTTTTCGATTTATTGTCCAAAACTGATATCCAAACTGTTCTTTACCTTGCGGAAATTTAGCTACTGGCAGTTTAAATATTTTAAATATTTTTTGTGTGTGTTTTCGTCATTTCGTCCTTTTTCATAAACTGTCACTCTGATTATTTTGAAACTTGGTAGGAGTGGAGCTTGTTAATGAGTTAACCAACGTTGTAAATCGGGTGTTGATCATCTGTATCCATCGTTTTGAAAGAATATTTAATGCTGCTGAATGATGATTTATGCATGCATTCCCATGAATCAATGTTATTTGCACTATTTAATCGCATTTTTGGCTTCTTCAAATCTGCGACCCAGATTTACGTCACATTTGGATGGGACACACATTGGGTAGGTCTCTATGGTTTTGTCCAAATTGTTGTACTCTAGGGATCCTCGAGTTTCATAAATTGTTCTTTTTGGTATGAAAACCTATAAATTCATCTTTGCCAAAACTGCTTAGCCAATTGATATGAAATTACACAAAAGACACTGCAGAAAAACCTAAGGCCACTGCGTACCTCAATTTCTTTTACAGGTGGCACTGGAATTCTTTTCAGGTTCTTTTCGACCAGTTTGTATAGCAGAAGTTGGTTCATTTTCGATTTTCTTGACGCCTTCACCAAGACTATAAGTTGAATCCTCTTCAAACTAGAAAGGGGCAAGGATTGTGTCCAAAAGCTGTTGTATGCTTGGTTGCTTATGCACAGGCCTGTTTATCTGTCAGGGAAGATTTGAAGTGTGATGAATACAAAATTTAAATCATCTTGGCTCATTTTTATGACGATGATGAAACAGAACACACGACTCCTTTATTTTAAGCATAATTTCTACCGGTACATAATGCTTACATTGACTTATTAGCAAATTTGTTTATATGAATAACCTGTAAGTTTTGAAAGAAATTATGTGTGGTGTTGAAAACAGTAACTTTACTATACAGCCTACATTTAGAGAGAAAGAGACAGAGAGAGAAAGGAAGAGAGAGAAAGAGAGTGAGTGAGAGAGAGAGAGAAAGAGAGAGAGAGAGAGAGAGAGAGAGAGAGAGAGAGAGAGAGAGAGAGACTCGAAATAATTTTGGGTGTCAAACGTATTCTTAAAATCCCTGCACTTTACTTTAGATGCTGACATTTCAGATGAAATGATTTTTGAGGTACTAAACTTCTTCCTGGAAGAGCCAATTGTCAAGAGTGAGAATGAGTTAGTGTAGTTCGGCATCGGGAAATGCTACAGGGTGGCAAAGAAGCGATTGACCCAGTTGGCGTTGATCCAAGTATGCCGCCTACTCGCTCTACTAGCAGATTTTGATAATCCTATTGACACTGGTCAATGCATAGAGAGTGATAATGATGTCAGGCCTGCACCTACAAACGTTCTATAAGACTTTATACTTTACAAATTCAATACAAATGAAGCTGTGCAAACTACTCAACAAACTGACCGGGTTCATAGCATGGCTACTTTTGTTGTCAAGAAATGAAAAACGGCTGCCCACATGATACCCTTTGTCACCCTTAGACAGATATACATGGTCATACTTGCTGGATGCAAAAAAGACAGATAGTACTGCGACGACCTTAATTCTTTCCCAACTATTCATACAGCAATAAACTGAAAGTAAAAGTAATATGATACAATATAATTTGGTTATAAATGATATACTGACGGCTAGTAATCAGTACTAGCCGCCAGGCATTGATATAAAAAATTGGAAAAGGGCAATAGACCATATAAATCTGACAAATTAGGTGGGGAAGATGAAAGATCTCAAGAATAGATGTGTCCCAATCAGAGGAATCCTGAAGGCTAACTGTGGCTTAGACGCTCTTTTATTAAAAACAACCAGTTTTAATCCTGAGTCCTAATTAACCATTTTACCTAGAGGCAAATCAGTATAGAAATGCAGGTGGTCTGCGGTATAAACCCCAGTACATGGGAAAGACAAACACAATTCTACCATAGCAACCATGACTATCCTGGCTTAAAGGTATGGTTGGTTGAAAAAAAATCGATCAGTCAGATGCACAATGTGCACTGAATTGTTGCTTCTGGTGTCCCATCAACAATCATTCAGCAGCTTTGCCGACACAATATGGTCCAGTCTGGTAATATCTATGCTACAGCAAGTTGCAACCAACAAAGTCCTTGTGTAATATCCTCCAGGGCAAGTCTGGTTCATTTAAGGACCCGTATCATATAATGAAAACATATCTAATGCTTTCCCTCCTGCTCTGTCTTCAGCATCTTTGTCTGTTGTTTCCTATTACTGCTGCTACCCAAACTGGCACTAGTGCAATGGAGCCAAGCTTGTGCTGTTCAGTCAATTGAACCATTGTAGCTTTTATTTGGTGTGTTTGCAGGTGCTACATCGCAGGGCAATGTTAAAATCCAGCTGTCAATCCTGCTAAAATATTTTCTTCTCTGGTGCTGGTGCTAAGTGCTTGTGAACGTAGCATTTGATTTTTTTACCAAATGGTCGCCATTTTGGTTGGTTGCATTTCTTATAAACATAATGGTAATAATACTGTTTGTACCACTAAAAGAAGAGGATCAAATATCAGTGCTTTTATATTGTGTGACTTTAACAGTCGCCTTTTGATTATATTCTACACACTTGAACTTTTCCATCTCTGTTTATTAAAGCCATAAGCTAGACAAAATTCATCCCCTATGTTTTTTCAACAATAGTTATGACAACATGTTCACAATAGTATCTTATAAATAATGAATAATTATGTTCATACGGGGGTGAGGTTCTGAACAAAGACAGCACTGTATTGACAAACTACACTTTACCTCATTTTAGTAATTTAATAAATTGCTTTTTGCAATATCACACTCGTAAATTAAACAAGCAAATGTGTATAGAATATGGTAGAGCAATAACTCTGCGTTCTCTCATTGATCGCCATGTGACGCTGGGGACAGCTTTCATCCGGGTATTCAATAGTGGGTCAACCTGAGTAGCGTCGCATACTATGATGTGTTAACGCATGGTGCAAACTGAGCGTTTTTCTTGGCGAATGAAATAACCAAGTGTAGCTCATAATCATGATAATGTTGTCATTCATAAATACTTTTTGTAGAAAGTAATGCAATCAAGGAATCAACCCAATACACATTGTTGTGGAGTTAATCACATTTGATTTTAATTTTAATTTAACTTTTAAAGCTACCTGCGACCCCCCACCCACCCATTCACACACATACAGTAACACTGTAAAACTTGGAAATTCATCTACAATAACATTTTCTGATGAGGATGTCTATTTGTCTTTATTTTTGACACAATGACAACATACCCGGCAAATAAAATACAATCGACTTCTTACACTGTAAGTTTATTCTTAAAAGGGTATGACCAATGTTGTTTTATCTTACTCGATCCTCCATTATCGCCCGCGATGAACCGGTTCACATTAAATCCTTGCAACAGGAGTCTTACGAAATCCTCATGCTGTTGAGTCCATATTATGTGCTATGTCGCTAATTTGTTGTATGTGATCATTATATTATCTTAATAACTGTCAAAGAATATTCTTTATTATTGCATTTCTTTCGACCATTCACATAGTCGAGTGGCGCTATGCAGGAATGTAACAAGCAGAATGCGGTTCCCCGTCACCGTGGTTCAAATGGATTTTTCACTTTTTTAACACAACATACAAACAAATGCATTCATGCTCTGCTATAATAAAATCTTATCTTCCGTGTGTGTAAAATTTATTAGCAGATATTACGTGAAAAGGAACATTTCTTGCACTTTGAATGCCGATACGTACAATGTTATCACAGTGTTTGCAAATCTGCCGAAACCAATGTTCACCCGCAGGCGAGTACCTGGATGAAAGCAATGACTCGCGCCGTGTAGTGGAGGTTTCTGGAAACTTAAGAAACTGCCCTTCCCTATTGTGTTATTTTGGCAAGAGGGCTGTGTGCATTGTCTTGACCCCACATAGATCATCCACAGGTCTAGGGGTAACTGTTTATCTGCAATTTGAAGACATTTGTAATGCAGATCATCCACAGGTCTAGGGGTAACTGTTTATCTGCAATTTGAAAGACATTTGTAATGCAGATTTACTGAAGGTCAGAAGAATTTGTATGGCTTAATGTGCCGACCAGATCTGGTGTCTATACGTAAGTCACCATTCTTAGTGCCCATGTCATCATTGGCAGTATTTAGCTGGGTGCTCGCATTTGAAACAATGTATGCACCACTAGGAATATCAACACGTTTTTCATTTTTTTAATTGTGTTTTGGTTTTGTGAGTAGTAACTGAAACAAAAGATTAATTCCAGGTCATGAATTTTCTGTATTAGTTTGTGAGCAAACCCTTGGCGGTTTTGACTTACACATATCTAATCAAATCGTCAAAACAAAGGTAAACTCTCTGCACAACTCCCATAGGCCACTTTAATTGTTTTGTTGCCTCATCCCTGACTAATACAAGGAGGCTTCTATGAACACCACCCTAACTAAAGAGGAACCTTTATAAGT
This sequence comes from Hermodice carunculata, assembly GCA_964020975.1. Lineage (NCBI taxonomy): Eukaryota > Metazoa > Annelida > Polychaeta > Eunicida > Amphinomidae > Hermodice > Hermodice carunculata. The sequence goes on along the minus strand of CAXHWN010002465.1, from coordinate 96,185 downwards.
CTGAAGACTATGAATATTAATCTTTTGACCAGCAAGACCAGAATCAATCCATCCGTTAACTTCTCAACCTTTCACATTCGATACAATCATGATATCTGATCCCTGTGATTTGAATATCAGGGACTACACCAGAATTGAAGCTGTGAATCAAGAAGTCAGAGTAAAGGGATGTTAATTGATGCATGCTTCAACCTCGTGTACTTTTGTTTCGAAGTTATTCAGGGTGAGGGACCTATGACCCAAAAATCTCAAAGCAGTCTTGTTAGAACCAATGACCCTCTTCCAGCAGTCTCCACACCACATGGTATGGGTGATAACAATATGCCAATGTGGACAATCAACACCATTAGGTTGCAGGATTTGATTTTCTCTCTGCCCAAAACTCCCTTGCATTGTCAGATATCAGCACTGTTGGCACGGACCGTCTAGCATAGAGCACCACTAGTGAGGATAATCACCTCTGCAGACATGGACTCTTTCAACTCCAAAATAAACAGCTCTGGTAACTGCACCTATAGTAAAAAGAGTGTAAAGCATCAGTCCTGAGAAGACACAACAGGTCAGAGGCTTCCATGGTCAAGAGCTTTGACTGAAGATAGGGGAGCCTGTTTCACACCAAATTCAGGCAAAGAAGCCATGGTTTGCTATCCCATAACAACGTCTAAACAACAACAGGACATATACTCTCTTTTGGCTCTCGTGACCAGACATAATGCACCCACAATCCAATATTGATTTCGTAGTGAAGTCAACATGTGGCCTACTACAGCATACTTAATTCATGTTGGTACCATACCAACAGTAATGCTAAGCGTATTTTGGGCAATATAATTGGATGTGTCGCCTCAAAGGTAAAAATCAAGCAACTGCAGCAATCCTAAAACCTTAAACAGAGCCTCAATATCAACATAAGATCTCAGTATGTGAAATGGATAGGATTCTAAGGTGAATGAACCTTTCCTTACAGCTTCAAATTGAGTATTTTGTTCTGTTCACTCAACTCACTTCATGAGAGTTAGTTTAGCTTCACAAAACCTCCTGGTGGGACAACATCATTATTATTCTATCCTCAACAGCAGCTCAAAAACATCACATAAATCTCGGAACCCAGCATACATTTCAAATTGCTTAAAACTACTCAAACTACTCAATCAGCATATATAAAACTCACAATAAGTTCCTATATTGATATTGAGGCTCTGTTCAGCCTTCAATGAAGGCCAGGATTCAAGAATGGGCAATTTCCTTCCATTTGACACTAGACCCATATTCTGTATCACGACTTCAGCAGCTGCTTGGTTTCCACTACCAATGATTTTAGATTGAACCTTCTGTAAAACATAGCTAGAATGGGACAACATCCGAACATTGTCATATGTAAGCACATCACTCTAGAGAAAAAAAGGAAAAGTTCATTCAACTGCAACTGAAGTACCTCTGCAGCCAACAGTTCATGGTTCATAAAACCTACTGGCCTTGCTACTCCGGAACAGTGCTTCCATTGATATGGACTAGTCAGGTCCTGAAGTTCAAAGACCCTGTTAGTACCAAATGGCTTCCAATGCAAGGGATACCCCTGAATTTATCCTCAGACAACCAAAGAATCAGTCTAAACCTGCTACAGAGCTTTACGAGATAACTGGAGTACCTGTCTAATGAACATGGTCAAACGAGCAAAGACCTTAGCACCAAGGAGCTCTTCACCTGATGAGTGTCACTGTACGGAGGCAGCATGGGCCTTTGAAACAAAAAGAGATGACTTCCACATACCATCCCTCATCAACACCCAAAAGTACACACTAGCTCCATAATGAGCATTCGACCAGTGGTGACCAGTATATCAGGTAGCCTCCCAAAAGTGCCAACTTTGTATACCAGCCTGCCATCAGGTGAACTAAGAGTAAATATCATCAGAATAAGGGGCACCCCTATCTGCCCCCTATCACCATAATTCTTAAGAGATAAGTTCAGATGTCATAATAGATGTGAACAAAAATTGACAGAGGCAAACAAACACTCTGTAAAAGTTGATACAACATGTTGGTTGCACATGAGGCATAAGGAACTTGCATATCAAGCACCAATCATGTGGTGCTAACCATCACAAACCCACGTGATTATCTACAAATTTATTGCAACTATCAGAAGGCAGCAACTTGGCCACGTGGCACTGTTAGAAATCCACTGTGTAAGCGACATGCTGGCTTTGCACATCATCTGTGAAGCTGCCACTAACATTGTAGATGATTCAGCTTTGATAAGCCAATTCTCCACATACAAATTGGGACACAGTTCTTCACTAATCTAGATGGCGGATAGGAGGCGAGATAATGCTGATGATTAAATGTCAAAGGCAATGGAACTACGATTTCCGAATGGTACCCTGGTGAAGGTATTGATATGTATCTCACCATTACGACCCCATAGAAACCAGCATACATCAGGATCTTCTGGCCATACCCCAAATTGTGGAAACACCTTTGAAATATCACCAGGGCTACTTTCCACCCACGAAATCATGCTGGGATTTCTATTAAATAGTTAGGAAACATGGATCTGTTTCAAGGGAATTCTTAGTGACATATCTTTATCCCCGTTAGCTAATGCAAAAAAGGCCTAATATTGGCTGTTCAACTGCCTCCTTTTTAACAGGTTTTTGTGGCATGTAAAATGCAGAGGGGTCACATATGAGTTCCTCCTTAGTGTGGCTGCTGTAGGAAACATTCCAGGTGATTGCGAAAAGTAATTACGCACTGTATTTCTATTGATGTTAACCTTGTCTTTAGATTTTTTATTAGGTCCTTGTGAACACTACTGTTGTTCAATCGCATTCTGTACACATTTCGAAACAATGAACAGCACACTCTCATGTGATTTTCTCTCAAATGGCCATTCTTAATGCATGTTAGCAGGCATATCTGATAGCATAAGAGATGTCAATACCGGAAAATACTGACTCCCTGACATTCCCAAATTCTTCACACTATGGAAATGTGTTTGTATCTTGGCATAGAAGTCCCATTAAAAAATTAATTTCTGGGGTTTCTTAGCCGTCATAGTAAGGAGGTGTTGCACATGTCAGAAAATGATACTCTCTTTCCTTCCAAATCGTTTTAACAATTCAACTGCATGACCATAATGTGACCAAGTAAAAGAAATCAGTGTAGAGCCCGTTCAGCCTCTGCCTTGAGTAAGGACCTGAAGTAAGTGAATTTGGTAAGATCTGATAGCTCACCTTTGTACACAACAACTTCAAACTGCTCCCAAAATGATGCCCATTCCATCGCTTCTCAACTGAAATTAGGGAGCTACAGCATTGCTAACATGGTCTTTAAAGATGCAACTATGTGCATTTTAGTGTCAGCAACCTGCCCCTTACACTGGTTTTTCAGTAGGTTTGAGGCAGTAACACGAGGCTTGAAAATATTTTCACGATAATTATTCACTGCTATAATGTCTATTACCAACTCAGCCTCATCAAGCTCTACTTCTGATTGAGAACATCCCCATGCATTAATAGGCTTGTCAAAATCATGTACAGCAACATGAAATTCATGCAAGTCCACCTTTTTCTCATCCTCGAAGATGTATTTAAGCCATTTGCTGACCTTTGTCGACCATCCGTTGTCAGCAGCATCTACCCTCTTCACATCAGCCACGTCTTTTCTGTAGGTTGCCATTCTCCAATTTTGTGTCATAATACAAAGACCTATGCCCCCACAGTCTTCAAGAGTTGCGCCATTCATTAAGTTAGCCAAATAATCTTAAAAGTTCAAAACTCATTGGACCGTTATCAGCTAAAAACATTCCGTAGAGAGTAACCCAAAGTAGATCCCACCATTAAAAAGATCCAGTGCATAGCTTTCGAGAAGAGAAAAATATGCAGGTTGTGGTTTGAAGGAATGACAGACAGACAGGCAAGTCAGCTGGTTAAAGTTTCGGAGTGCAGATAAAAATGCGCTTAAACACAAGTGACTAGTACCAGGGCTGCAAAAATATCTCTCAACATTTTTGAGGCAATTAGTGTTAGGACACCAGTTTTGGTTTTCACACCAAAAATGCAATTTTAATGAAAACAGGTGTCTTTTAGATGTAGAATATTGTAAGTCCCTACGTAAGGAAAATATCAATATGTTTCAGGTAGTTGGGCTTAAATATATCTTATTCAATAATTGTGAAACGGGGTTGCCCCTATATGAACCTCTTTTACTTCAGACATGGTTGCATCAATGGAACCAGATTCATCATTTATGACTAAAAATTTACAAGTTGTAAACAGAGTCTGTGTTTTGCAAGAACATTATTGATATTAAATGATATGGAGCCATTTTATATAAGTTTTTTTCTGGCGTATGTAACACAGGCATAATATATAGTGAGTGAATTGAAGAAATATAACATGCAAATAAAACCTAAAAATCCCCAGCTCAAAAATCAGGGGAAGGAACTGGCCCATCTCTCTGTCATAGGTAATGATTTCCTGTTCCCACCTTGTCAGTGGCTCAGATGTCACCAGGGGTGTTGGACCAACGATTGTGCAAACAATGAGGTGGTTCATTATCAAGCCATTGCAACAAGTCGTATGTGGTCTGCACTGTTGAAACTCTTCAGTGTAAACAGAAGGTTTAAGCTCAATTTTCCCCTATAAATTTTATGTTCACTCCTCTGAGTTTTAGGCACCATGCAGTTTAAGTTTCAACCTATAGAAAATTATTAAAAATGGTTGAGGTTATCCAAAGGGCTGGCTACAGATTTGCCACCTTAAGTACCCCCAGCCTAGAGCCTTTAAGCCATATTGGGTTTTATCCCCAGTTCTCATTTTAAGGCAGGGCTACAGTGGGTTTGCCCTGACAAACACCATCTAGTTACTCACACTATCGCTTTTCCCTCAATGGTATAGTGTTTTTGAGAATATATCATATTAACACACGGATAATAAAAGTTGACTGAAAAAAAAGGTGATTTGCGCACCTATTTGGCAAGAAGCAAAGGAATGTGAGCACAAGCAGGTGGCTTCATAATCCAAATATCATGTGCAAGTGTTAAACAAACTAGTTCAGTGTGTGTACCCAGTGATGAACTACTGGTTTTAAAGAATATTGCACATCTGACAGGGAATAGAGCAATGGGGCAAAAATATGTTTTAGTGGTAGGTGAGGTGGGCATGCAATGTGCGTGAATATACATGGCAAAATAAAATTAGGATTGTGTTTAACTGTTAGGATATACAGAAAAGACATAGACTATATGCAAATTACATTGATCATGTACAGACATATTATCACTACCAGTGAGAAAGTTGCAAAGAGTTGCACAGTATGTTGTTTGTGCCATCGTGATTATAAAATATTTACAGCTCATCATAAAAGATAAAAGATGTATTTTAGTTTTAAGTGAAGGACTTGGAGTGTTATGGCACTTATGTGAAGAAACTTCATATTCACACAGGAAAATAACTTTATTTGCAAAAGAATTTTGCTTCCCAAGACGGGCCCGAAGTTGACAATTTTGTACCTTTTTGGCTATCAAGAGGGCTGTTGGTCGTGACGTCATGGAAGGGAGACAATGTGATACCATGGCGGATGGCGATAGAAAAGGCATTAGCAGTAGCAATGTACAGAATAAGCTGGATCTCTGCTTTAGCTGTTCCTTTTCCAAAGAAGATCTCACTGAGTATGGGGGGAGGAGGAGATGTAGGGTCAGGAAGGGAGAAGGACAGAGAAATTCAGACTTACTGGAAGGAGCCACAGGCGACGACAAAGCCGGTCAAGTTTGCCGGTGCAACTAGTGCCAAGCACTGACCATGACTTGCTGTAGACTGGTTTTGGTAACAGTCGCTATTCAAAAGTCATTGTGCCATAATTCCCATATAATTGACTGGTTGAAGTTTACAGCAAACCATCTTGTGCAGTTGCCAACAGCCAATAACGGCAGTACACTCTGCATGCAAAGACAGTGTCAATGTTAACTCAAAACCAGTTGAATTTGAAATCATATGCCGCGGTGCAGCAGGTTTTTAGTTCTGAGACGTCACATACCCCAGTTGTCAAACTATGACGGAAAGTAGCGATGTGTGGTGAGTGTGATTACCAAATGAGACGCAAATTTCTCACGATAAAATTGTGAATAAAATGTATTTTGCGTCATCCCAAGGGCTTATTTTTTCACAAAGTGCTATAACAATTCAACTTCTTCATTTTTCATAAAAATGAAGTATTTGGCGACGGAAAACTTTAATAAGATTTTGGAAGTTATAAAAATGTTTTCTGTGAAAATTCTTTATCTCTTTGGTGCTGTACAACACGAAGCATCATGGCCAACAGTCTCCCAAACGACAACATGCTTTCACCAAATTCATTGTTGACTGAAGTGGTCGCTGAAGCACGATACAATGCTGGTACTGGACCCTGTAGAATATAAGACCATAACACGATCAGTTGTCAAAAACTGTGAATATACGTCAATTTAATTCCACTAAGCTGTGATTTTGCACAAATGAACCCTATATCTGGACAATGTACAGGCACACCATTTCTAAGTAATTAAAATCAGAAAAATATCCATGGACAGCAGAGTTTGAAGTAATCCGATCCCACTGTTTTATGCTGTAAACTGAGGAATGTATTCCCTTAGTACAAATTTGGCCAATCTGTAAACGTCTTTTTACATGCTTTGCTGTTTGCCAGGATGCCAAATGCATGCTTCAATTTCATACCATTACGTGAAAACGTGTCAATGTTATAGAGCCTGGCCTCAGGGTAGACATGTATCAGGGTACAGATAGAAAAAGCGTGAACACGGTTGTCTAAGTAAAAATAAAAAATCAACAATAAAATATTTGTGTTACTCGGAAGATACCTCAAAAAGATTTCCAGCTTTCCCTTCCTCTTCACCTGATTTTCGAAGATGAAGAATAGCAATTTTCACCTGTATGTTAATAACCCTATACTGTGCTGCAACCTATTATCTAGACAGTTGCAAGTCCCTCATCAAGAGCTCTGTTTTCTTGGTACGTGATGAAGAACTTTCAATATACCAATTACGAATATTTGTGCAAATCATCATCACACATTTTGTGCATATAAAACTGGAATGACGGTTTGATGTTTTGTAATATATTAAAGCAAGGGGCATGAGTTCAAATATTAAAGGAGTGCTTTCAAGTCACATACAAAACATAATAATTCATGCATGTCCAAGATCTGCTAGTCATGTGCTCAGGTTATCTTGCTGCTAGTGCGGAATAGGAACAAATCTACTGTCTTAATTATTTCCAATGAACTATGCAATCAAAGCAGGAATATGTACTTGAGCTTTGTCAAACACAACGTAACCACACTACTTACTTTGGTATCATAGAGCAACAGGATATTTTCATCAGAAAGTAGTGGATACATGTGCACTTTTTCAAGTATCTTCATAGAAACACATATGTTTTTCATAATGCAGGCAACATGTTTAATTGACAACAGTTTCAGCTTCACATATTTGTTAAGCGTCAGTGTGTCTTCCGTGTAATTAACGAACATCATTTTTTGATGTCCAGTTGCGTCTAAAATGAATATATAAAGAAAACAATTATTCTAAACCATTGATTACCCTGTGTCACATGAATGATAATTTATATGGAAAAAGAAGGCAAGATTAACCAAAGTTGGAGTTCCAATTATTCCATATTCTATAGTTTGGACAAAATATTGGGAACAGAGGTAAAGGCTGACTATAAAGTTGCTCTTCATTATACACCAAACTAGCACAATATAAAACGCTCCTGAGCATATTTATATTTCAAATTAGTAATGTTTTTTTTTGGGGGGGGGCATCAATTAAACGTATTTATTCACACACGAATGTTATATATCTTGTCGCAAAACGTATCTAGGGTATTTTGCCTCAATTATGAAGAAAGTATAAAATGAAGTGATCAAGCGCCCAGGTATAGTTTCGGGAAGCTACTGCATTTTCCTGTGTTGATGAATCAGACCCATCTAGATCTCCTATTGCAATAAGTGCATAGCTTTTATGATAGTGGAATAGAGTTAAGATTTACGCTATGGATTGTTCTGAAGAACGATGACAGGAAATTGTTTTGCACAATATTGCCATGACTTCATAAATGTATTGCATCAATGTCCTGAGAAGGGCTCTTTGTCATCGTGATTTCACTATTGAGCATCGTGAAAATATTTGGTGGTGATGTCAACTGTGCGCAATCACTCAAATACGAATGACGTTGTATTAGCAAGAATGCATCTGAGGTAGGATATTTAATCATTCATAAATGCTGTTTGCCGTCAAAACTGATAGATTACGCTGCATGGGGATTTCTGTGCAGATGTAACTTTTTTAATGAAAATTACCTCTTTTAAGGGGGCCATTACTTACCTTGTTGGGTTTTAAATGGTCTTGTCATACTTGTGTCCATAGATCTGTTTAAGGAATCTTTATCCTTCCCTGTGTGTGGACACATAGTTTGGCATAACCTTAAAAACATTTAAATGACACACAAACAAAAATACATTACAATAGCAATGACACAATAAATATATATATGTATGTATATATATATATATATATATATACATATATATATATATATATATATATATACATATATATATATATATATATATATATATATATATATATATATATATATATATATATATATATATATATAAATGCATGCCATGTGACGGGTCAGGATCACAACTTTGTATTTGACACATGTGTACGAGGTGAAAGTTTAGAAGAACGTTCGCGTTGATGGCTTGAAGTGGCCGATTTGTAGTCTTGCTTATTAAAACAGACAAATTATCTTCCGTGCCAATTTCATATGTTAAGTTAGATTTAAATACTGCGTCAAAACCATGGTCTCCTTTTTACGTCCCTCCATCCTTTTATTAAATTAAGCATTAAAACGACAAATTCCTCCTGAACCGTTCGAATTTTCGGGGGTTTTTTTATAGTATATTATTGTAAAAGCAGCAAATAATATATTTTGGAACTTTTTCCTCGAAATGAAGGAATATGTGATATTTTTATCCAGTAACGTTGGTTGCTTTTAGGTTCTAACAATGCACCAATGAGAATAGCCATACCTAAAGATAATAATGAGGGGGCCAACCATGACTTGTACAATAAGGTGCAATTCTGCTAGGCACTCTAAATATAATCGAAATATTTACATTGCATAAAAATCAGAGGGATATGGGAGTGTCACGGCTGTACAACGCAGTACCCAAATTAAATAAAATTCAAATAACTATGCCGACCAAGCTGAAGAGCCTACTCAAATACACTAACGCCACCCAAACACACACACACATACACACACACATATATATATATATATATATATATATATATACATATATATATATATATGTGTGTGTGTGTGTACATATATTTATATAAATATATATCATTTATATTACATAAGAAAGTTCATAGGTAACTGTTTGTGCATTTATTTTTACGATACTGTACCTTATTTTCTGATACTTTTGCCAACTGAAGCACAAAGAATGGAAAGCTCCGAAACTCAACTTTGTAATATTTTCAAGAGGGCATGGAGGCGTTTATCTGTTTTTTGTTTTCATTGTCACACACTATACACTAATAACAGAGATTAACCCTAATGTTAAAGTTATGTTTTGTGAAACATCTAAATCCAATTAAGATTCAAACTATGAATAACAGAAAAAATACTGAGCAGAATATTACCAGACAATATTTGCAAGAGGAATTTGTATACGCTATGCCTGTTTTCCAATTGCATTAATAAAATATATTTAAACCAAGCAGACAATATATTTACATTCTTACTTTTCATTAAGAAAAATAGGTGATATCGTGTAGATGAAGGGATTCAGGACTGAATTAATGGGTACAATGAATACCACGAACCAGGCATAGATTTCTCCGGGAAGACGAACATTTCCTCAAAGTGAAGCAAAACCTGAATTTTGATACATAAAAATTTGAAAAATTGTGTTACAATTTCTTATCGACAATGCAAGCAATGTGTCCAAGATATTATAATTGCACCCGAACAGTGCGGATTACTAGTCAAGTGTGCACTCAGGCTGGACTTAAGTGGAGCCATGGGGTCCCATGCTAATAGCCAGCGGCAACATGTAGATTATACTTTCATAAGCAACACTCTTTATGGCGACGTGTATGGCAAGCCAACAGGGCCATAACGTATAGGTCTTACGCGTAGCCGAGCCTCCACTACACGTAGTCGAGGCTCGGCAACGCGTAGTCGAGTAAACCAATCAGATTGCAGTCTCTACTACGCATAGTCGAGGCTCAGCAACGCGTAGTCGAGCCAACAAAAAAGATTACAGTTTCCACTACGCGGAGTAGAGTCTCGGCAACGCGTAGTCGAGCCAACCAATAAGATCACGGTCTCCACTACGCGTAGTCGAGGCTCGGCAACGCGTTGTCGAGCTAACCAATAAGATTACAGTCTCCACTACGCGTTGCCGAGAAAATGTTCTTCTAGAACGCGTCGCCGAGCCTTGGCGATGCGTAGTGGAGAAACTATGCCTCCCATAGCATGTAGCCAAACTATCCAATCACTGATGCTCTTGTAAACTGTATTAGACCTGTTGGCTGTTTTAATATCAGTAATGATTGTAAGGACGTAAATGATTGGTTTGCTTTTCTTCAACCAAAAGGTGCCATTAGTTGCTCCACTACGCGTAGCCGAAGCTCGACTACGCATAGTGGAAAACATATTCTCGGCAACGCGTAGTGGAGACTGAAATCTGATTGGTTGGCCCGACTAAGCGTAGTGGAGGCTCGGCAAAGCGTAAGACCAATGCGTTATGGCCCTGTTGGCTTGCCATAGACGTGCCCTGCAGGTCAGACTGTCGTGACTGCTACTGACCTACATAGCAAATTGTCTATGCGTGGAACATACTTTAAAAATGAATCAAAATACTGAAAAGGGAATGTGTTTTTCAATGAGCAGAACCACTATCGATAATACGAATTCCTCAATGCTTTCAAGTCTGGTCTTTCATCATTTAGTTTCCTCGATAATATTGCTGCATACGCTTTTCTTGCTTCCTTTTCTGAAAATGTTGAAGTAGAACAATCTTTCAATTCATTCCAGTTGCCAAAAGGGTGTCGAATTTAACAGAGCCACTTGTCAGTATGTTGGACTCCAAAAGAGTGGGTGTATGCTCACGTTTTCATGAAGCAGCAACCGGACAATATTACATAAACCAGATATTCTTGTCACAGAAAGGTTTGGCACATGTAGGTATTACGGGACTAGCCACCAGATTGCACCAAATCAAATCGAATGAAACAGAATTGCAACAAATTGAAAGATTACATAAATTACAATGCTGGCATTCAGAAACAGGGCTTAGAAACTATTTACTAGTTACTTTTAATTATTACGTGTTCTTTTACTCCATGGTCATACCCTGTACCTCCAGTAAACACAATTTATGAAATATACTATTTTTCCATTAAAAGTATTTTCTTGGTTACCCCCTCACCCCCCCCCCCCCAAAATAATAACAACAAACAAACAAAGAGCAAAACCAAAACAAAACACAAAAGAGAGAGAGAGAGAGAGAGAAAGAGAGAAAAAAAGAGAGAGAGAGAGAGAGAAAGAGAGAGAGAGAGAGAGAGAGAGAGAGAGAGAGAGAGAGAGAGAGAGACCATTCCTATAAGTTTCAAATGGACTTGAGGATTTTTTTCATAATGGATTTCAACCACATCCAAGTTGAGAACAATAATTTCAAAGCAGCAGGATGGTTCGAATTTGTTATTATTGTTTTTGTGTTATACATATATTTCAAAACTACATCTATTTACGTTAATATTGGCTGTCTTTTTTAAAGGCAGCTGTATTCATTAAAACCAGGTGCCATATTTCTGTTTGGGTTGATTGCAATGACCTTTTGATTTTTCCTTTAAACAATCGGTTGCAAATGGAGGCAATATTGTAAAACGAAATTTTAAAATGCACGCACATCAAACCTAAATTGAAACAAATTATAGTATCCCTTTTGCCCTTTGATCTAATTATTTGACATATACACATCCCTAGAGAACAACTGGTTTAGTATATTCGATTCCATAAACTATAAATGTCCCGTGCAGCAAACAAAGTTATCAACACCTTTTTGGTCTCTGTCAGCAGCTATTTACAATAGAATTTTTTTCTTTTGGTTATTATGCTCCAGATATATGCGTATTGCGAAAACGATGCAGGCCTACTTTATTCTTTCGCTATAAAGTCAATTGACTGACACGTGAACAGGCTCAAAAAAGTGGCAGACATATTATGTCTCTTTTTATCTTTGCCGCAAGTGATAAATTTTGAGTTTAAAGTGTTTAGAACTTTTAGTTTTGAAAAAATGTTAAAGTGTGTAGTTTATGGAGAATATTTCAAAAGTTCAGAGGACTGGTATTAATCAACAGGCACATTTGATGGGTGTTCACCTGTCTCAAGTCAGAAGTAAAACCTATCTCTTCAAATTGGGATAAGAAGGTGCATGTTGATGTTTTGGTAATTATTAAATCTCTCTCTCTATCACTTTACTTAGCTCTTATTGTTGGGCTGAATTTTGTGAATATGGGTAATGCATTTCTAGACTATATTCCAAAGAAAAGTTTTGACTCAGCCATATGGTAATCGAAATCAAGTTGCACGTCATAATCCTTTTAACGACTTTCTTCTTCATATTTTTTTTTATGTTTGTACACTTTAAATGATATCAGGTCATTCATATATAATAAAAGTAACACAGAGATTGTGTTTCATACAATGGAGGGGGCGGGAGTCATATGGTATTTACATACTTACATACATACATACATACATACATACATACATACATACATACATACGGACCTACGTACGTACGTACGTACGTATATATATATATATATATATATATATATATATATATATATATATATATATATATATATATATATATATATATATATATATATACATTTGTCATCATTGACTCGCTTAAATGTGTTATACACGTTTCTGGTCCTAGAAAATTAATATTATGATCTCAATATTATAAGTATATGGTGATTGAATCAATAAATTGCACAAGACATATTCTCATTAATGATTTTAAAGTATAGCGTTGATATGATTACATTAGATTAAGCGAATGGAGGATATATCATATATGTTTTCACACATATCATTATGCTTCGTGTATTTCCAATAAATGCATTGAAAATACACCAACATGTTATGTCACTAAAACAGGTTCAACAGTTTGATATTTAAAACTTGATACAAAACTATTTTCTGTAAACTTGATTCTATAAAACATAGTTCTAGCATTATCTGTACTTACCAAGAGTACAGATTGGCATCCAACAGCAAAGGTCTGTCACAATGATTAAAACCATTTGTCGAAATACACGAATATTTTGTGATTTCCTTTTCCCTGCAGAGGCACTGGCTGTTTTGATAGATAAATACATCCAGCTGTAAGCTATTATAAGAATTACAGTGGCTAATGTTGGGATTGCCGAGAACGACAAAAAGGAATATAGCCAGCCGGTGTACTTCTCAGAAGTAATATGAAGTGGTAAGCACACCGTAGAACGTCCATAGTATTTCCCGATAAAGTGAGGATAATATATTAGAGGGAATATACCTATAGAAAAAGCTAGGAGCCAAGTTACAAGTGCCATAATAACAGCTCCTTTCTTTCTCAATCTGAAGCTACTGAATGGGAATACTATGGCGTGAAATATATTCAAGGTAATAACAAGAAGCATAAGCAGCGATCCAAGAGATGAAGTTGAGGCTGCTATACCTGCTAGGTTGCAGATAGGGGACGCACGCCATTTTGTGTCTTCTTCAATATAGCGCCCTCTGTATGCAAGATCAGCACTAGCTATAGTCAAAAGATATACACTCATGAGCATATCATCTGCTCCTAAGTTAGAAATCAAGAATGAATGAACTTGATTCTGTGCTGAGGAACTGGCTTGGAAACCAATCACAAGACAATTTCCAACAAACGACAAGATTCCCATTATCCACAGCAAAGTTCGCAAGGTTTCCCTAGCCATAAGATCAGAGCAACTTGAAAACACATCAGCTTCCGGCAGGCATTTTGTTACTGAACTTGGGGCTATGCAGCAAAACTAATAATAATAACTAACCAATATTCTTAAGTTTGTGAGCGTTGAGAACATTAATTTGTCAAAATGAATAATGTCGTTGCCAGACAAATCCAATTCCTCCAATAGGAATGAGTCATCAAATGCTTTAGCCTCAACAGTATGTATTTTGTCCCATTTCAAGTATAATTTCTTTAGGGATGATAATCCAAGAAACTGGTTATTTTTTAATGTTCCTAATACATGGTGAATGAGTTGTAAATGTTGCAATGAAGTTAACCCATTGAATGCACCTTCTTCGATCACAGAAAGAAAGGGGTTGTCTTCTATCTTTAAGATGTCAAGCCGACCTAGACCAAGAAATGTGTCCTTATGTAATTTCAGAAGATGATTATTACTGAGGTCAAGTTTACGGAGATTTATTGCATAGGTGAATATACCAGGCACCACTCTTGTTATATTATTATAGGACAAGTTCAACTCAAACAAGTACGAATATTTCCACATATCATCCAGCTCTGTAATGCTATTCTTTGTAAACACTATTCTCCTGGCATCTGCACCCATGCTCACAAGCAGTGACGAAGCATTCTGTGAATTTATGTTACTGCAGTTAAAATCGGCCCTTTTGCAGGAGCATTGTCTAGGGCACGTGATACTGCACAGCTCTTCGTCATCACCGAATGCGCAGTGTATAACTCCATCACACACCTGTTCCAAGATAATGCAATTTTTCTGCCTTTTACATCTGTACATGCCCTCACATTTGTAGTGATCTGTACATGTAATGCAAGAGAAAATGTATTTATATGAAGACAACCATACAATTAAAGTTGAATATTCACATGTATATCTTCTCTCTAAAGAAACAAAAAATCGCAAAACTTTAAACGGTATCAGCAACAACATTATTGCATATTGTTATTGTTAATTTTGTTACTCAGTGGACTTCACAACGACAAACCATGATAATGTTTGGGGACATGATTATAGATAAATGGCATGATGGGCTTTCAAAATTACGTTTAAAACCTAAAACAATCATGAACAGGGAGATACACAGTGAAAACTGTTCAGCGTTAGCCTCGAGCACTGATTTTGTAATATGTTTTGACGGAAATTGTAACTGTCTATTCTGCAAGTCAAATTTCATAAAGAACAAAGAGTTTCACAGTAACGATACTAACACAAAATTCAAATTATGGTACCCCCGATCGGATAATTTGGTTTAATCTTGTGACTCCACCAATATCATTTATTTGTTATCCTGCATCAAATGTAAAACACAATATGTGGGCCTAACTACTCAATCAGTTAAAAAGAGATTCAGTGGTCATAAAACTACAATTAAAAATCACAAGTTAAAGACTTTTTTGTGTAACCATTTCATTTCTGCGGAACATTCACATTTGGATTCCCGGATACAAATTATTGATCACATAGAGTCAAATTTGTTAGTCCAAGACAGTTATGTTTACACAAGGAAATTATTACCAATGGAAGATTTTTGGATCGAAACACTTAATTCAGCTTTTCCTTATGAACTCAATGACAGAATTTTAGGCTTCGGTGATGTTACGAATTTGGACTTTGCAACTCTTGACAGAAGTCACACACCTTTTCATAATAATCAGGCTGGTTTTCAAAGAAGAAGAAGAAGTTATGGAAAAAGAAAATCACGGAAAAACAGGAAATGTAGGAACATGGATACAAAAGACCTTGTCCAAAATTTACTACCAGCTTTCTCAAATGGCGTTGATCAATTACAAACAGCTCTTAAAGCATTATCATGTCAAGACTTAACAAGAGTGAATTAATATTTGGGTCTTACTGATTCAGAACACACATTTCCGCAATTTTTTTGTGAAACTGTGTATGCTTACACAACAACTATTTGGAAACCCTAATAAGGAAAAAATAGATTAAATGTTTTGCAGCATTCCTTTCAAACACAAAATCGTTGACTCACTAAACATTCAGTCCCTTTTCAAATTGAAATTTGTTCTTAACATGATTCCCAAGCAGTGCGAAAATAAAAGATCCCCCATCATTTCCTATAAATATGGCAACAATATTGGACAAAGTATCATGAATAACAAAAAAATTCTGGCTTCAATACTCTTGAGTGTATTGCAGCAAATCAAAATTGTGACTGTATGTCGAATAGTAAATATTCTAATTTTGTTGATGCATACCACAAACATGTATTTACAGGTAACTTTAATATAATACAAAATTCAGAAACAAAGAAATGATGAAAAAAGGTACAAAATCTCGGATATGTCCCAAGTTGAATATTGACAGTATTTTTCAGGATACATGTGATGCACTCGATTCCTACTGTATGAAATGGGCAAAGAAAGAAAAATGGAATTTCAGAAATTTGAAGGATGGTTATCAAACTTGAAAAGAGTCTTTAGAAATAGAATTTATCGTTATAAACCTCACATTAAGAATTTCAATACGGTTAATCTAAAACAGCCTAAGTTTCTAAAGCAGTCAAAGAACTACAAGATAGATTTGTAGTCACTAACATAGATTAGGCAGGTAACAACTTTGAGATCATCTACAAAAAATATTACCTGGTTGTTTTGAAAAAGGAACTTGGTATAAACAATATTTCAGACATAAGAGGAAATGACATAAATTACACGAACAATCCATTGATAACTTGATAGAGACAGTTAAAGATGAGAATAAAAGGAATTTTAATATCAAAATTTCTGAAGAGGACTCCTCTATTCCATTTTGTTTTGGATACCCAAATAACATAAGAACCCGTTTAAATTTAGATTCATAGCTGGTGCTTCAAAATGTAATACAAGGCAATTATCAAAAGAAGTAACATTGTGTTTGACTGCAATTAGGAATCATTTTCGTAAATAATGTAATGCAATTTCTAGAAACTGTGAAATAAATTGTTTTTGAAGTATTAACAATTCTTCCGAGTTTGTATCTAAAATCAAAGGTGTAAAGGCAAAAAGTAGCAAATGTTTTGATTTTTCTACACTGTACACAAATCTTCCGATAGATTAAGTCAAAGGTTCACTTTCAGAATTAATAAGCAAAATGTTTAAACATAATGGTAAACCATATACAAATATTAATTCATACACAAAGAAAGCATATTGGTCCCACAATAAATATTCAAAAAGTAACGTTAAATCTCACACTGTTGAAACTTTGATAGATGCTATAAAATTTCTCTGGGATAATACTTTTGTTTAATGCTGATCATTGGTTTTTCAACAAATAAAAGGCATTCCAATGGGTAGCAACTGCTTCCATTTACTGGCAGATTTATATTTAACCTGGCTGAATTTAAGTATCTGAATAAAAGGATGAAAAAGGACTTTCAAATGGCTACAAAATTATCAAACAACGCAAGATATATTGATGACATTGCTTGCGTAAATGTACAAAATTTCAGTAAAATTGCTAAAGAAATTTACCCAAAAGATATCCCTTTGGAGGGTACCAATTCAGATGGTTTCAGAGATGTGTTTTTGGACTTGGATATTCAGGTCACTAATGACAGGTTTTGTATTAAAGTCTATCACAAAATAGATGAGTTTAAATTTGAAATGGTTGATTATTCTCTCCCGGACAGCAATATTTCGTAAACCATTGGATATGATACGTTTTTACTGCAGATTTTGAGATTTGGTCGTATTTGTTCTAAATTTCAGGACTTTGCACCTAGAACCAAATTTATTTACAATAAACTTGAGTCAAGAGGATTCAAAGATGGACTTTTCATCAAATATTTCTACGAATTTTGCTGTAAATAACCTGAGATGGTTAGAAAGTTTGGCTACAATAATTTTAGAGATTTTAGACTTGCCTGTTTTGGTACTTAATTTTATCTTTTGGCATCATTCTGTTTTAATGTTCACCTTTCAGACATTTTAGGCTAGCTTGTTTTCTGTTAGGTCAGACCCCCAGGGGCTATAGGTAGCAAGCATCTACTGACGACAGTTACAAGCTTGCCTAATTGTGCTTGATATATGTTAAGAAATATTATATTTTCATTGCATTCTCTTGAATACAAATGACTTTCATTCTTTTCTGACTTCCCCTATAATTTAGCTGTTAAAATCCAAAGATTATCAGAAAGTTTGGCTGCAATAAGTTACATTTTTTAGATTTGTCTGTTTTTCTACTTAACTTCATCTTTTGGCATCATTCTTTTTTAATGTTCACCTTTCAGACATTTTAGGCAAGCTTGTTTTCTGTTAGGTCAAACCCCAAGGGGCTATAGGTAGCAAGCAGCTACTGACACCAGTTACAAGCTTGCCTAATTGTGCTTGATATCTGGTTAAGAAATATTGTTTTGATAACATGTTTTTGACATAAATGCTAATGACTTTCATTCTTTTCTGACATGCCTAAATGCACATGTACTCAAAGTTGACAGTATTTTCTCAAATGTCGCAAACCTGACACGTTACGTTGATACATTGACTCAGGGTAGCAGTTAAATAGAGCTTAATTGTTTGAGGAGTAGGTGTCATCACAGAGTTTGTTTTACATTTCTGGTGAAGGGTGTCCATTGTTGCAGTCCTTGTTGAGATTTCCCTTGGTTTGTACAGATGGTCTAGTTGCAACTGTTTATTTTACTATCACTGGGACTGAATATAAGGCCCGTGCTTGTTTCCACTTCAGTTATACACTGGCGGGTGGTTTAACTAGGATAAGCTGTCCAGCTAGAAAGGGTACATATTGGTTCACGGGTAAGTTAAATTGTTCTTATCTGAACCTGTACTATACAAATTAAGTAACTATGGTTTGTTTGACAGGTATTCTTCTTTCATAACGAAGCTCTGAATTTATAAGCAAAACTTCACATATTTAGCTAAGTCATCATTTGCCACGTTCATATTTATACTTTATTACGTGGGTTGTCTTTGCTGAATATTTAGCTTAGACAAAGAGCCGCTACTCAGAGAGACATGTACGGCTAAAAGACTCCGAAACATGTTGAGTAGTTATCCACTGAAGACCCTTTAATTCATTTGGGCTGATACAGCCTATGTCAAAATTTTACAGAGGACCGTGTGCAATATGGACAATAGTAATTCCATATGTATATAGGTTAGACAGGGACAGGTTAGCTTATGGAGAGTAAAGAGTTCGGACTGCGGAAGTGTTTCTGGGCAAAAAGACACAAATACAATACAGGCTACTAGTTGGCTGAGTAATGACACTAATCTAGATTAGGAGGATATGACAAATGCTTGTACAATGAAAAACCTAAACTCCAAGAAGGGATAAATGTTGAAAAACACTGATGAAATTCAGATAGAAAATCAGGCCAACCTACCGGCAATTATTGTGTTTTGTTTGGCCTAAATCTCAGCACAACCAAATGTTACTTCAGCAAAGATGAATTGTCAAATTTAATGTTAATGTCAGAGTTATATGTCCATATTGACTCACCACATCCAAACTCATCCTGTCTGATTGGGCAATCCCACTTTCCATCACATACTTTACTAACAGGCACACAATAGCTCCCTGGGCACTTGATGTAGGACTTAGGACAAACAAAAGTAGCTGGAATATAACAAAATTTGTAAAAGCTTTAATATGAACAATACAATCACGTATTTTGCTAAATACAAACATGTACCTTGTTGATTCATACAAAGGCATACCCATACTCAATTATTTTAAACCAGATGAATCTGTAAAAGTATCATACAAAAGAAGCAACAATACTGCAAATTCCTCATAGTTGTGAAAATAAAATTAAAACAACCAGATCCCGATCTGATTGTCCCTAAGCTTGATAACCGATCGATTCAGTTTGTGCATATCTAAACCAACACCTTGAGTAAACACCATTTTTATATTCGATGTAAGTTTCTTTTCTTTCTTTTTCCGTTCTCTTTGTTTTTTTTTTGTTTTTTTTTTTTTATTTTTTTTTTGTTTGTTTGTTTGTTTGTTTGTTTTTTAATTTGACCTTTCAACAGCCAATTAATTTTTTCAACAGGTCATCAATAGATAACCGAGAAGCTTGTTTTACTCAAACTTACCAGACACTTTTTGTGACGGCTGCACCCTACCTTCACCTTACATATGACAATAGAATCCTCTTGAATTTAAAGTGGGTTTTAAAGTGAGTTTATTGCAAACAGCTTAACAAAAGAAAAGGATAATGTAAGAAAAGCTTAAACTTATAATGACAAGAGTTGGTGAATTCTCGGAACTGATGTATGCACCAATATGCGGAACGTTTAGAAAAACGTGAAATTTCGGCTTAACCCCTGTAGAGTAGGGTTCCATATATTCTCATGAACCCAGAGGTGGTACACCAAATATAGCTCATTGCCCACGGCGAAGTAGAGAATGACTAGCACGAACTTCAGCTGATACGATGGTCCAACGAGAAAACTTGACCCAGTTTATACACGAAGAGAGAATCAATCAGACTATATTCTTAAATAGGTTGTTCTATCTCATATGACATCCTATGTTTTTACATAACTACTGCACTTAGAAACCAGATGCACAATCTCAACATTTTGTAGTCTGGATGTTGTGTCTGTATCCAAATATCGTTAAAATAATCTGAAAGTAGAGTAGTTATAACTGATTGTTGTATTATTCTTTCATTAAGTTCCTCACTCTGGATAGCGACAATCAAAACAACACAACCGCCCATGCGGCTCCCTACCTAATATATATTGCGCGAAGGGAAAGGGGAAGTATAATAACGAAATAATTTATGATTTAATGATGTCTGATACCCTTTGCGACTGTGAACTAGCTCCAAGCATACTCCCAAGCCATTGGTAGTTTGGTTTAGACATACTTTATCAAAAAATGACAGGACAGTACGGGACGCACGGACAATACTGAAGGGAACGGCCATAGGGACAGGACAGACAGAGTGACATCACATACTATCACTGATCTTTGATGGTCGCCACATAAATGAGCTGTACATACCACATCTATAAATATACACAAATTAATATGATGATTTCTTATTCAATCAATCTTTCATACTCGCTACAAAAACATTTACTGTGATCAGTACACATGTGCATTCTGAGTCTGAAGTTGTGTCACCTTTCACTCATTGTTTTAGCGCACACACATACGAGAAAACACTTTGAATTGGAAATATGTAGGTTCGACTGTAAGCTACCCTATACCTGATGGTTGAAAGCATGCAGCGTTGTCAATGTTATCATGAATTGCTGAGAAGCCTTCCAGGTTTTCCGAAGCTGAACAACTCGCACAGCCGTATAAAACTGTATAAAAAGTAAAGGCGGTGTATGGAGATATTAAGATGTGTTGTTTAGAGCATGGAACCATGCATCTGAAACATGATAAAAAGTGGCATAGTCAGCTAAGCCACGTGAGCAGTTTGTGTATCTTATACATCCATTTTGGACAGGTAAGAATCTAGTTGGCTAACTCATGAACGACTGTCATGTATGCTGTACAGCTGTGAATCGGTTACCAAAATTGTACAAGTTATCATGTCGCACGAGAGGCTGCATTATCTTGGCTTTGAAAACTGAAGTTGAAGGAAAACTCCACATATCTCAAGGTAGATTATTCCGCAGTTTGACTGTGGAAGGAAAAAGAATTTGTCGTAGCGGTCAGTGCAACGTTTGTAGTTTAGCAAATCATTCATTTTTCAAGTATTATAAGTAGGTTTATATAAGTCTGAAACAACATGGATAATGGAGCACAACTGATCTGAAGTGAGGCCATTCTCAAATTTATACAATGTTGTTAGTTATGATTTTTCCTGCTGTCTGGCTTATGAATGCCATCCTGTTTCCTCGCATAATTGTGCATTGCTAGTACCTATCATTGCACCTGTGACAATACGGGCTGCTTCTAGCTTAACACTGTTCATTTCTCTTTCATCTGTTACTGTATAACCACACCAAAGTGGACAAGCAGATTCAAAGATGAGTCTCACAACTGAAAAATGATCAGTTTCAAATGTTTTCCGTACAAAGTAAATTTAAGGCTTGTAAAGACAATAACCTGTTTAATAGCTTCATTAAGGATATCAGAAATATGATAAGTCCATCTTAGGTCAGAGCGTAAGGTCTTCCTGGACATTGTGCAAAACATGGGGGCGGGGGGGATTTTTAAAGAGAAATAACCATAGAATTAGTTTTTGATGCATTGAATATGACCAGCAGTCCTTAAACCAATAGTTGATACAAAAAAATACTGTTTCTGTCGCTTCACATGGGTTATCAATGTATAAAAACACACAAGTAATATCCGCAACAATGTAAATTTCTCCTTACCAGAATACCACAATATCATTGAAATGGGTATTTAAAACATAAGTAGCGCAAGTAGACTTCCTCATGGTACACCAGCCTGAATCTTATCCTAAGTAGCAGAATGTCAACTTTTTTTATAACGGTACTAAGATAATCGGAAAACCAGTCAAGTTAACTTCCAGATATGCCACGTTTTCGTAATTTATACAAGAAACCAGGATGCCAAACTTTATAAAACGCCTTGCTATATCAAAAAATAGTAAAGCATGTACTGATAAGTTAGATATTGATGCTTGTATTAGAGCAACTACAGAAGCAGCTTCCTTCAAACGCTTTGCACTTATGCCATCTGCACCTGATGCTTTTGACATGTCCAAACTGAGGAAGGTATTCAGGACTTCACCTTCAGTTATAGTTAAAGCGTCAAGCATAAAGACCGGGGTATCAGAATTTTGACTTTAAGCTTCTTGTTCTTAATTGTTTTTTTCAGTTAACGAAGTCAGCAAGTGTACCAGGGTAATTTGCACTTATGACAAATTTTGGATTCCTTTTGGATTTTACAGGCAGTCCCTCCACAAGAAACTGGGAAAAAGTGGCATTCCAGAATGAGGTTTATTCTACTTTTAGTTTGTAAAAATCAAAGATTTCAACGGGGAAATAGTTATAGGGGACGATCATATTGTTCAGTTTGCAAATTGGTCTAAAGTATGCTCGGGATAACACATGTCGCTCTGCAGAAACGCGGAAAGTACAATCACTACTGAGACATGCCTTAAAGCAAAAACAAAACGTTTCTTTCAGGACCACTACACTTTTCGAAATGGGAGGATAAATTAAATGGTATGACAAATTAGGCACAATCCCCACACTTACCCTCTATGTTTGGCTAAGTGTTATACCTATGTACTTGATATCTGGTTAATATTTTCATTGCATTCTTTTGACATAAATACAAAAGACTTCCATTCTTTTCTGACTTGCCCCATAATTCTACTGTTAACATCCAAAGATTATTAGAAAGTCTGGCTACAATAATCTACAGTTTTTAGACTTGTCTGTTTTGCTACTTAACTTTATCTTTTGGCATCTTTCTGTTTTAATATTCACTATCAGACATTTTAGGCTTACATGTTTTCCGTTAGGTAAACCCCCAGGTGCTACAGGTAGCAAGAAGCGGCCTACGACAGTTGCATGTTTGCCTAATTGTACTTAAAATCCTGTTAAGAAAAATTGTTTTGATAGCATGTTTTTGGCATAAATGCTAATGACTTCCATTCTTTTCTGACATGCCTAAATGCACATTTACTCACTATTAAAAAATTACTCAAAATTGACAGTATTTCCTTAAGTGTCACAAACCTGACACATTAAGTTGACACATTGACTCAGGGTTGGCAGTTAAATAGAGTTTAATTGTTTGAGGAGTAGGTGTCATCATGGAGTTTGTTTTACATCTCTGGTACAGGATGTACATTGTTGCAGTCCTTGTTAGGATTTCCCTTGGTCTGTACAGGTGGTCTAGCTGCAACTGTTTATTTTACAATCACTGGGACTGAATATAATGCCCCAGCTTGTTTCCACTTCAGTTAAACATTGGCGGATGGTTTAACTAGGAAAAGCTGTCCAGCTAGAAAGGGTACATTTTGGTTCAGGGGTAAGTCAAATTGTTCTTATCTGAACCTGTACCATGAAAATTTGGTAATTATGGTTTGTTTGACAGGTATTCTTCTTTGATGTGAAGCTCTGCATTTACAAGCAAAACTTCACATATTTAGCTAATTCATCAATTGCCATGTTCATATTTATTCATTATTATGCGGGTTGTCTTTGCTGAATATTTAGCTTAGGCAAGGAGCCGCTACTCAGAGAGACGTGTACGGGTAAAAGACTCCGAAACATGTTGAGTAGTTACCCGCTGAAGACCCTTTAATTTATTTGGGCTGATACAGCCTATGTCAAAATTTTACAGAGGAACGTGTGCAATATAGACAATAGTAATTCCATATATATACAGGTTAGACAGGGACAGGTTAGCTTATGGAGAGTAAAGAGTTCGAACTGCGGAATAGGATATTGACTACTAGGAAGTGTTTCTGGGCAAAAAGACACAAATACAATACCTATAAGAACATTCTCCTTTTCATTGAGGCAATGTATCTGTTTATAACTCCAAGCACACTTGCAAATGGTATTTCACTACTTTTTTTACATAGAAGAATAGCAGAGAAAAACAATGTTGCATCCAAAACAAGACTTAGTTTCTGTGCACTTAAACACCAGTAAATACTGCAGAATCTGTTAAAAATGTTCGAGGACTCAAAGCTAAAAACAAAGACATGTTTTGCTCATGGCAAAAGATATGAAATTTCGCACCAGTAATTGTTCAGTGAATAGTACCTGAACCCACACAAAAGAAAGAACTGACCTTTGTGCCAATTATGTGCAATTTTCAAATGTAACCTTTACAGTCCCTGGGAGTAATAAGGAAACAAAGCATTATTCAAGTTACATGTCTTTACAGTCATGATAAAAGGTTTCTCACCACACATCTCCAAATGTGATCCATCCCGACATCCTCTGTAGTTACCGAGGTAATCAATGTCATAGAGACAAACCAAGGAACTATTGATCCTATATGTTGCCGACTTGCACTGGAAACCAGATGATGAGCTTGTAGCACTACCTACAAATTCACGTATTGAAAAGCTTTTACCATCCAAAACTGGTGCAGCTGCACTTCATTTGTGGAGCTTTTTTTTATTTTTGCAAGTACATTTATGTTCACCCTAGAACAACACATTATGATTAGGTACATTATATTTGTATGTCCACATAATATAATATTTGTAAACTGAAGAAAAAATTAAGGCTAAACAGCGAAAGAAACTTCAAATTGTTATCTTGTTATCTAAGCTAAATATAGAGAACACAGGTCACATTTGTGTCACCTTTATGGACTTGGCGAAGTAGTTTGAGGGCAAAAATCATTTCGCTAGCGCCACACTTTGAATTTGTATATACATATATTAAATTAATGTTTTAGGAATCTTTTTGTTTTTCAGTTCTTGAATAATAAATCTGGGTCAGAAAGATAAAGATTCTTGGTTTTTAATTTTCTGCATGTTATTATGCTGGATGCATACGAAAATGTTCGCAAGAAGATCTGTGCTGATACGTAATTGCTCCAGTTACTGTACTAAAATTTTAAAATAAAGAACTTAAATGATATTTATTTGGAAGAGGCAGATTTTCATGAACTTTTCCGATAAAAGCGTGTTCCATTTTAAATAATAATTGCATTGTTTCACGTCCAAGAACCGAAAGTTATACGTAAGAAATCTGTATCTCCACCTCTGTCTGTTTGGACCTCCATGTACGCGTTATTGTAGATCTGTGTTAATTGGGAAAAGAGTAGTTGCGATAGTTAGTTTTTCAAGCCTATCGGATAGACAAAATTCATGGAATAATAAAAAAAATGTTCCAACTACGAGGTTCAAATTTGTGAAACATGACTATATTTAGCCATCCTTCAAAACGCACGTGAGCATCATGAGCATACGATTTAGAAACTGCTGAAAAGCACATAAAAATCGGAACACAAGTATTCCACATTGAGGTAGGACATCATATGTCTGCCCCTTTGTTGTAAAGGGTGTCCAACCAATGTAATATGGTGTAGTTCATATAAATTCCCCCTGTTCTTTCATTGTGGAAAGTGTTACCCTCTCAGATGAAATGGAAGACTGGTACACATGACAGTAAGTAATAAGGTTGTCTCCATGTCCAAGTAACAAACAATATTTAGGGTTTCTACTTCATCTCATACACATGAAACAAATTTGGGTCGTTCGTAAAAAATACTTTGAGAAAAGAATATAACCCTTAATATGGTGGCATATGATACTTAGGTAATCTTTTTACAATTCTAAATGTGATTAATTGAAATGTTTACATTTTTCAAAGTCTTAGCTGGTCTGTATTTTAGGTGAGGCCTTATGTACAATAGTCTCCGTCCTTGGCAGTAATGAACGCTTCGACATTTTTTTTTGTACTGTTCCGTTAGCTCAAGTATGTGTCGATGAAATGTAACTGCATATTTTGTAAATCATGTGCAACTTTTCGCCGCTAGATAGTGCAACAGGCGAAAAATTCTTTATAAACCTATGTGCGTGGACACAGAAATATGTTTACATCACCGTTTCAGTAATTAGCAAGAATGAAGGGATATTCTACCTATGGAAATGCATGTTTCAAAGTCTTCGTCCTCAGGTGGGTCACTTGGGCAACTGGCTATGCCATCACACATGTATCTTCTTGGAAGAAATGAACCGTCGTAACAATTGAATGCAACAGCAAGGTCATATTTGTCTGAAAAAATTAAAACACACTATGTGGTTATACATGCACAATTGTCTTCGTATTCCTTTGTAGTGCCATGCTACGTACTTCTTACCAAGAAATGATAATAGTGCCACCTTTTGCATCTATTGTATTATAACAGCAACGCAAATCAATGTACATCTACGTTGCATTCATTGCTGTATGCATTGCGGTAAACAGATTTTGGTAGTTTATTTGGCAGTGGACGGCAACAAAAGAAAAACCTGACATCCCTCTGCATACTGGGACAAAATTGTTTCCTAAGAGAGGTTTGCGGTTAAAATAATGACACGGGAAGCGCCAAAGAGCTTACTATACTGATAGTTGTCAGCTAGAAGTCCCATGCAGTCAGTTCAATGTAAGTGTATTATAGTGCGTGAATCTTTAATTCGAATATAACATTGTTTTTCATTAACCCAACAATTAAATTAAAGTAAAGTTAGTAAACAATATTGTTCTGTAAAGTGTTCTGGCTGGTTTAATTACCTAAGGATGGCTCAGCTGCACGTTGCACTGACAACTAACTTACCACACTTCTCATCAGACCCGTCTAAGCAGTCCATTTCAAAATCACACCTCTTAGATCCTGGAATACACATCCCGTTGGCACAACGATATTCCGACGCATTACACGTTAGGTAAACTTTAACGAAATAAAAACGCGGAATCTAATGAAATTTGCACACAGCAACCATATTTGGAATCCCTCGATTTTGTTTACTGGCCATATTATGCATAAAGGGACGGTCGGGGGGAGGGGTCTATTTGTGTCAGATATGCGTTTCATAGGAACTCGACAAAACAAGCGATTCTTGCCCTTTTAATCGAAAAAATATGTTGTTAACATTGAGGAAGTGAAACATATGTTTACAAACAGACATACATGTATATACACACCTACATACATCGTCATTTAATGAATAAGCAGACAGAGAGACAGACAGCCAGAGAGATAGATGGATACATACATACATACATACATACATACATACATACATACATACATACATACATACATACATACATACATACATAGAATATATGGAAGAGAAACGAACTGACGTTGCAAGTTATATTTAACACATGCACAGTCAAAATAGGGCAGTGCAGTGAGTGAAATGCATAGCATGTTGATACTGACACTACATCGCACT
This sequence comes from Hermodice carunculata, assembly GCA_964020975.1. NCBI lineage: Eukaryota > Metazoa > Annelida > Polychaeta > Eunicida > Amphinomidae > Hermodice > Hermodice carunculata. The sequence continues at coordinate 68,254 of CAXHWN010002465.1, read as the reverse complement.
GGGTGCACGGTTGGTGCAGCTGCAACACGTCCGCCTTTCACCTCTGCGGCCCGGGTTCGATTCACGGCCGGGAAAACAAGTGGACAGAGTTCCTACTACCCTGACTGTGCATGGTGTTTTTTTCCCGAGTCTTTCGATTTCCTCCACCGAACAAGCAGGTAAAAAGTATACGCTACCATCTGTGCCATGGACAGTCATTAATATCGGCTTGGCCTGTTTCGCAATCCATGTAAAAGATATGGGTCCTTACTTTTACTACTGACATTACATAAAACGGCAAGGTGCGCAGTAGGTGATAAAATGCATTTGCGCTTAATTACAAAGGATTATTTCTAATAACCAAAAAGAAATCGTCTACCTTCGATTATCTTTGAAGTCATAGATGGAAATAAATACTGAAAAAAAAGCAGTTTATCGGTTACTCCTGCTGGAGGTCGGTGACTAAGGGAATACATCGAAGGGTCAATGATTATACATCTACAACATTCAATACCGCATTCATTTTTGCCAAAACAGAAAAATCAGTTTATACATGTAATGTAACTCACTGCAGCCATTCTCGTCAGCATTATTTCCACAGTTACGGTTGTAGTCACAGTATAAAGATATGTGAATGTAACTTCCATCCCCACAAGAAAAATCTAATGAACCTGTGAAACCATTGAATATTGCCATTTAAGTGTCAGTCATTATCATTTCATCACTCGGACACAGTATCATGCATCACAACTGAAGGTTCCCTCGCTGATACAAAAAGCAAGGTGCACTGCTTTTTCTTCACTTATTTTTAATATCGACTGCACATAGGTTTTGAATGATTTAGATGGTTTACAATCATAATAAATAGATTCATTTCTATGAAAACATGGTTAAATATATCGTGATTTGCATATTTATCGCTCCCACGCAGTGTCAGAGAGCAAATGGGATTTAAGTGATAAATGTTATCTTAATAAATATAACAGCTGATGGTTTTTTGCCTGATTACGCTATTCACCATTCTGAAGATTATAACTGAGGCATGAACGAGAGACTGGAAAATCACTATAGATACCTATACTTTGGCAGTTCAACTCATCAGATCCATCATGGCAATCCATATAGTTATTGCACAAGTATGAATCCCATATGCACTCCCCTGAGCCACACGTGTACATGAAATCCAAGCAATCTCTCTTTTCCGTGGATACTATAGTTGTGTTGCTATACAGACCTATGACATCCATATGTGAATGTGAGACTTGAATAAGAGTAAGCACTGAGATATATGAATATTGATGTTGCAACGGACACTGGCTTTATTTTTTTTAAATGATACTGCTAACAATAGTGCATTGTTACATGCTTCATGGAGTTAGCTATATTTATGAAGAGCACATACATTCGTTATTACCACAAAAAACAAAAAACAAAAAACAAAAAACAAAAAAACAACCCCCCCCCCCAAACAAATATCGATTTCAGCGATGCAAAAATCATAGTCTGCATTCCCAGTTTGTGTAAAAACATTCAAGCTACATTAAGAGCGTCACCCGAAAACTTTGTTGCAGGTGCTAATAACATGAAATGTTTGAATTAACTAAATTTGTATCAAATTCGCAGAAGTATGTTGCCTTAAATGTTTTCTTGCAGGATATAGAGTGCCAGCCATTATCGTCCATAACCACACACCTACTACCTGGTAATGCATCTGGTTCCCAGTTTACTTTTTTCACCAACAAATGCGAGTTTGCCCAGTCAGTGAAAATGTAAGGTTTGCCATCAGACCATCGCATCATTGTATGCTTTTTCAATGCTGACAAGCCTGTTTGTAAAGGCAAAATAGCACCATTTTATAGATGGACCTTTTGAAAATGTAATGATAAAATTAAATAAAATTTTTGTTCATTAACAATCACTTTCTCTCATAAATTATTACCATATAGAATATCACTCTGTGTCGTATTTCTTAATTCACCTCTTTCACTCTAGGCCTACAATATGAATTCTAGTGGCTCTGTGTGCACATATACATGTTGATGGCACGGTAGAAAGCATGATTCTTGCCATACACTGGTATTGATCTCACAGATATGTGCGAATTGCAGGCACAAACAAAAAAGAGACAGACACCCCCACATGTTATATAAATAGATTCATAGATATTTACAAAGCGAAAACTCATGTTTTGGGGAGAGAACATAAAGTCATTCAAGTTGTTGCTCAGCATAGCATTATGCAGCTTATGGGTGGCAGTTTTCTAATATGTCCGTTTTTTGCAAACGTGTGTGTGTGTGTGTGTCTGTGTGTCTGCTTGTGGAGGGGTTATGGCAAAATGTGCAAATCTGAGGGCAAGATACTATGTTTGTTCTTCCGGATTTGGCTCATATCACTTTCATCTCACCTATGAAGATGATTTTGTTTCCGGCAAATACTTTGAAAGAATTATACTCCTCAATATCTCCAATAGAAGCTAGGTAGCCTCCCATGCTGAAGCAATCAGACGCTGCTCCTGACCAATCTATTTTCTTCTCTTCTGAATATCGCATATAGTACCAACTGTTTTTGAAGGTAAACCAGTGTGGATTGTACCCTGGAAGTGGAATCAGTGTAGCTTTACTCAAAATGTGAATAAGTGGAAGCAGATTAAAACACATTTTATAAAACCAGCATTTGTCCCTGCCAAACTAAAGTTTATGCAAGTTTTATGTGTGTGTGTGTGTGTGTGTGGATGTGTGTTTAATGTGTCACCTACAAAATGGCAACAAATGCTTCAATTTTCAGTGGTATAAATAATGACAAACAGGCAGAAATATTCAAAGTGGAGCTGCAAATATCTTATGAAAGAAAGGGTAAGGACTTATATTCTGCCATTTTTATCCTTGCAGTTCTATTTACGTCTGTATGTCCCAGCGTCTGTCTATCTATCTATCTATCTATCTATCTATCTATCTATCTATCTATCTATCTATCTATCTATCTATCTATCTGTCTGTCTGTCTGTCTGTCTGTCTGTCTGTCTGTCTGGGTGTCTGTTTCTCTGTCTGTCTGTGTCCAGCAAGGTATTAACTCAAGAAGTCAAAGTAAAACTTACGACATGGCGATAATTCGCAGTACTCCCATCGATATCTGCTGTCTGATGTGTAACACCATGGTCCACCTTCCCTATTATCAGGATTTCTACAAAAGTTGGATGCCTTCTTTAACGATTTATCACGTTTAAAACGATGACGGTGAGGGGACTGCAAATCCCATTTTTGACAAGTCCGTCCATGTTTTGTTGTATTGAGCTTGCCTGTGTATTCCTGGCCGGTTGGTGTTTGTAAACATTCTTTCCGGAGAAAAGATACATTTTTTATGTTTATAAGGCGAATTATTTAAATGTATTTTGTTGTACAATGGATAAGCGCATCATGCACGGATCTCGGCATAAGAAAACATGCTTCATCATTTGCAATATCTGTTAACTTGATATATATTTAATTTCAAACGTTAAATTCAATTTACAAAGATGAATGTTAGAATTTTATCTCTGAAGGCATGTGCAAAAACTGTTGTAAATTTCAAATTGTAACACTCGATAACATAAGGTCAGAGAATATGGAACGTTAAACAAGAGGACAGTTTTTTGAAAGTCCTCCTGAGCTGACCTTGGATGCACTGACTGAAGCGATCTTGTTACCTTTGGAATAATATGAAGCTGATCTTTGATTCATCCAATCATCACTGTTCATCGGTCTTCAATCCTATGTTTAGGACTCGGCAAGTTTGTACTGATAGTGTAATAATCCTTATTACAAAGATATTTGCAAATATGCAGTTATGTCAGTTTCACATTTCAAGCTCACTTACGGTCAAAAAGAACAACACTAAAAGCACTCCTGTAGGTACATCTTTATTAGTGCTAAATACTACTCATTGCCTTGGGGTCCATTACTACCAAGATATAACATACATACACAGCTCCTTATTCCATCGTTTTAGCGGCAAACGTCAATCGCAGGAATTCAAAGCAGCACCAACTTGTATTAAAAATGGTATGATATCACCTGATTTATTGAGTCTTAACTAGCACAAAAACTATCTTTGGCATTCAAAGCAACAGTTGAAACTAAGTTACAAACATTTCAATTCAAAATAATACACAGAATCATTGCTAAGTCATGGCTATATAAGATGGTAATTACAGAGAGAGAAAATTGTGAAAAAAACGTGAATGTTAAAGGGACCATTGTACGTAAGTTTTTCAAATGCCTAGCTCCGAAAGAGTTCTGGAATCAACTAAAAGGTTCCTGGGAAACCGGTCTTAATGAAAATATTGTAATTAACAAAGAAAATATTGCATTTAGTTATTATACTGAACCCCCAAGATTGCCTTGAATTTGTGTATATTGTACGGGAAATATTATATACATGTCGAGAAAAACAAATCTGAAAACATCAATTTTGTTGACTTTTTACACCTATTGAAAAGGAAAAAATTGTAGTGTATAAAGACACAAATGCAGTCAATGGTAAATTGCAGCAATTTTGTATAAATTAGAGCGCTTAATTGGATGCAGTTTGTTAGGAAAGCACGGCAATGACCTTTAGTAATTCATCTTGAGTACAATTGATACATGAATGGACAAATGGAACACCAAATTCTATGACAAGGCAATCCCTGATATGATGTTGCCAAGCTTGGACACATAGATTCAGAGGAGGCATGATTCGAGAAAACAGCTGACACCCCAAATGTCTTGAGAAAAAAATCCCAGCACCACGTGTAGAACACATTTAATTCTATGTGCTCCTAGACGTATCCCTATGCAGTTCCAAACCATTTGGCCAAGTTGTTTCAAACAAATAAATTTGTCAATGGTCGATGACAGGCACAGGCATCGAAGATGGATGGGCTACGAACGCCTACCATAATACCTGAACTGATTGACGAGTCCGTTGTGTTCATGTGGTGGATCTTTTGTCCGTTGGCATTTCTGTCTCCTGTCGCTACTGGTGGCAAAGGAGGACTACCTTATATGTGGTGTTCATTTGTAAATTCAAATCTATCATCCTGCAGACCTAATCGATATAACGAATATACTATCTTAATCTTGACAGTGTTTTTAGAGTCGAGAGCAAAATGTGAACTAAAGTTCCAAGGTCCCATAGAATCTAAAAATGTTAAAATTAACAAGAGCTGTTTAATTTAGTAGTCATGTTATACAGAGAACACTCGATCAATTTGACATGAACCCCTGCAACTGATGTATAAGGCTTTTTCTGGCATGGTGACTGGCTTGATCATTCAGTTATAGAGAACCGACCTGTGCTGGGAAAAGTCAAACACACTGTCATCACTATTATTTTCTACTGAGGATTGAGTTCCACCAATGGAGAAGCCCCAGAGAAGCTCTAAACACATTAAACATTCGTTGGGCATATCCCTAAATTCTACAGCAAAAGTAATTTCTTTAATGGCGGTTTTCTTTTTGGTGCTGCTGGATCTGTATAAAAACGTTGTCAATATAGATGTCAAAGCTAAAATAACAGACGCTCCAGAAGTGTCGTGACAGCTGACATGAACAACAGGTGTAACTCAAAACAAATATTTCCTTAAGAGAGCACGAAACAAGCTTACAGTCGGGTGCTCTAATGGTTAATGACCCTTCCGGGCATGTGTCTCATCCGACAGACAATAAAAACTGTATCTGTTCCACCGATAGTGACCTGAGATAAAGGTCATATGGCATTGTGACAGCGAGGGTAATCTACAAATTCGAAAGTCGTCTCCCTTCAACTTCTAACCTGACCTGTGCCATGGTTTTACATTGAGATTAAAACGCTCATGAAAGATCAAAGAGAACTTATTAAACTAGTCATAGACACACAGGGGAGCTACTTAAAGCTGTTTAGTAAAAATAAGTTCAAGTCTTCAAATGATAAATGTCAATTGCAGAAGAGAAGAAGTAAAAAACTACTGCCCAAAGTAATATTTGTCTTAGTTACAATTTGACTCAAGTTATTTATGATTTATGTAGGCAACATAGGGTTGTTAAGGTTGAAAGTGAGGATAATGGAAAAACTGAAGGAAGAAAAGAATGTAAGCAACAACTTAGCAGCGGATCACTGTCCAAAGTAGCCAAGCCACAGGTAAGTAGGTCGGCCACCTCAGGATAAAGGCCCAGCCAGGGTCTACGGGACTCTGCACAGTAGCGTTCTGCCCCCTGATTATTCAAGTTAATCAGTGTTCCAGCTCTCTGAAACCGTTACATTGAGATTAGTTTTGGCAGGATCATTGCCTCACTCTACACAACCTCTATCTCCTCTGTTTTTTGTTTTTTTTTTTTTATTTTGTAGATCAAATAAGAGTACTCTACTCGTTTCAGCTGTATGGTCCAGTCAAAGCAATGTGAGACCACATTAATCGTTCTGTCTTCTGTTGGTTACAGTGGTGTGCATTCACATTGCTTCTTTCTGATGCTGCTCCGGTCCTAATGTCATGACAACTCATGACATTCTCGGCAGAGTATTGCAACCCAAGTTAACTTTTAATAAATGACGTTTATTCAACCGCATGACATGTACCAGGGTTTTTGGTGTGTACCTTAGGTCAAGTGCTTAATCTAGAGCCATGCACCATCACAGGGTGGATGGGATATTAGTTTCCTTTTCAAGAATACACTTCAGTAGCTTTACTGAAACTAGACCACTTTCCAAGGCGACATCTATGTTCGAATATCATAATCAAATACTTTTGTGAGGTGTCTTTCTCACTGAAACCTTCAAAACAAGTAATAAGTATGGCAATTTATGCGATTATAGGCAGCAGACAACAACAAATCAGGTTCCTGTATTTTAATCTTTGACCACTATTAGTATCAGTACTACCAACGGCTCCATCAAGCAAATGATAATGAGCTTGTTATTTTTATGAGGGTAGTAACATTTATCTGTCCAAAAGAAACTATGATTTGCGTTTCAAATGCTCTAAATTTGTATCAACAGTATCAAAATCACCTTCTGGGGATTCCATGCTTTAGTCATCACGATGTTCTAGATACCAAGATTAAATAAATATATTAAAAGTAAACTTACTGGTCACTTACCTTTATATGTTTGATCAACGTGACAGAATAACATAAACTTATATGTATTTTCCTTTATATACGTTTGTTCAATTGTGTATAATTTACAATAAAAATGTAAAAGAACTAATGGACCGTAAAGGTAGCTACCATACAGGGACGTCTTACTATTGAATAGCATTCTAGGACGTCGGGACCAACTTGCAAGTAGACAGTGATTTGCTCTGGAAGCCACCTTTTCTGAACTATCTGGGAGCAGATAGTGCTTAGGCAGACTGCCGGTCTACCTAGTGGATGTGACCACCTGAGAGCAACTGGTTGGGCGGTATATTGGCTGACCAAGGACTAACCTGTGCGGGTGATATTACAGAAGTCAGCCACTCTGCTTATTAGGTGTTGTCAAAGGCAAAGCCTACAATAGGACTCCATGTAAAAGTGTTGGGAAAGTCTACATTTCAGCAGCATCACTCTGTAGTCAGTGAAGTGTATTTATAGGACTAGACTATTTCTTGCAGTACAGCTGGACAAAGTAATGCCAGGTGTATAAAAATACCTTTATATTTTCATGCACTCATAAAACAGTTTGTGCTTAAATCATATGATCGTTTTCAATTTAGATAAGTCAAGACCTTAAATTATTTCATAGCACCAGGTAGTATTAGGAGGCATTCGAAAACATGTTGCTCTAATTAGTCATTTTTCTTCATATGCAGTGGTTAACTACCAATTTGTGTATGTGATTTTGACTTGAACCCTGAAAAAATGTGTTCACACCTAACTGATTCTTTTATTGACATGTTGTGTTCAGATATGATTTCAGACTGTCATATTCCCATATCTGTTACAAATATATATATAGTGTTGGCAGTTTGGAATATGAAATGCACTACCCTGTAGTTCAAAAGATACCCAGGGTATCATTATTATATTTATGAGCTGAGACAAGGCAAATGGCCATTAAGTCTGAGAGGCTGATGTCCGACCGGTTTCGTTGAATTATTCAACTCGTCAGGCGTGGTTAGGAAGACTGTCTTAGTCCTTATATACCAATTTGGAGTTACGCTCGTTGTTACGTTACACACGCGTATTGTGTTTCCGTTGTAAGCGTGATTGGCCATGATTGACTGATTATGTCGTCATGATCATCTTCAAATCAGACTTATGTCTGAATTAAAAAAATCAGGATCTCCCAAATAAGGAAATCCGATCTGGGACTTAACTAGGGTTAGTTAGTGCCGTTTTTTTATTGGGCTGGGTCAAATCAGGACAACTGGATGATTGTGCTGATGCCCTGAATAGGGACTAAGAAATGTATGGGTAACAATTTCTTGGTTAAGAAAATGAATTTGCAGTGTTCCATTCCTAACTTCACAAAGATATGTGGAATTTATCCTGGCTTATTGTATTTATGGCCAATACAAAGCCATACAGCTGGCCCCTAAAATTTATATGCTGCCTGACAACATTGCAACCTTCTGATTTGGCCATTACCTGCAGGGTCACTGCTTCATACTTAGGTTACTATATTTTAATTAAATTACCTCCTTCTCACTTTCTGTGGTAATGGTTGTGTACTGGTGCATACGATGGGAAGTTTTTGAATGACAAATGACTGTTTAAGGAAAAGTTTTATTCAAGGTTTGCTTTGAGCCATTTCACAGGAAAATATTAAATATCAATTACCTGCGTCGCACTGAGGTATATCACAAAAGTCCACGCGGATCCTTCTCTCTGTGGTAAAGCACCAGGGACCAGCATCTTCGTTTGGATTACGACAGTAGTTTGAAGCTGCCTGTGGATTGAAATTATCGTTCGGAAATGAGCTCCCTGCAAATGTGTGGCTATGAGGGTGGGTAGCGTCCCATCTTTGACATGACTTTCCACTTCCAGTGTGATTCATAACGCCATTATAGTCTAATCCCTTTGTAGTTAACAAACATTCTGGAAGTATATGAGACAGCATGGATTGGACTTCTTACAACGTTTTAATATCGAACGAAAGAAAGTTGTGCCGCCCTCAGCTGGCCATTTTCTAAATTACAAATTAACATGTATTACCAGTAAAACCCGGATATAGCAGGTGCTTGGTGACTCTTTCCCTCATTTCGTCATTTATTATTTACAAGCCATGGTGCACGATATGCTTATGTGTGTTCCTGTTTCTGTAACATCCAGGTGAAAAAGCCAACATTTGCTGTATAGTTTTGATACATACTGTGGTGCTAACTAAATTTTTGAAGCTGAAGTCAAACCTTAAACTAAGGTGTTAAGGTTAAGCCATGAAATTTTCATATTCTTAGTCATTGTCCTTGCACCCGACCAATGCGAGCAATGTTCAATTGTGCATAAAAGTGCTAGCCGGTAGAATGATTACGTGGGAGGTGTAATTGATGCATTCATTTTAATCAGTGAATCATAAATCATATACTTCAAGCAAAAATGGTTGTTTCTCATATTTTTGTAATTTTCAGGTAATTGTATGCAATTTAATATTTTGAGAGAGCTCTGAAAATGATTAGAATATGTCTTATTCATATATTGACTATAATATGTTTTACTTTAAAGAAGCCTTGATAACGTTTGTATTTTCCACATAGTCATCCATTTTGCCTCGAACCAGTCGTCTCAAGCTTTGAAATAATCTTCATTAACTACAGACTAAAGTGTTCCAAAACATATAGGCCTAAGCACTCAAAATCCAAATTCTATTACTTTTGCAAAAAATGAAAAAGAGAGACTTGATAGGCCTTTCACCTATTAGTTCTCCTAACTTGTTGGTCAGCTAAGTTTACAGAAAAAGGGAAAGTACAAAATAGGCCTACATCATTTTTTGTGATATGTATGAATCAGGGGCAAAAAAGACATACTGTTCCTCCATTTTAACTATGAGTCGGAGAACACAGCCCATAGCACAACAAACCCAAGAATGGCAGCAAAGAGATTCAAGAGTTACCAAAGCATCAACATTCATCTTCCAATAACAATGTGAAGAAACAAATTTCACTCCTGACTTGAGACAGGATGTCATCCATAAAAGGCAACTGGTGGTTTAAAGTTGTTCAGGGGTTGTTAGTGTTTTTTAAAATATGAATATTTTTCATACTGTCTGTGATTATCTGGAAAAAAATCTTGCTGATAAGTTTATGATACAAGTAAAGATTTGATGCTTTACTGTTGCAAATGTTGACAAATAAAAATCTTATTTGCATTAAAGTGCATCTCAAGCTTAATAATGGAGTTTTGTGCAAAGCAGTGGCCATGTGCGCCCTGCAGTGGTGAGCTGCTGAGCACACGGCTGAAGTGTGCGATCTATTTTTGCTAGTATCTGTCAGGCTTCTGCCAATTTAATGAATCTGCTTTGATCATTTACTGTTTGATTCCTTGAAACATCTATATCGTACGCATTATGCATGAGATTTGAGACCTATTGAATGGGTTTCAGTGGCTGTATTTCCCGTCTGTATGGTATTCCGAGGTCAGGCATGCTTTGACTGGTAGCTTACCATACGTATTATGTTATGAGTACTAATTTTTTTCTTGTCTGCCTATAACTAAGCGTACAGAAGCTTTGGTTGTAAACCAATCTGTTTCGCTGGTATACTTCATTGGTTGCTTGATCCCATACATTGGGGTCACTTGCTTTACTTTTTATTTCACGTTTTTACACAAACAGTATGAATTTCTTCCTCTTTGTATCATGAAAGCTATTTCACATCGACATTTATTTAAATTTCATAACATATTCTTCATTCCACCCCAGAACAAGACAAAGTCAACAGCTTTCCTGGGTGCATTCTGGGCACTTAGTGCCCAGAATGCACCCAGGAAAGCTGTTGACTTACTCCATACAAGCCTAAATGGTCTCTCATTCAATTTTTATTCAAAATTTTTACAAATTGCGCAAGATTTGTCAAAATCAGATAAGCAGACGACATTAACTATTGGGCGGGAAAAGACGGGATCAGTATGGAATGAGTAAAGCACTCTAAACACACGGGACTGTTTTTAAAGAAAACCACGGTTAGAGCTTGATATACTACTACTTACAGATGCAAAGACAACTAAAGTATATAAATTTGGGTCAGTAAAATCATGAACAATACATAGGTGCAAAGATTTATAATTGTCCTTGTCTCATTGAAACCTAAACATTGTGATTATGAAATGATGGGGTTAATGCTGTTTTTGTCTGTTTCCTCTATGAAACAAATGATAAAACAATTAAATGGTTTCAATTGATTCCTAAAAATATTATTGTAAAACATCTGCCATAATTTTGATATCCTGTTTTATATAGGAAATAAAGCTTTGTAAAGTTAAAAAAGATCCGTATTTCTCGCGTTTTTCTTTGGCAAGGATGTTTTTCAACTTTGCAGAGCGACATTTTATAAACTAACAAAATATCCAAACAAATGAGACAACAGTTTTAGGATGATATAATTAGGAGCCAAACCAAACGATTTTTACAGTTTTGCCATTTGATTTGGAAGAGAAATAAACTTAAACATCATATAAACTGCCCATTTAAGTATCACTGTGTTTGTTTAACAATTAGGCTGGCACAAGCGTTGATCTCTGCACCAATCTGTAGTCCATAACCATACCAGCCCATAAACATATATTTTTGCTACCATTGCATCAATAACCTGTACAGTAGAGAGCTGTACAGTTGGTTTTCTTCATAAATAGACCTATATATTCAGAGTTTTTAAGCTCTTTATTATTTGTATTAGCGTGCACATTGATTATTCTTTATTTGCGAAAATACAGGAAAAATTAAAAGGCTTGTTAATAACGTAATACACACGTCACACCCCAGTGGCCTTTCCTGATGTCCTGCAAGGGTGTTGGTATTTGACAATGAAATACACTAGGAAGACGTACATAATCCCTTAAAACTGCCTAAAGAAACCAGAGATACACAGTCTATGAAAAATGTCGAAAAGTTGGTTTCTCAGTCACACTTGGTGCTTCACATACATTTATTTTGATTCAGTGGTGGAATGCAAGTTTCATTCAAATTTATCAACGTTTAATGAACTTTCTGTTCTTTTTCCTGTTCTTTTATAAATTCCACGCACATACGTTATTGATTGGCCACCTAATTGTCCAGTTTGTTTTGGGAGAAATTTCAGAAGTCTTGATTCAGCGAAAAAAGCAAACATTCATAACATTATTTGCATTGCAGATTTGAATTCGGATTTTAGGACCCCTTCTGGTTCCAAGCCTAATCAATCTGTGCATTCCTATTTTCTATCTTTGCATATCAATGAGCCTACCGTTATTCCTGAACATTCCACGTCATGTTTGTATCCAATGTTGTCGCATATTCTTGTTTATTTACAAGAAATCTGCGTGCCTCCTCCAATTTCTAATTTCGACCAGACTATTGTAAGGGCTAATTTATATTCCCGGCGGAAAAAAGATCCATCATTCAAGCGACATATATTGGAATACGGTAAAGCATATTTAAAAATCTTCAGAACTTCGCTTTGTTGTGTAGACTGGAATTGTTGTTTTTATACAGAAGGTGTTGAAGTGTGCTGTAATTCTTTGACTGCATAAATTATGAATACAGCCAAACAGTGTATCACTGATAAAGATATTGAGCTGAGATCATCTGACCTGCCCTGGTATAATTCAAAGTTGGGCTGTCTTAAATTGAAATCAAAGAGTAAATACAACAGGGCTAATACCGGCGGTTTTGAATGCGTGGAATTCTTTCTGTGAAAGCCGTAATAAGTACCAGCAGAAACTGAAATTAGCCAAAGAGGTCTATATTAACAAGTTGCATAAAGATTTAGGTAATTCTTCACGTAAAAATACTGTTGGTAGCGTGCTGTTATTTTTTTAATCAAAATAATTCCAACATTTTTTCTTTCCTGTTACCTGATCATCACTCATTCATACCGTGTCTAAGCCAAAATTTTCAAGAATCATTATGAATTACAGCAGGATAAAAGTGCTTCCACTCAAGCTACTTTACCCAAAATAGCCGATACTCCTTTTTCTGCTTTTAATTATGACAAAAACGGATGTCCTTGATACACAAAGCCTTGATACAATTTAGACTATTGGCCTCGATGGCGTGAGTGCGAAGTTACTCAAAGCAGCTTCACATGCCATCTATTTCCATTTCTCTTACTAAATTGTTCAATTTATTATTGGTTAATAAAAAGTTTCCATCAGCTTGGAAAAAAGCAAAATGTGCCGCCACTCCACAAAAAACGTTCTGCAGAATTGTGTAATAATTATGGCCTATACCATTATTAAGTTGGGTCGCTAAGGTTTTTGAAAAAACAGTTTTTAAGCAAGTTTGTAATTTAGTCAAGACAATCGCCTTATATCTGCTCACCAGTCTGGTTTTGCACCAGGGGAATCAACCATAACCAATTTACTATATTATATGAATTTTATTCACAAAATATATAATACAATATACTATAGCTACCATTTTGTATAGTTCTTAATACTGCATCGTTAATTTTAAGTGTCTATTGTTAAAATCGTACATCAATATATTAAGAGTACCAATAGAGACATTTAAAAAATTCAAGCCCCTTCCTGGGACGTGTTTTGCTACTTTTGAATCGTCGCCAAGTCTTTATATACCCATTTTTTCTTCATTACTATTTTCGACCTATTGTATTTTTATCAATCTTTTTCCCAAGATAGATTCATACACAGCTTGTCCATGAGTTAAAAATTGTATAATCAAATTGTTCGACGCCAGGGCTTGTACGTGGTGAGCAATGTTCATAGGTGATTCAATCACTACACAGAATTTTAATTTTGAAATTAAATCGCTTTGATATGCAAAACATACCCAAACACAATCTATCCACAAATTTTCCGATGACAAAAGACACGAATTGCATCAATGTATTTTGTACAGCTCTCTTGACTAACAGTCATTATCATGGGCTATTTTACCCAGTACTGGCCCAATGAATTATAAAGTTGAAATACAGACTATCTTTTTTGCGTTTTGTATTTTCCTGGGGATACAGGTGGATAATGCAGGGCTATGCATAAAATGTTGTTTCTACATTACAAAGAATTTTGTTAAACTACAGTATTTGTAAGTACGCTTGATACCCTGGATACAAAATTTTATGTCCACCATGGCACCAGATCACATTTTACACTGTTTTTAAATAGAGTGCAAAGAGTGATAGTTCACACGTTTCAGTAGTAGTAGTAGTAGTAGTAGTAGTAGTAGTAGTAGTAGTATTTTTTGACACACGAACCAGCAAAAATTATACATTATAGGGGATATATCCGGGGAAAGACAGAGTGTCCATTATGTATACAAAATTCAACTTAACTTTAAAGCTTTCATTTGATTATGTCTTTGCTTAAAGAACACATGTGGATACATAACCTGCTAATGCAGTCCAGTGGCATGGGCAGTTCACTTTGAGACGGCATAGATATAAGAGTATTAGATATAGTTCCAATACGCTAATATGAGTTAAATCCTAATAAAAAGAAAACATTTAAGAGAAAAGCTTATTGAGCATGACAACGCAAAAGGGCAAATATATGAAAAATATAGAGTCTCGATTTTGAATCTGTGGGACCCCCAGCGTAGCCTTGTGTAGCCTATGCGCTCATTTTCTGCTGGAGTATTACAATAGGGTATGTGCTTTTCTAAGTCGTAAGGTAGGGTAGCTCTACACACCTAAAGTTTCCAGTCATTCACGCTTCGCAGCTGTAAAGGATTACACTGTTAAGAGCACTATCCCTTTCTCGATGTTTCACAAGGTAAGGGGGATCTGCATTTTTGGTGCAAATGTACTTCATTCTCTGCAATATTTGCTTCCACCTGGCGGTGGACAGCTTCATGTAAGGGATCACTCAGATATGTATATGTATGTATCTATATATGTATATATATGTGTATATATATATATATATATATATATATATATATATATATATATATATATATATATATGATACTTACAACACGAAAGCAGCAACCCTTACCACTGCTCAATAATATGTAGGGATGGCCACTTAATGATTCAAGGTTGAGTTTGTCTAAGCGCCAGCTGTTATTCATTATGAAGATTTGGTTGTCATCTTGTCCAGTTGAATAATTGGATCGAAAAACATACAGGAAGAAAAAGTAGGAGGAAGAGGAGGAAGAAGAAAAAGAAGGAAAGAAGAAAAAGAAGAGTCACGCCATGGCATGATAACTGTCGAATTTCTTTCTTATAGGCGACATAAACCTGCTTGTTCGTCTGCGTGAGCTGTTTGCCTCAGTTCTACAGCCTCAATTGATTGTGCAGCACAATTGAGTGTCTTCTGGTGGGAAGTCTTAAACAACAATTATTTCATCTGAATTAGTGTTGATATGAGTAAGACAATGTAATGGCTTTCTTTGCCTGTGGCAGCGTGGAAAAATGTAGTGAATTAAGCTATACCAATCCATAACAGGACAACATTTACAGCGAGAAGGGCAATCACACTGAAGCATATTTGTGTCTGCTGTTGATATATTAAGAGCAGAACAATCCAACATAATTTTACGAAGGTATTATATTTGTACCATGTTTATAGTAAAGCTCACATATGTAGAGAGCTTTATACTTCTCCATGCAAGTTATTTGATGCCAGCCTTTGTTTGTCATGGCCACACAGTCAGCGATATCTTCCATTGTCCAGTGTGTTGACCCTTTCTGGTAGACTCTTGGTAGCCTGTCATTGGCCCATCGGGCATATGTCATTGCTTTCCCCCAGGACCATCGAAATGTTCCCTCAACTGCTTGGTCATTCAAGCCTGGAATTTAAAGCGTAACATGGTTCTCAAATGCTAAAAGCCTTGCTTATTGTTTCCATGCATTTTTATTTTTAATTTGCTTTCCTCCCAGGTGTAGAATGCTTGTTTTCAAGAGCAAGTAGTTGTATTTAATATATTTTGATCTAACACGTAACCAAGGATTAAGAAAACACTGATTAATAATTAATACTTAGTTCGTTTATCTTGGCTTTTGAAAATTCTTCATCTTATGATTTGTATTTGTGTCTTCTTGCCTAGAAGCACTTCCTAATAGTCATTACCCTGTTCCGCAGTCCGAACTCTTTACTCTCCATAAGCTGACCTGTCCCTGTCTAACCTATATACATATGGAATTACCATTGTCCATATTTGCACACGTTCCTCTGTAAAATTTTGACATAGGCTGTATAAGCCCAAATAAATTAAAGGGTATTCAGTGGGTAACTTCTCAACATGTTTGGGATCCTATTACCCGTAGATGTCTCTCTGAGTAGCGGCTCCTTGTCTAAGCTAAATATTCAGCAAAGACAACCCACATAATAATGAATAAATATGAAAGTGGCAAGTGATAAATTAGCAAAATGCTTGAAGTTTTGCTTATGAATGCAGAGCGTCATTATGAAAGAAAATACCTTTCAAGCGAACCAAAATTACTAAATTTGTATAGTACAGGTTCAGATAAGACAACAATTTGACGTACTCTGAACCTATATGTACCCTTTCTAGCTGGACTGCTTATCATAGTAAAACCATCCGCCAGTTTTCAACTGAAGTGGAAACATGCTGGGGCATTATATTCAGTCCCAGTGATTGTAAAATAAACAGTTGCAGCTAGACCACCTGTACAAACCAAGGGAAATCCTAACAAGGACTGCCACAATGGACATCCTGTACCACAAATATAAAAAACTTCTATGATGATACCTAACCCTCAAACAATTTAGCTCTATTTCAATGCCAACCCGGAATCAATGCATCAACGTAATGTGTCAGGTGCGTTACATTTGAGAAAAATACTGTCAATTTTGAGTATTTTTTTAATATTGACTGAATGTGCATTTAGGCATGTCAGAAAAGAATGAAAGTCATAAGCATTTATGACAACAACATGTTATCAAAACAATTTTTCTTAGCAGGATTTTAAGTACAATTAGGCACACACGTAACTGTTGTAGGCCGCTGCTTGCTACCAATAGCCCCAGGGGGGTTTAACCTGTCAGAAAACAAGCAAGCCTAAAATGGTTGAAAGTGAATATTATAATAGAAAGATGCCAAAAGATGAAACTAAGTAGTCGTCTAAAAACTGTAAATTATTGTAGCCAAACTTTCTAATAATCTGTGGTTATTTACAGCAAATTTAAAGGGCAAGTCAGATGATAATGAAAGTCATTTGTATTTGAGCACAGCTTTTATTGGCTGAGCAATACATGCCATAAAAGGACGGTGACTTATGACGTGCTGAAACTGATGCGTGCCAGTTCCGAAAATTATGTGGGGTCAACCACAAAATTAATTTCAAATAATTGCAACCGGCAGAATTTGATAGCTTGGTGGTTATAGGTGAAAAGTGCACAGCTTTTAAATAGTGGCATCTTAAATTTAACATATATTTTACGTATTATCTCCATTTTTTTTTATAAAATTAACATGTGGTCAACTTTACAGTCAACGTCTATTGGCTTAGTTCATCGTGTTCCATGGGAGGAATTTCCCACAATGCCATGGATTTTACCTGCTACCCCTCCATGACTACAAACACTAACATCAACGCTATAATACATTGGAAGTTTTAAGGAATTTAGACAGTTCCTGTTGCATGACTCTTTTTTTCGCCTTTTTGAGTTGAGGTGTCATGAGACATGCACTTTGAACAAAGGGGTGCAGCTGTATGCTTCATACTAAGTTGACATAATGCCCCTAGCCATGCAAATGAATTAAATGTAATTGATACGAACTACCCTATATTGAACAACAACACAATTTATTAGTGGTCTGGACCGTGGGTTTGAAGATCAAAAAGTATAGACAGGAGACGCAGCTATTCTGCAACAGAAATTTTGTCAAAAGCCGACTCAGAGCGGAAAGGTATCATATACTGTATCGTTGCAAGTTAACAACGTTCTGTCGTCATTTTTTATGTCCTGTACTAGCCATTGAGAAAACAATTTAGATTTTCCAGGACGCCACGTTTTACACACATACAGACAGACAGACAGACAGACACACACACACACACACACACACACATACATACATACATATATACATACATATTTATATATATATATATATATATATATATATATATATATATATATATATATATATATATATATATATATGTATGTATATATATATATATACATAAGGTCCAAATTTAAAACATATGAAACCAAAAGAACGATATCCAAGTAACGCAAATGTGATTTACAGTGTGGCCTGCGACATCACGTAAATCGTTTACAAAGTTGGTTGGAAGACCTTCAACTCCCATGTTGAGAAGTATGGAATATTTCAATTTAAGATTTTTGATACTATGAATTTGCTTTTTTACTTCCATTATGAATCTTATATGGTTTGTTGTGAATTTGTTTCTTTTTATAAAAAAACATAATATATGACAAACTATTTGAAGTCCTAGATATAAATTCAGAATCTATTCATTGAAGAAATTTCACATATATATATATATATATATATATATATATATATATATATATATATATATATATATATATATATATATATATATATATATATATATATATATATATATATATATATATATATATATATATATATATACACGTTTTTTTAATGACTATTGAGCATTATATTTCACATTTGTAGTTTTCTGTTGGTTTTTAGAACAATTGTGCATATTGTATTTTGTTTGTTTCTTAGGTTTTGCATAAAGTATAGTCTGTTACTTAGGTTTTTCATTAAGTATGATCTATTCTGTTTTTGCATAAATGCGGGCCTTGCTTATTTTTTGTTGATATGCTTACTGTGCCTTGTGTTTTCTGTGATAAAAGACATCTGAACTGTAAAAATAGTCAATAACGTCCATTTCATTACACATCTCCAATATAAATATTTAACCATGGAGGCATTTTTAAGGAACTATACCGTTGGTTCCTCTAATAGGGCGTATATATGTATCTGTTACGTAACAAAATAAAAATAAAAAGCCTTGGCTAAAACAAACCCTTGAGTATTGCTATTTTAAAAAGTCCAAGTCATAGTTGGAGTAAGCAGTTCCCGCTACATGTTTTTTAATTTTAACTTACCTATGAATGCTAAGATTCCTGTTTTGTTTTGAACAAAATCATATTCTTCTTTGGTTTCAAAACATGCTAAATGTCCATGTCTTTTCTGACATTCCTCCTCAGCTGTAATCCACGTGATGCCAGTTACTCCTGGGTCTAAAACGATGTATTTGCTACCTTGGAACGAAAAGGACTTCTCTGTGGCTGAATGGAAAATAGGTACTAAATATCAACGGATCATACTTGTACAATATCCCATAAAAATACATTCAACCAGCTCAATTTTGAAGAGTTTACCGCGCTTTATACATATATAACGTTAAACTAAGACCACTATATAAGCACATATATAATATCTTTAGCGCTACTTCTATTGCAGAATCTTTGTACAAATGAACCAAATATCATACACGCAGGCAGATTCAAAATTTTAAATATACTGCAATAAACAAGTTTGGGAAACACAGTTACAGCCTATTAATGGAGTCTTAAAGTAGGGGAATAATTCTTCACAGCACAAACAAGCAAAAAAAAAAAAGGGAAAACATTGTCATTTTCGGGCCGTGCACTTACGTCTTTGCGTATTTCCATAACAAAGTAATCTGAACACATTATCTTCATTCAACTCACTCCTATCTGCTAGATTCTTAAAATTCGTCATATTTTGTTTTACGGCTTCCAACGTCCACCGATTCCAAATATCTACACCTTGTGGATTGTTCAAAGGCGCAGCTAGACCAGAATCGTAACATCCGACATCCTTCCACCAACGATGCAAACAAGCTATGTGGAATGGACCAAGGGGATATGAATGAGCTTTACGCCCAAGTATGTCACACTCATCTGCAAGGTAAATTTAACATTTTACTTGGGACATTTTAAAAAGCAAATTAATGTAGACGTCTAATTGGGACAGTAAGTTTGCTTATTGAGCTCATCCGATATTGCATTATTTACCCACAGTTAGATCTGTGTGGTTTCGTAGGGCTGGGGTGATCAGATAGCAGTACATGCTGCTGCTCATTATCTATAAAACTGCAATTCACAACGTGTCTATCCATTGGCTATATACATGTCTCTATGGAGCTTTTCTTTGGAAAGGATACCCAAGAACAATACAGAATGTTAGACATAGATGAGATGAACTCAAAAGACTCAAGCAAAATTTTTTATCGTATTTGTATTGATTACTTGGTCTTTAGGGACAAAGGAAAAGTTATCCTTCGCGGAGATATTGGCAGCTGTAGTGTACTGAAAAAGATTAACGCTAAGAAGTTGTCATGGTGCCACGAGGAAATATGTACAGGTTTCGTTCAGAATAATTGCATCCTGCATGGCGATTTTATACTTATTTATACATAGAGCTATCGTCTCTATTTTTACATGTTTCTGTATGTATGGTGAAGTGGATACGCGTCTGGTAAGAGAAGAAAATTACCAAAATAGTTTCGTCCAAAGCACATCAACTTGTATGTGACCTTATCTGAGTCTGCATGCGTTCGATACGTCTTCATTTGATGTTTCACATCCCCAATGCTTAATGAGTCCCAGAGTTTGGTGTTATCTTTATTTGTCGGACTTTCTCGACCAGCTTCCAGGCAGCCAGCTTGCGCCCACCATATTTTAAGGCAGGTTATGTTGTGAGGCCCTTGTGTGCTGTCTGCTTCAGAACAATCCACATACATCATGGGCCTGTGTTCAAAATCTAACAAAGTCATAAAGACATAATTTTGTTCAATCTGAGCAATGTCTAGGAGCTCAAAGGAAACATGATCATCGGCGTGTAGAACGTCAGTAGACCAAACCTGCCCTTGTTGGATATTCAGTACATATTGTGTCTGGGTGGCGTCCAACCAGAATTGAACATTTCATTCGACTCGGAACATATTTTGCTAGGTTTTAACACATTGTAATGTCGAGTCTAAACACCACAGAATAAACCGTAAATAACTGTTGGCAGTAGCCACAACTGATTTCTTTTCTCCCCTTTCTAACGTAAGTTATAGTAAAGCTGTCAAAAAGTAGCTGCCATGAAACTCCTACACAAATGGAACTAGCCAAAGCAAACGTGGTAATCTTTTTTTTCTATCGAGATTTCAATATAACGTATTTATTTTACAGACGTAAAAGATAATAATATGCATATAGATATTATTATTATTATTACACCTTGAGGGCTCGCCCAGCTCCTGTTAGTTTACTTTATGAGTATCAACTTACCTGAAACACTGATGTCGTCAATAGCAATATCACCTTCAGGACCAGGTCCCACTTGTCCTTCGAATATCAGCTAGCAAAAAGGAGAAAGAAAATATTGTATGTAGAATTTGCAGTGTATATTTCCTTTTTATGGATTTAATATTGATGAGATCAGGGTCATCACATCACTTTGTGAAAAACGTAATAAAACACAAAGGCTCGGGATGACCAAAAGATCAATATTGAAAATTTGCCTTGCAGTGCATAATAATTTCTACATATATTTTTCCTTATTATAAGGACTCACAAACCAGTTAATAATTATATGACTTTAATCCATTGCACTGTCCGATTAGGATATATTTCAAAGATAGCTTTGTTTTCTAACTGAAACTTTGCACACTATTGTTTGAAGTTCTGTGACTTCCAATATATGGATGACAACTCTATTTACATATTGGGATATTTTTAAAAAGTGTCCTCCCATTCTTGGATGAAAATGCTTATAGTTACAGGAAATAAAATATATTGCTACATTTATTATTAAACGAAACATGAAAATAGCTATGATGGAAGCAGGGCGTTTTTTTATGTTCCAAATTCAAACTATCATGAAAATGATGTATGCATGCCTTCTCCTTTTCCTGTCACCTCAGCTGATTGACAAGTCATTAAAAGTTAAAATGTAGCAGGTCTACCATGACACTTTTTATCTTTGTCACAAGTGATTCTCGGGCTGTAGTGATTGTAACTTTATGTTTAAAGAATCAGTGGTTAATGATGATTATCTAAAAGAATCAGAGGGTCGCTTTTGAAACCACAAGTTGCCTTTAATGGGCGACTGCCTCTCTCAAGGCAGACATAAAATTTATGTTATCACATTCGTATTAGAAAATAGATGATGCTATCCTTGGTATCCTTGCATCCCTGCCTCTTGCTATATTTAACTTTGCTCACAATGTTCAGTTAAACATTAAGGATAGGGCACTTTTTTTTAAGTATTTATCTAAGGCCATAACATGTAATTTTATACTTTTTGTTTGCGGAGGATAGATGAACTAACCACAGTTGGTTGAGTAAATGTTGTTTGAATATGAACAGCAAACCAACTGTCTGCCTTGTCGTTCGTCATGATATGCAGCTGAGTTTCTGCGACAGCCGTCCTTGCAAGGACTCGTAGATGTCCTAAGTCCTTTCCGTCCATATAAGCAAAAAACCTGATGTAAATATCCCCTGTTATGTTGAAGGTTGGCGATATCATTCGCGCTCTGTCACCCTCTTTTTGCAGACTTGATTCAGAATACATATAAAAACCTGTAAAAAAGTTATTCTAATGATGAAAATTTGGACAGCAACAGCACTTTTGTTATACTGGAAATTTGATAGTAGTAAGACCAGCATCATCACCATCGCTATAAATTTTACACTGATGAAAATGATAATAACAACAATAATACAATTAATATTATCATCACTATTATCAATATAATAATAATGATAACAAAAATAATAATAATAATAATAATAATAATAATAATAATAATAATAATAATAATTATTATTATTATTATTATTATTTTTATTATTATTATTATTATTATTATTATTATTATTATTATTATTATTACTATTATTATTTCTTCTACTACTACTATTATCATTATCATTATTATTATTATTAACAACAACAGTAGAGAGGTGATGGATTTCATATAATTGCAGATCAAACAATGCATTGTACACGCATCATATTCTGCAACTATCTGAGAGGCAAGGTAATGAGAAGTCACTTTAGGATTTGTAATTCGCAGTAGCAAGTTATTAAGTGGAGCAATTGTCATGATGAATATCTGTACTTAACTGTGCGCTCATTACGGCATTTTTTCTGAATATATATATATGTATTGTGCCGCTGTTCAAGATTTAAAATGTGAACCTTTTGTCATCGTTTCTTAAGTTCTTTCTAGACCTTTTGGTACTCAATTCTCAGGTTTGTACTTCTCGGTAACATAACGGTAGATATGTGAATGAGAACTCTATCGATTACAGTTTGTATCTTTTTACCATTTGTCATTACTTTTATTTAATATAAAGTGCACGCACATTTGTCAATAACATAGGTTCAGAACTTAATGCTAGACCATCTATTAATATTGCGCACATACATCAGAATTTAAGTATAATTTTCCTCAACTTAAAAAACTTAAAATGTTTCGTCTTTGCTTCACAGGCATCATATGTGATTCATCATATATATATATATATATATATATATATATATATATATATATATATATATATATATATATATATATATATATATATATATGTGTGTGTGTGTGTGTGTGTGTGTGTTTGTGTGTGTGTTTGTGTGTGTGTGTGTGTGTGTGTGTGTAAAAGCTGGAATTATATGTATATCTCCTTTACTTTGGAAAATATAAAACTTTGTAATGTCAACATTTCTACTGTAACTATATCGCTATCATTCATTTTATTTGTTCAGAATAAATGAATTGTTTTCAATGCATATCAGATATTCAACCGTGTTACCAAATATTTCATTAGCATCTCTGTATGTTATAAGTTTGTAGACAATCAAGGTTTGAAGCGTGAAAGTCCTTGACTAGTACAATATCTTATGTCCTGAAAATAAAAGCCAGAATCAAAGTGCTGCACAAAGAGGTGTATCAAAACAACCTTTGATGTTTTTTTTTGTTTTTTTTTTTTGTTTTTTTTAATTTTTGATGGTGTCTGAAAAAATCATGTACCATGAAGTCTAAAAACCATCAAAACAAACTACGGCAACAAAAAGATATATTTGTGAAAAGGCAAATAAAAGAGAAAAAATGAGAATGACAGAAAGGTGATATAGAAGGAAAGGAAAGATGAAGGTTAGTCTGGTCTAGTTTTGAAATATTTCAACTTGTTAAGGCATTTCTGGGTAGAATTTGGTAAAGAGTGTTATTTAAGATAATTTGCACATGCTGATTACAAAAATGTTGTTTACCAAGCTCTAATTTCCATATTTAGGCCTAAAAATGCAAAATCAAATATGGCCGTCATCTCTTTAAAACACATTGAATTAATTTAGTGCACAGAAGACGGAACATAATAAGGCAACCTAGTGTTTGATTTTTTTCGTGTTTACAAAGTACAACGATATCATTATTGAATTTGATGAGAAACAAATCTGGCCAAGTAAGTATGATGACGTCACCCGACCACCTGATATCATAAAGCATACGAGTTATTTATTTTCGTTAATCATTTTCTCAACATAGCGATAATATTCTTAAAATATTTTGCAAGTGTAACGTTATTTCATTCCGTTCTAATAAATCATTTGCTTACAATTCAAATTTATTATATATCTATGTTCATGTTGGGTGTGTGAGAGAGAGAGAGAGATAGAGAGAGACAGAGAAAAGGAGAGAGAGAGTGTTCGTGTATGTAAGTTGATGTTTGCATGTACTTTGGTGGGGCTGGGAGTAGTTATGTGTTTGTGTGACTAGGTTACACAATGTCTTGGCTACTTTGAGTAGAGTATATATTGTTGATTTTTGCAAAGATATTTGTTAGCAACTTGCATAAGAATCTCCTTCAATAACGTTACACACATTCCTGGTCTGTATTTGAAATTTTGGGAACATGCTATGTATATATATATATATATATATATATATATATATATATATATATATATATATATATATATATATATATATATACATATATATATATATATATATATATATATATATATATATACATATATATATATATATATATATATATATATATATATATATATATATATACATATATGAATGTGAGAATACAGTAAAATGTTTGTACAAGTTTGGTTACGCATTTTTATTAACATATATGTTTGATCATTTCCTATTCTCAAGGATCGCACACTAGTACAAGAGAGTACTTTGCTTGTCCCTGATGAGCTGAATACTCTTGTATCATCAGTTGTTATTTAAAAAGATATTGTACCAATATTCAAAGACCTTGTTGAGTTGAATTAGTTTTATGAGTCTCAACAAGCGGATTATGTAGTTAAAGCTGAAAAAAATGCTTTTCTGATTAAGAGAAGAATGAAAGTCCAAAGACAGGCTGAAGTCAATTCAATGAGCAGAGCAGTAGAGCAGGACATATTCAAACCACCATTGGCTTGATGCCACTTATACTTGCACATGCATATCAAGTAGAGACTCTCAACACTATGATTCAGATGTGCAGATATGTTGCAAATAGCCTTGGCCAGAAGCACGTTGTGATTATTGCTGATGAGGCCCTCTACTCTAAAATCAGGGAACTCAAATCGTCAAACCCTGAGTATCAAGAATTTCTTATTCCCAAGTCAGGTGGTTTTCACACTGCAATGGATTTCACGAAAGCAATAGGCCAACACATGCAGTCTACAGGACTGTTGGAAGTATGGAATGAAAATGGACTCCTTGGTTTCAAAACAGCAGAGAGAGCAATAGCTGGCAAGAACTATGAGGAGGCTATCCAAGCACATTTACTTCCCTCTCAGGCTATGTGGCAAATTCTTTTGGCACAGTTGTCGGAGGCTTTGCACATGGAGGATAGGGAACTTGAGTGGGACATTCATAGAGCTGACAGAGATGATGAAAAGCTTGTAGGTATCCTATCATCCCAACAGGTTAGGAATGCACTAACCAAGTTTGAAGAATCTCATTACACTGATACAAAGTTTGTGTTCTGGTGGGAATATTTTACAGAGGGTTGAAATTCTTCTGATATTCATAAGGGCACAAAGAGATGGCCAATGGAACCTACACATGTCAGCTTTCTGCTCCATGCTTCCATTTTGCCATCAGTATGACCATACCAACTTTCCTTAATGGGGCACTGTCTATTTGCCTGAGATGATGCAGCTTCCTGAACAGGTCCACAATAGATTTTATGTAGGTGACTTCGTAGAGAAAATTGGTAGGTCAAAGTTTAACCAAGTAGATTTTACCAGGGTCAGGAATGTTTTAATGCCATAGGCAAACCGGTTGGTCATATACTATGCATTACTAAGACTGCGTCAGCTCTTTGCAGGTGGGACCTGACCTTCAACTTGAAGTGTATAATTCCAGCTGATATCCGGGCTCCATTTTGGGATAGATATTGGCGTCTCTCTCTCTCACACACACAACGGGACAAAGTTAAGTCGTGAATTAAAGGATTCAGCTGATTAGACAGGGCCAGGAAAGTTTTTGGTCTCTTTAATTTAGACCATTTTGAGAGATATGACTCCCTGCAGAACATAGCAACAAAAGATATAGCTAGGGAGGAAATCACCCAGTCCTTAACCAATGCCAAGTACCTGGGGCAGAACCAAGTTGAAATGTTTGTAAAAGAGCAATTGATCACTATGGGACAGGGAAGCTGTAAGAATAAATTTTTAGAATCGCTTCCAAAGAGCAAACCCCTGACATGTTCAGATGTTTATGTGGTTTCAAAGTTGTCATCCTCTCAAAAGTGTGAAACAATCAAGGCTAATACATCTGTACTGCAAAGACTTGTTATTGCTCTTGAATCTGGTTGTCGTGCCAATCTTGTTGATATTTTAAAGTATGAGTTTCTAGCAATTTACTAAGCACTAGCAGAGTCTGATGGAAGTCTTTGTACAGGTCAAAGGGCAATTATCATTATGGATGAACTGACAGAAGGTGTTCCATGACCTCCATCTATAAATAAACCAAGTGGTGCAACACAAATTATTGATGTTTAAGTGCTGCTTGTTAGTTTGGGGAAACCCCAGATGGCAAAGACTTTTGGTGATAGTGTAGATGCACTTGTCCAATTTGTATATCTGTCTGGCTCAAGATATAAAAGCATAAACGTTGTATTCGACAGATTCCTTGCCAATCCTGCTAAACCGGGGACAAGGTCCAGAAGGAGCAGAGGTGTTCCTTTTAGAAGGCTTATTGAGTCCAAAGAGGTGCCACTGCGTTATGATGGGAAAGGTTTTCCCTTTCTGATAATGAGGCTGACATGGCCAATTTCCTGTCATATGAATTAATGACGGAAGCACCCCCTGATAAATCTATTGTAGTGGCAGGAGGGTTCTTGGAGGAAACAGCAGTGGTATGCAAAAGTGGCATCGATGTAGCACACCTTAAAAGTTGCCAGGAAGGGGCAGATACACGTATTAAACTTTACTGTATACACATTCGCTATGACACTATTGCGGTCTCTGTCCGTGATACTGATGTTTTTCTCCTGCTCATTGCAGATTTTCTAGAAATCAGGTGTCCAAACATATGGATGAAGATGGGAACACTTGAAAAAAAACCAAAATACTCTCCCATTAGTCAGGTGATTGATGTACACAAACTGAATCGATCACCCACTCATCTGCTCTTACCATTTCATCCTATAACAGGATGTGATACCACTTCTTTTTGTTTGACCGCAGCAAGAAGACTGTGCTTAGAACATTTTTTAAACAAAGTCAGCTGTTTTGTGGTCTGAGACATGATCCACTCTCTGAAACAGTTAGGGCAAATGCAGAATCGTTTGTATGTAAGGCGTACAATGTTCCCAATGCAGTGACAACAGATACTGCAAGAGTAACCCTTTTTAAAAAAGATATGCATCTTGAATTGCTTCTAACATCAAGTGATTCTGTAAAGTTTCACATCCAAAGAGCACACTACCAGGCAATTGTTTGGTTGGAGGCTACTAAACCACGCCCAGTACTTGCGGATGGCACAACCCTGGGGTGGACAATGACTGATGGGCAAATAAAGCCAACATTAGTATCTCTGTCACCAAAACCTGCCTCATGTGTAGAAATAACTTTTGTAAAATGTTCTTGTACCACCAGGTGTGCAACTATGAGATACAAATGTAAATGTACACCACTTCCGTGCACTGGTCTTTGCAGATGCGAGGGCAACTGTATGGACACTGGTTAAAATGCCAACCTTTTAGTCAATAACATTCTGCCATTTTTCATAATGTTATATGAAAGTACTTGCTTTGAATTTACACTCCTATTTCTTGCATATAATGTAAGGCCAAATGGTTCTCTAATGTTGCACAAAGGTACCTTAAGTATTATTACTCTTATGCTAAACCCATCTTGATATATTTATCGATTTGTGTGCTAATTCATTTTGGCTTAGACCTCCAGTACAAGTCAGCAAAATAAAGAACTATTAATTTCAAAACTACATAGTATTTCTCATATTATACATCATGAGGACGAATTTCACTTCAAATCAATGTAGCATTTATCGTATATTAATGTAATCACATTATAATTTCTTTGTTAATACCTGTACCCAATATTCAATTTTCTAGTTAGAAAATATCAGTTTCCAATTTAGGCATGCTTTACGACCTTAGGTGGTACATTCTGAAGCCAAATTTTTAGTACAATGTGGAATGGATTGATTTATCTTATTTGGTCTCACTCTCAGCAACAGGCCTATTTATTTGCAAAATAGTCATGTAGATTCTGGGTCATTTTCAGGTATATATATATATTTATATATATAACATGCAAATGTCCCTTTGAAAGGCACCTATTAAAGTTTAGACAGGCTTTCGTATCTCAGGCTGTGTATTCTGGTCCAAAGTATTTTAGTTATAGTTCACATATAGGAACATATTATCTTTTATCTGACTGTAGTATTGTTACTTTACATTAGACGGGTAGCCATTTTGGTTTCGCAATTTTGAGAGCTAAATATACAAATTAGATCTTAGTAAACAGCATATGTGTGTTCAGCACGTCCAAATGGTGTAAAAAAAAAAAAAAGAAAAAAACACTGTTAACTACATTTTACCCAAAATGCCTTAACATCTCTGATATCGGGCTCTTTTCAATTTTTGGGACCAGACTAAGTAAGGAAGGAAACAAGGACAGACAGCCGAGAGGTACACTTTCTTTATAAGCTGCGATTGATGATTATCATTTCAGGGAAACTGGCATTACATGTACCACATTTCACATACTTGAAAAAAATGGTATAAATCTGCATTTCATACCTGCCCCACTAGTATGGTCCCTGGTTGGACCGGTATTCGCGGTTTCTGTTTCCCCCATATGTCTGCAGTAAAACAGATACACATCAGAGCAAAACACTTAACTTTGGCAACAAGATGCATTTTGTTAATTGTATTGGAATCAATGACAAAGTAAACATGTGAGTCTGCCAATATGAGGTACATAATTAGACAAGCTAGAATAATGTTCCATTGCTTTGGGTATATTTTAGAATGTCATGTCAGGCAGTTTAATGCGCTGTGTGAATACTGATTATGCAGTGGACTTAACACATTCAAATGTGGTGATATAAGTTTGTTTTTATTTGTTCGAATGTTAAACAAACTATATTAGTTTTTCACGTGTTGGCGCGTGTGCTCCTGATGTAAAATTCCACATATTGGCCATTCGATAAATGATGTTAACATAGAGTGTTGTACGGTGGCCATCAAGTGGTATTTAACTAGCGTGTAAGAAACCACATAGGATACTGTGCATTTAGAGTCATGACTATCACTAAATAACGTCAATACCCTGTGGCGGATTGGCATGTTTTTTTAATTTTCACTTCTACTGTTCAGGGTTATATGTGTGTTACACCGTTCAACCTGCAGCGCATCTCCAAATGAATTGTACACTTTACAATATACTTGACACATGTTTGAAAAGTGAAAAGTAAACGTAGTTGCATGGCATCTCATTGAAATAATTCTAAAACAATTTGGTTGTTGTTTAAGGCATCTGCATTTCAACAAGGAATTACAGTGTAAGGGGATTAAAAAAGACAGGAGCTTTGACAATTGTTCACCAGTGCGTCCATTAAACTTCACATTACATTGTATGTATTATGCACACACTCACACACACACACACACACACACACACACACACACATATATATATATATATATATATATATATATATATATATATATATATATATATATATATATATATATATATATATATATTATTATTATTATTATTATTATTATTATTATTATTTAAGTGCAGAATTATTCTAAGAATACATATTGGTTGGTTCTTTTTTGTGCCTACTTTGTGTGATGCTATCCCTCTCTGAACAGGTACAATAATCATGATAATAGATGTTACTTAATAACGTCTAGGAACCACTACATGTTTTTTTGGCTGGTTTGGTGTATAGCCATCGTTCCCTTGGTTTTCCATACGCAAAAAGTTTGACAAACATTGGTGGTGGACAGCTTGAGCTTTATTAAATTTTGTTCACCAGCTGCAATCCCGTACATATTAACACACGAACTGTCTATACACATGTACGCTGCTACGAGCAAAAACCTATTCAACAACTTCTTCAATAACTTGTTCGCTAACATGTTTGATAACCTGTTTAGTTCAATCTGTAAATATACAAAATGAAACGTTAATATATTAATATGAGATCATACCGAACTTAAATATGGCTGCCGTAAATCAAAGACAAATGGGGGAAGTACAAAAAGTCTCACAAATGCCATTTAACATGCAAACAATACACTAGATTTCCATTTATAATCGTAATCGGCTCGCAGCTACTCCTTTTTTAATGAAAATAACCTGCTCTCCAAACGATGGTTAAATCGCCAAACTTTTCTGTCCGAGTGCACTTGGACCACGTCGTATGTCTCGCTTTCCTTTTTTACCACCCTTTGTTTTCTCAAATTACGGACTTAGGCCCCAAAATTGTCAAATCTATCATGACTGCTTCGTGCATGACATCTGGCGACAAAGTTTTTTGTAACTTAACTGAATCATGCATTAACAATATATATATTTATATATATATATATATATATATATATATATATATATATATATATATATATATATATATATATATATATATATATGTAAATTTAAATTTGAATTATGCTATTTGTACTGTAGTTTTATTTGCATCATGAGATGACTCTAAGCAATGGCGTTTTTTACCATTAAAGGGTGTTTGTTTTTTCCAGTGCCTTTATGATTTCAGTTAGTTCTCAATTATGTACAAAAATATAATTATAGGGTCCAGTGGGATCCTGAATGGCTCTGGGCAAGCGTGTGGTTTGAGGGTTTAAGTATTACAAGATTGGGTTTCTTGGCACCGATGGGTAGGTAAATGCAATTTATCAGATTGTTGAACAACATGAAAAGCAGATTATGAACTAATGGTACTCCTGGTATCTTGTGGGAACAATATGGCTGAACAACAAAAACAATAGCCATTGGTTCTTGTGTCAGATGAATAAAAAATCAATCTTCGCTTCGTGCGTCGATTTGTTATTCGTCCTGACATAAACCTCAATGTGTCTTGTGGCCCCTTTTTATCAGATACCCCGACAAGTGGTATGACATATAGTTAAATCAATCTACTGATAGGAAACATGATACTTTTTTCACTGTTTCTATGGACATAAAATACATCTCGGGAGAGATCTGTGAGAATTCCCTGTGCTATAAAACATTTGGTACTGTATTCGCCTTGTTAATATTATAGATGGATGTGTAACCTACCGGCATATATTTATGTCAAAGTGTGACAGGATAACGGCGACATCTGTCATCTTGCTAAATAATCACAAACAAAACCAATGATATCCAAACACATTGTGCACTGACTACACTGCCAAATAGTCGATCATCTTGAGTATACAGGTAGTCTGGCCGCACAGGTAGTGTGTCAGTTGCCATGTTACCGTGAATTTTAGAGGAATTTTCTGATTGCTGCACGTCTGCTTTTTACTTATAACTAACGACAACAACAACAACAGCAACAAATAAAAAAACAAAAAAAAAACAAAAACAAAATAAATAAAACAAAACAAAAACAAAACAACAACACCCCCACCCCCCACCCCCGAAAAAACCTCAGGAACTTATTGAAATAAACATGTGACAATACTAAACTACTAGTAGCCGGGAGGCAGTTAGGGGCTCAATGTTAAACAACCGTCTCATTTTTCCCAGCTTTTATAGCTTAACCAATACATCATAGGTTTTATACGGTAGCATCTCAAGAAAGTACATTGTCCAAGTGGGTCCAGTATATTATCGCCAATATGTTGCATTGTTTTTGAAGTATAGTCAGTTCGGTAAAAGGCTGTTTTGATTGAAGTGTTGGTACTTCATAGTCGGACATTAAAACACCCGGAACACATCAGAATCAGGCAAAAGTGACAGCAGCTTTAGTTAATCGGTGTCTGCTTAAAGGACTCCAAGTCACACACACACACACACACACACACACACACACACACACACATATATATATATATATATCACTGTGTTTGTGTGGCTTCCATCTGAACTGTTGAGGGACCGCCTTACTTTGAGTACAAAAAGCGCAAATGTGTGCGTGAAGTAGCACCCAAAGATAAATACAAAACATATCACCCCAGGAAGGATAGCTTTAGGTGGGCACAAGGAGCAAACATGGTAAAAGTAGAGTCCTATCCAAAGCAGGTTTTAGCGAGGGAAGCATTTAGATAAGGCTAAACATATTACTTCTGATTTTGGTCAAATTATTCCAATGAGCCAGACCGGTAAATATCTGAAAACTCTTCTCATACTTTGGAATAAGAAATACATTAAAAGTGCAACCACTCCTTGCCCAAGAATACAAGTATATCACAATATATAACACAAATGTGTCTTAATGTCCAAAACACAAGTACGATATACTTTACACAAAACCGAAGATATGCGAATCATTTTAAGGTGTGGTAATATCTCACCTGCACCACTTGAAGTCTGCTGTTAAATCATGGGTGAAATTACACATATCAATGTCAAAGCTGCACCTGAAGTGTCCTCCAGAAATCATTGGTGTTGAAGAATTCAATGGAAGACTAAGTGGAATAGACTTTGTTGCTAAAATTAAGAAAAAGGAAGAAAAGAATACGTTTTTTTCAGCAACACAATAGAATACAAAGAAGTGTCAAATGGTCTTTTGACCTCACCTTTTTACATGCTATGTACCGAGCCTATGTGTTCCACTCATAATACATTAAGGTGTGATAGTAATAATACAACCGCATGCGTTATACTTTGAAATTAAAGCGCACATACACATTCAAAGCTCTTTCAAAATTAATATACCACCTTTCTAAAAATTCATTTAAAAATGCTGATTGCAGTAAGGTGGGGTCCACGACTTGCGGCTTTAAACGGCGATGTGATTAAGTACAATATTGTAGGAGACACAAAATGTTGAACAGAGTAGATAACTTCGTGAAACTGTGAAGCTACTCTGCTGCAAAGTTTAAATAATAACTGTGATTTCAAGGACAAACGATGAAAAAAAATTCCTTTGAAAATATTGCATTAGTATTTAGAAGGGGACAAACAATAATCTGGTTTCTCTAGATATGGCTATGTCTGACATTGAATCGTACGTCCGCTGATTTAGTCAAGCAGGAAACTCTATTTACAAGACAGACGTTTGTCACCTGTCAGGTAACATGAATATATAATGATGCAAAATAAACCACTTCGTGAAGCTGGGGTGGGGGGGTTACTATGCAGCAAAGTTTGAGCAATTACGGTGATATCAATGACTACCACTGAAAAAGTTGTCAAATATCTTTTTAAAAGTAATGCAATAGGTATTAGAGGAGGGGAACGAAAAAAATCTAGTTTTTGTCCATGTGGCTATGTTTGACACTGAACCAACTGCTCCCTGATTCAGTCTAGTAGAAAATCATCATCATCTTCTGCTTTCAGGTAATACAAATGTAGGCTGAGACCAAGTTGTACTACTGTGAAAACAATACCAGTCCTATTCTAAAATGTGTGTGTGTGTGTGTGTGTGTGTGTGTGTGTGTGTGTGTGTGTGTGTGTGACGGACATGATGCTCTACATGTAAAATAATCACGCTGAAACCAAAACGGGTATTGCAGAAAGGCAGTTTGCAACTTTTTAAGTCGATAAAGGATAGAGATTAAAAGAATAATTGGCTACTCTCATTAAGAGGTCCTGAAAATAATACAATCAATTTTGCTCACGTAATTCACAACAATGACTATAAAAGAGTAGAGTTTTGTTTGTTGTTGCAGTCTTTACAATCCCTAAAGTTACATATTATTCCACAGGGAGGCTTGTCTTTGTACAACTGTTTGATATGGCGTATATTCAATATTCTCTAACTTATGCCAAGTTCACTAATAAGCCCTACTACACGAAATAAGGGCCACCTTAAGTAGGAGGGAAAATTTAATGTATTTTTCGAGATTGACACATAATGTGTATGACACCAAAATATTTGATCGTGACGAAAAGTAAGAACTTGGTTAAACAAGTAGAAAATAAAAATGCATTTGACACTCAGGTGACGTGATGTTTTAATGTTCAGATGTTTCATTTATTTTAGTATTAAAATCGTTGTCATCATACACGGCTGGTCGTCTTGGGCAATACAAATCTAAAATCAGCTATCTGTTTTATGTAAAATCAGCTATCTATTTTTATGTGTGCATTGCCTCATTATGTCAGGAAAATATAGAGAGAATATGTAACGCCAGACGTGTCTGTAGAGGTTTACCAAGAAGCAAAATAGCAATGAAATATTTAGAGAAAAAATTGTGCTGAGATTTTACACACATAAAACATACAACATAGCTGAACATCACAGTATTGCCAGCGTGTGTCAGGGTCCATTGTATAGCACCAAGGCCCATCAGCCTTTCTTCCCCCAGGATTCCTGCAGTAGTTCTTGGCAGCTTCGATGTCATTCTCTTGAAACATTTGGGGGTTAGTTCTCTTATGGTGATGTGGGAACTGCGTGTACCATCTCTGACACGTTTTGCCAGAAAAAGTATGTGATAGGTTTCCCTTGTATTCTCTCCCCTTCCTTGTAGTTTTGCAAAGGAACGTGGGTTCTGAAAAAGCATATACACAGTGCAATTTTTTTTGATGAATAGTTCATAGCCGAACATTAGTAGTCAAATATAAGTTCAACTATGTACATAAATGCCTTTAATTTGTCACCTATGAGTACAAGAAAATAACTATGCCTAAAATAAGGCTATATGTCAATATGTTTTGGTTGCTAACAAACAAATACGTATATCTGAAATAACAATGCTTCTTCTAAAAATTAAATTTCAATTTCAGTTGCAAAAGTTGGCAATCAGTAAAGAGCAATTGAAAGAGTAAACCAAATCTACGACCTTATTTGGGGAAAATATTATTGAAACCGTTGACTCCATTTGGTGGGCAGTGAATTCAAATGAAAATATGGTATTGATCAGTTTACATTTCCTTCCTGCGCACACCAAAATGGAAATAAAAACAGTCACAAGAATAAGCTTGACTAATTCAATGAAGTTATACTTAGGGGTCTGATTGGATGGCTCAAGTAAAATTACTTCTTTTCAGCTTCATTGATCCCTTATTGGTTTTCAGGTCTGTCAGCAGAGGCTATACAATATGTTTGCGCCCTTCACCAATGGGTCTGTTCGACGGTCAGTCCATTAGACTTTTTTTACACTTTCAAACCCAAAATGTGTTCGTAAAACGCTTTGATTTGTACACGGATGTTTTGCAGACGGTTCCTACCAAGCCTGAGAAAGAGTTTTTTAAATTTCAAAATAATTATTTGAAAGAAATATAGATTTCGGCATCGTAAGAACCACTATAGTAATTGATATGATATTAGGCACTTGCATTCACGTGATTCACATTTGGGACGTCAAGTGGTGCTGTGGTTTTTTATTTCTTTCCACACTTTTAGGCGTTAACGTTATTTTTGACCTACTGTCTGGAATGGATGAACAGATATTCCTTGAAAGTTTATTAGAATGTAGTTTGAATAAATGTAACAAGATTTTGTGTAAATAATTAGGATTTGTTTATTTCTGGCAAAGCTATGGGACATTAAAATTTGGAACCACGTGCCGGTGATATTTCAATTCAGTCATATAGCAAGAGAGTACACGTGTTACCATATTGTCAAAATGGTTGTATGGAATGCTTTGACTTTCACACAGAATTTCTCAGGTTTCTCTACTACCTTGAGGGAATAATGATGAAATACTTTCTTCATGAGTGTTTAACGACACGAAATACACTAAAAACGTTTTGACATTCAATTTAGTATTTTTGCTGAATTGGCAGATCTACATTGTACATGTATCTATCGACTGGCGAAAATTCATTTCGGAATGTACAGAAATAATTATAAGAAAATGACAAAAATATATTTGAATATTAAATTCCACATGGGCCTTTCTGGTTCCCTATTGATACAAGAAGACAATAGCGCCAGTCAATTATACAAACTGTGCACCACGTGGTGGCAGTTGGGAAACGGCCGCCCATGTCTCAAGCTTTATCAGATCAATGAAGCGGCGAGTACTGCATCGTGTTGGTAGTTTAGCGCTTGGTCTGACAAAGGAAGCTACGCGAATGACCATGGTCTGACGATGGGAGAGTGTTTGTCACTATCTCGGGGCAATATGGATAATGAACTTGTCATCCTTTTTTTTATGACGACATTGGAAGCGTGTGGTGATTTATGTTCTAATTTTTTTTTTTCGGAATTAACCAACTGACTGAGAAGTAGTGCAAAGAACACGCGTCACGCAAGTGTTTTGTTTGCATTTATGACTGAAAATCATGATTCACAGCTGTCAGTATAATAAGGGTCATTTTGATTGATAAAATCTAACTTCCCAATATGTTTTGGGTTCAAATGTCTTAGAAATTATTCCTGGTAATTTTACACAGATATCATAGTTTGAAATGATATTAATGCTTTTAAAATAGCCTCCTAGGCAAGTCAAAAGCGCGACTTTCCTCTAGATCGTGATCACTGCGCAAAACTGCTGCGTACGCCACAAACGCAACCTTTCTCTCAGCCAGCGTGCGATAGCCCACAGAGCTGCATTAGTGCTAAACGTAGCAAGACAGGAGAACCTCAGCAGTTGTAGTGAGCATCATGATGATAATGGCAATCTGCATATATTTTTCACATTACCTGACGAAGATTAGCAAGATAGAAAAGCTAACCAATGTGTGCCGTTATTTGGCCTGGTATTTTCCAGAAAAATCAAATTAAACACAGCATAGTTTGGTGCGGTTGTTCGGTGATCGATTTTGTAATATTTCGCTAGATACCAGGTGTCCGTTTTTTTTAACTTTTATAGTCTGCCTGGTTGTTTGTGTCTGAAGCAGTTATCAACGTCAGTTACAAATCCAAAATGCGATACGATACTCTATAGCACGCACGTGCTGGTATGCGCCATTTTGAACATGACACAAGACTCTGTAAGACAGTTGCACAAAGCCAAACTAACATTTGAATTTGATATCAAAATGAATCGCGGCCACATGTTTTCAGCACTGTAAATGTGCATGGATGAAAAGAAAGGAAGTGGGCTGAACATGATCAAATGTACCAAAGTTTGCACACCATCGTAATACATCTTAAAATGCTTGGCACGTGGTCTCATATCAGGCTGTTTGTTGACTATTGTTACAAGATACAAGATACAAAGTTTATTTGAAATCAGTATGTGTACAAACAAAAACCATTTGCCTAAGGGCTATTAAAACGGACGAAATACATACATAGAGTAACATTAGACAAATACTTATAAAAGTGGCAGCATTTATACACAACTGAAAAAAGTAGCACCACAAAGTTAGAAATGATCAAACATCAGCAGCTTTCTTCCACAGCTCAGCAATATGAATGTCAAATTTGAGCTTGCTATCTGTATCTATACGAAAGAGTTTCATATGATCCCCAGTAATAATGACCTCACCCGTAATTCAAAAAGTTATATTACAAGAGCCCCGTCTATTTAGGCATAGAACCATCACAAGGAATTTTTTCAGGATTTGCTAGCTTTTTTTTCCTAAAAACCAGTCTATAGATTGGAAAGCTTTGACTTCAATTTCTATTGAAGACTTTATGGGTCGTGATGGCTACAGGATAAAGTGTTGCCATCAGCCAAATTGTACAGTCAGCAACCGTTTATCCTGTAGTACATATCGTTGATAAAAATGTTGTAAAGGAGCGGCCCAAAAATTGAGCCCTGCGGTACACCTTTCAAGGCAGTAAGCAACTTATGAGGTAAGGGGCTCCTACTTATAAACCATAGGCTTAAGTTTGGAGAGGGCAAGAGCATGAGGGAGGCAATCAGAGGCCCGAGACAAGTCCATAAGGATTGTCCCCACATACTTCCCACTGTCAAGTTCTTTTCCCCAGTCGTCAGTAATTTTGATGAACAGGCTCTCGCGACTGAAACCTTTACGAAAAGCAGACACAAAAGGTATAAAGAAAGAATCTAACAAATCAACAAGCTCATCGCTGATTGTGCTTTCAAAAACCATTGAAACGCATGGTGAACAACTTATAGGTCTGTAATTCTCTTTAAGCAGTTGATCTGTCTTTATTAGGCTAGTGCAACTTCTCCAAGTTTCATGTCATGTGGAAAAGTAGAGAAGTTAATTCCTTTATTAATTATTATGGTCAGAGGAGGAACTCGGTTATCAGCAGACAGTTACACTAATTTGGGGAGAATTTTATCATAGCCGGTGTCTTCCTTAGTGTGAATTAAATGAAGTTTTTTGAGAACCTCAACGTTTTCAACTTTTCAAAAATTGAATCTGTCAGAAGGCACATTGCATTGTTCATAGACTGCTCGGACACTGGGATTTTCAGTGTATGTATCCATGTCATCAATGGGCATGTGACTATCTGTATTTCGGTAGTTTTTTTGAGGAAAGTTTACATAATAATTGTTGAAAATATTAGTTTTGTTGTGAATCTGAAACAAGTGATGAACCATCATTTAAGATAATATTTCCATTAACACTGTAGCCCTAATTGGTTAAAATGGCCAAATGTTTCTCTTAGATGGCTTGTCAACATAGCGCTCATGGAAGTATCTCTTGATGGCTTTCTTATGTAGGCTGGTGCATTAGTTTCTTTGTTTTCTAAAATGTTCCCATTTAAAAAGCTTTTTAATTTTTTTCCGTTCAAATAGGCATTTCTGTACATCCTTTTTAAAAGATGATTTTTCTCAGCTCAGCATCTGCAAATGGAGTTTATTGTCTCTTCACCTTTTTGCTCTCTATAGGAACATGTCCATTAATAACATCTTTGAATAGATATTGAAAGCCCGACAGGATTCACCCACATCATCGACCTCACACACCTGAAAGGGGACGCTAATCAGTTCATCCAAAAATGTTGCTTCATAAAATTGTTTATATGATCGAAAAGATATGTATATAGGTTTCCTTCCAGGTATCTGTTGTCTTATTGAAGTATGTAGAAAATGGTGGAACTCCCTCAAACCGTAGTCAAAGGAGCCAGTATCATGAAGAAATTATGGGCTATTTCTGAGAAATAGATTAGAGTGTCCTTAGCTTCTTTTATACAGGTTGGCTCCTTGACCAAGTTTGTAAAATCAAAAGTATCACACAAAGCATGTAGCGGTGTTGCAAATGTCATGTTATGGTTTACGTCACAATTTACAAGAATGTTGTCACAGCGGAGGTAAGCTTGATCAATAATAATAGAAGCTTAATTTACAGAGACTTTTATGGACTGTGAGAATGGCCTGTAAAGGCAACCAGCAACCATCCACAAAAGGCAATCAACGTTGTTCATTTATATCCCGGCTCACGCACTCATCCGAACGTCTTGCATAAATTGAAGCTTTGCTGGCTTATATTTATGCTTTCTTATAATACTTTATCTTAGGAAGTGGAATCGGGTATGGTTACTATTGAAAACAGGGTCAGAAGGCTTCAGTTTACAGAAATTGATGTTTCCGTTTAATTTTAACGATTCTGTCATCCCGTCCACAGACACGGAATGTGGACATCTCTATTCAGTTTAAGATCGCCAAGTCCCACAACTTACATATTCCTGCAAAGTTTTCCATTTTGCTGATTTCACACTCCAGTTGATTATTTGTTACTCGGGAAGTTTGTACTTGCCACTTTGGGCACACGTGTGCCGACGTCCTGCTTGCTACGAATTAAGTTCTGGCCTGTGGAAGGCTCCTTCCCATATGACGTGAGAGGGCGAAATCAGTTGTCCAAGTGGTTTCTGATGCCTCATAAGTCTATGATATCGCCACTTCAAAGGCCATAACACTCATCTGAATATGACTGTTTGAGTGCAACCTCTGATAATCATCAGACTCTTGTAAACTTTCAAGTACAATAGAACTTAGCCCAATTCGGCCAAGCTATAAAGCTCCACTGTCAATTTATTGTCTTCAAAACCTTTTGAAGCTCGATTTCTCTCTCTGATGAAACAGACAAGAGATGTAATGTTTATCCCGAGAGAACAGATCAGAGAAGAGGAATGGACCAAGAGAAGAGTACGCTTTTAAAGGTCTTAACTGAAAAACTTTTCCGGCGATTTTCATTTGATTGACCCGTTCTTTTTCTATGGACCAAAAAAAAATGAACAGGCCATATATCAAGGGGAAAAGTGACGTGTAAATCTCTGGGGTCTTGTGGTGGCGAAAGAAATCGGGACACAAAAAATCGTAGTTTCTTTGTTGTTGATTTTATAACCTACAGCAAGCACAAATTTTAATTAACTTATTTCAAGCACGCATTGACTTATTTCGATGTTTTTAACATCGCCCATTGTCGACATACTAGTCAATGGTTACTTAACAATTGAATAGCTAAACCTCCAATCACAAGCTACATTATTTTTGGATTATGACAGGCACAACACACACATATATTGTTCAGGTGCAGTACAGAAAAAACACTTTTGGAGACTTGAGTGACTAAAGTCACAAATAGTTTGGGTGTGTCTCGTGTCACTAACTGTACAATCACTCTTTAGAAATAGACATTTTGTTCTCAATAACTGCTAGGCCAATGCCTCGATATTGCATACAGTGTCACGACCTATGTTTCCTTTGTTCACAAGGTTCGTAGCCGACAATAGCACAATAGCACTGCATCTTTTTTCTTCTTCTTCTTCTTGTTTATTTTTTTGTTTTTGTTTTGTCTGTATGTGTGTGTGGGGGGGGGTTAAAATCTTTTATTTGACAGAGCTATTTTCAACTTTCTTTCATGAGCAACTAAAACGATTTTTTTTTCAATTGCATCACAATATTATGTGGCTTGCAACAATTCTGTGCACATATTAGCCGCAGTCCTGTACCTAGCACGCGTTCACTATTAAAAAGCGATGAGAGAATACAAGGATGACGCTGAGGGAGCCACGATATACAAACTGAAGCTCTTATGTTAATCAGGGCCAGAGCCAAGGCATAAGGTTCATCATTTCTCCTCTCACAGCTGGTGAGGTCCTGGTTCTGGTTATAATGCCAAACATTCGTTTGATGTACAAAATCGTTCCCTTAGCCAGACTCTAAGACTCAGGCATATCATATGTTTGATTTTTACAGCCACAGGATGGCCGTGATAAGGATTGACACCTGTCCCTTTCCTCCTCTCTCCGGACACTCAAGTTAATGCTGTTTCCCCATATCTTTTCCTTTTTTCTGGTCCAGCATGTTACCAGGTGACCCTTTACATTTCTTACCTCCGCCTTACTTCCTGGGAGGTCCTTTTTACCAAGGAACCAAATACGTGTTCATCTTTCATCATTTGTGGAGCTTTTCTAAACTCATACAATCTTGGTCCTTGTTCTGTAGTTTTTTTAATAATATATTTTCCCCGAGTACCCTTAGCATCACACCATTTAAGATCCAGTCATTTACAGTCTCATCGTCCTCTGCTGTACCAGGTTTCATTTCCCACTGCTACCTATGTTCTACTTCTGTTTCCTTTTTCCTTTAACTGATAACCCTTGCACTGCCTTGGAAAAGACACAATTGCCTATTCCATACCCCCAACATAGACTTCTATTTGATATTTCTAACCCTATGTATGCCTTAATTTCTTCTTTTGCTGTTGTATCAGCTGACCTACAAATCTGGGTAACCACATTGTGGCTGGCTTACCATATATCGTTTTTTCTTTGACCCAAGTGATACCGTTAGGATCTTAAGTGGGTTGGCTGTCATGATTTGGATTTGAAAAAAAAAAAAAATCATGTATGACTCGTAGTTAATGAAGAAAACTTCAAGTTTGAAAGAACTGGTTTAAAACCATAAGTTGTCTTTTCTGGTTGACTGCCCATCTCAAATTAGGAGTCGATTTTGTTTCTTCCTATTGGCATTCGAAGGTGCAAGTTGATGTTTTGGTAACTCTTGAATATCTACATTTGTTTCGTGTTTCACTGCTATAGTTGTTGGGCTGAAATTTATAGTTATGGGTAATGATTTCCTTAGCTTCACTTAGTGTACTTTTTCCCTGATTTTTTTTCTTTTTCTTTTTTTTTTTTGGCTGGTTTCTTGCCATCCTAATACCACAATTTTTTTCTTATTGATGCCTACCATTACCCTGCTTACCATATTCTCGGAGTTCATATCTTTATTCAAATGATAAATGTATTTGAGCCACTCTGTTCTTTTACTGCATCATCATATACTTTGCACTATGTACCGTCATGTATCCCCTGTAAATGTCCCTTATATCTCAGCTTGTCCTTATCTATTCCGTTTTTGATGCTGAACCACCCCGAGGCAACAAACACTCTTTTATTTTTCACAAGAGGATGCTTCTAAAATCCACCTTCTCATCTTTTTTTGTGCTTTTTCCATACCATGTATTTTCCATTCACCTACTGAGATAACATATAAACAATAAACATCCATAATATTGCTGGTCTATCCGAGACCATCAGAGTTGGCAATGGTTTATGGAAACTATTTTGGAAAATTCACTAAAATGGATGCATAACTAATTACTCAGGCTTTTACCATTCCTTTCTACAGTTGTTTTTTCCTATTTATCATATTGATCTGGTATCTTAGTATGTCTTCTCTTCTTGTTTTATCTTTACTTCAATTATCAGCACTTATCAATCTCTCCTATCTGAATTACCTGCTTCTCTACATCTTGGATTTGGAATTGCTGTAAGTTTTCATTTCCTATTTTACTTGGCCTGTTTCTTAGTGTCATAAGTAGATTCTTATTCCTGCAAAATTCTAATCTGTACATCTATCCCATATTGCTGTGCTATGTTCAACAGATCCTGTAAGTCCCCTTGCGATTCCTCTAAGAGCAAAATCAAACCCCAGAATTTTCTTCTTTTTTTTTTTTTTTTGTGGTTCTCAGTTACAATCCATCACCTTTAACATAAAACCCAAAGAAACTAAGCGAAAGCACACATACCTGTTTAGGCATATATCCAGACACGCATTTTTACCCGTCGGCCCATATAGGCTGGGGGGGGGGGGCATTACTATCGCCTGCAGTTGTGTGTGGATCCTTGCATCTGTGCATCCGTATGTCTCTCTGAAGGACAGTTACCTTGACCTAATTTCAAGGTCACCAGAGTCAAGCCATTTTTAGACAATTGCAAGGATATCAGAGGAACCAGATAAATAGGATCACAAAAGTTTTACACTTGCTCTCCCTTCCAAAATTTGAATTGTGTTTCTTTTATGGGCAGGTGGAAGGTTCTAAGGCATTTGCCACTATGTTCTACTTCTGCCTTCAAAGTGACTGTATAAAGTGTTAAACATTTCAACAAAGTTGCACCTAAAACCCAATCTGTAAAGTTTTATGCTAGCACACCTTTCCATATCGTATTCCTTCCTTATATCTGGAAATCCCATTTAATCTATTTTTCCTTTTGTATTGCTGATTCCAAATTTTGTATAAGTATGAGTATCAGGTCTCTTACCCTGATTCCTGGCCTTCACCAATTCGGAATTAATTATAAAATGCTTTTCAACTATTGTGCTCCACCTCACATACCTTGCCTTACAGAAAACGATCCCCAGATTTGATGAGAGCAATGACCCTACATTGTTTTTTTTTGGGGGGGGGATACCTATACCTTACGCATATTTTCATCCATAGGATCACGTCTATTTCTTGTATGCTGTCTTCCTTTTGCATTGGGCTCTTGTATAAATTCACTCAAGAAACCATCTATAGTGGCAGCTTTGCATGTTGCACTTTATGGCTATATTAATTCTAATATTCAAGTTCTACAACATAACCCAGAATGCTATTGATTTTATGTCCGTAAGGCACATTTACAGGTCACAGCTTCTTTCAGATTTTTTACACTGTGTTACTAAACTTCAACTGCATGTATCAAAACATAGAATATGTGTATCATGTTACAGCGTCTCCCGCCATTTATCTGTCTTCTTCCTGACTGTATAATTCTCTGTGTTTTCTGCTCTTTTTCGGCTCGTTTACCTGCTTCCCAAAATATTTATACCCTCTCCTCAACTTTCCATTATTGTGTTTGTTATTTGTTCATTCCTGCTGGTTGTTCTCTCTGTGTTAATATTTCCTACCTGTTTTCACTATTTCACATAGGGGGTCTCTTTGCTTCCTCATTGTCTCATTTTACATTCCCTGCTCTCTCTGACTAACCTACATGTTATATTTCTGCTCTCATCGCTATTTGTGGTTCCCTTAAAGCACTGTGTATATTTCATGCCTTCTACTGTCATCTGAGACTTTTTTAGCCAATTCTTTCGTGTGCTACATGATGTATTTTAGTGA
The DNA here is from genome assembly GCA_964020975.1 of Hermodice carunculata. Classification (NCBI taxonomy): domain Eukaryota; kingdom Metazoa; phylum Annelida; class Polychaeta; order Eunicida; family Amphinomidae; genus Hermodice; species Hermodice carunculata. The sequence continues at coordinate 23,341 of CAXHWN010002465.1, read as the reverse complement.
GATCGTAATTCATTTCTGATGCCCACAATGTATCCATCCAGTTTTACAATTTCCACTTTAGACCATACTGGTACTTTTCCCAGTCTATTTCCTTATGTATATTTTACCCCCTTTGGGACTTTTCTCTGTCACTCATGCATCATTGCATAAACATAATGATGGCCATCTGATTTTGATTGCTGCCAATATCAAGATCACCTTTCTCACTTATCTCAAATATTTGCATCGTCTTTTAAAGTTCACTGTGCACTAAAGTATAGTCAATTATATCCTTTAAGTAATACCTAAGGCATGCTGCATCAAAATAATCTTAAATTCAACCCCTCCTCACACACCATGAGCTCTCCTAGTCAAATTTCATCTTTTTCTGCTCCCACCTAAGCCTCACCTCTCCTCACTATGGTCTTTTTCCATCTCATTTCACTCCCGCCCACACTAAAAGCTATTTTCCTCCCTCTACACCTCACCCCCACAGGACTGAATACATATCTCGCGCGGGTGACTTCTGTAAAAATTCAATATGGCAGCAATGTTATCTTGATAAAATTTCCAGCTCAACAATTCCCTGTGTTTTTCTAAAGAAATGCCCTACTTTAAACGAGTAACTTCTTTCTTAGAAGTTTCTTAAGTTGTCTCTGGATGTTAAAATAAATGGATCTTCAACCCTTTGCTAAGTCCCCTCAGATTCCTGTAGACTCCGCACATTTTCTACAGTTCCTAATATGGCCACCTTTTCTGGTCAAAATCCGGGTTACCTTCCTTCCTAAAATGCCAGAGCAGCACCTGGTTGGTGGGTGTTCCAAACATACATCTCTCGCATCTTGAGCGGGGTGTTAGGTAACAGGGAGCTTGTAAAGTGACCAGTAATCTAGACGCAATAAAGGCACCAACTATTACATAAGTGATAGCTCATTTATAACACCCCCTTTTATGTCACCCAAAGCTCAAAGATGAATAAAGACAGAGGTGTTCATTTTGCCTGGTGACATGGGCACAAGGGCTCTGTAATTGGCGGTTCACTCAAGATGGCTACCATTCCCATAGTACCAAGAGGCAAGCATTCGCCTTTGCTTGATGCTGAGCCAATATTTTACCAGTTTTGCAGCATTATACACGGAATGATGGGACATCATACAATACAATTTGAATGGACAGAAACTAATTTAAACCAGGATTGGGCAGGGTAAAAGGAAATAAAATTATGCCCCATTTTGTCATTGTTCACTCTAATTTCAGTGGTAAGCACGTTCGAAACTACTGTGCCATGTTGTAACAACATAGGAATACTTAAACAAGATATGTTCGGGTAAATGTACACGCATTTTAGATGATTACACCTCAACACTCCCAAATAGCAGGGACTACGATGTACCCATGCTTCTTTGTTTACATAAGCACTGTCCAGCTATGCAATTTAGAACGAGGCTGCTGATTTGACCACTAATCTCGCGTCTCAGTAAACCCAAATCAGTATCTCGACTGCTGAGACAGGAAATATCTCACAAAAGCCACCCACAAAGGTAGTCACAAAGTGGGAGTAAGAAGTATGCTCAATTGTAACCTTGTTTGCAATTTGCAGAATGATTGGCAAGAGTAAATTTTATATAGCAATGCTATTTCTGAAGCTTTTCCGAAATATCCTTTGGAGGAGGTTACACTCTATAAACATATATGCTAACGAAATGTGTTTATTTTTGGATCATAGCAAGGATCAATATATATCATTCTGAGTATTAACTAATGGTTCATTAGTTCATGTATTAGTTTTTGTTTCTAATGATGTGCCGGTGTACACAGTTACAGCAAAACATACCCTTTTTACATTTGGGATACTGTGCATTTATCGCCCCCCCTTGATGTTCTGTGTAAATACAAATTGGGCCGACCTATGTTTGTCATGATATAAGTTCTATTTGCACTGCACTCCTAACTGTAACATAACTAAAGAACTGTTCGTGTAGTGAGAAATACTTGAAAAAGTGTCGTAAAAGCAATAATAACATAACAGTGTTAATATCTTGGCGAAAAAAAATACACCAGTGGAAAGATTTATATGTGTTTGTGTTTTATTGTTATGACGCAAAAAGCAAATAGTACAAAAACATTGGTTTGCATGCACTGAGTCTCCATGATCAAAGCCATACTGATATCTCCATAAAATCTACAGATAAAAGTCCCAAATCACGACGCAAGAACTGCCTTTTTGGACAAGGTTGACCACTGCCGCTTTGCATGATAATTTTTCTTATTCCACAAGAGGGGCCCACACAATTGGTTTGACCACAATTTGAAAAGCAATACGGCCATTTGTTCGCACGAATTTTGAGATTCTTTCTAACAATATCTCATATCGAACATTCTAGGAGAATATTTTTTACTCTATCTAGTATGTTTGATATATATCTGGCTATCATTAGCAGTATTACTGCTGACAAGGCTGGTCGGTGCATCTGATACGACCATTTGCAAAATGGGTGCAGTTTTCTGAAATATCTTACTCTGGATCCGTGGTTCATGATCGTACTGAAATTGGCTTATCTGACTGCCTGTCTTTGTGTGTGTGCCCATGCTTACATTTATGAGCAAAAACCGGGTGTGCTCAAGTTATCCCTATATTTTCCTAGTGGTTTCTCTTAAATGAAGCCAAGTAACTACTCCTAATGTATAGGTGTGCGTGAAGGCAGCGATTTGATATACAACTAGATCTTTCCGATCTGAAGGCAAACTTTTCGTGGCTGCAGGACCCATTTGTAGACAATTTTGTGTGTGAACTCCTCCTGCAAATTTGAAAAGACTTATATAAGGGCACACCTTTGTTTTCAACAGGGCCCATTTGTAGGTACAATTATACCTGTAGAACCCCCACTAGATGTCAGCATTTGTTTCTTTCAAACTTTGCATATTATCCACAAACTATCTGCAGATTTGCATGAAGGCAGAGTTTTAAGTTGCAGCTAAGCACATCCATATGCACGCGGACTTTTAATTTCAAGGTTTTACTTTTTGGGGTCTGTAGACAGAGTATTATTTGTGATATTCTTCCTACATTTTTGCATGGATTCCTTTTAAACCATATAAAGTAACTACACATTACTTGTAGATATGCATGAAGACAGACATTTTTGACAGACCTATATAATCTTTATTGCATAGCAATTTTTGTTTGCTACCCTGTAGCTGTCCTAACATAGGACAGTGTTTTCCTGTGGGTGTGTTTAACTCCTATTATACTTGACACGAATTTCTCTCTAATTTGACACAATGACAACGCATGCTATGCACATGTGCACAAAAGCAGAGATTTCTCATGTCGCTAGATATGTCCGATGGTCAGATGATCTTTTTGACCTCTTGTCCATCTACTCGTCTATAGATATGTCTTCTACGTTATTGCACTTTGCATCATATTTTCAACGTCATAGTATAGACTGCTCCCTCTGTATCACTTTGTGTGACAGCTACTTAGGACTGCTCTTGGGTGATCGCTCAATGCAAAGACCAATATATATATATACTGGATTCTGGAAATAAATGTCGACCCAGTAAACATACTGCATAACCGTGGTGATATGGCACTCACGCATTACTACCTACATTGAACCATTCTTTTTTCAGAATGGGGATTTGGTCGAGTGGATATGTGCGTTTTCCACTTCAGCTAGGCGACTGGTGCCAAAGGTTGCAGGTTCGAGTGCCGCTCGTTCCGATCATAAAATTCAAACACGGGCCATCCATATTATTCTTGAGGAGTACTCCGGTTATTTTCTGTTATTGACGGGATACAGTAGGTTGGGTTGACAGTCTAGCATATGCCTTTTCATCTCGCCTTTTATCATATTCTGAACTGCAGTAAAGCTACTAAAATTCAAGGTATAATCACATCTTTCCCACTGCTTACAATACCATGACCAGTGTCTAAACCATAGTGAACATCACTAAAACAAAATAGATTTTTTTGCGCATCAGTGTTGATACGTAAAAATGCTATATGTGTAATTTGGCTGACAACTTTGCATATTCAGGTCAGGTAAAAAGGTTGGACAAATAACATGCAGATGACCCGGAACTCTGGCCCCATTGCTTTACAAAGGTAAGGAGGCTACCAACTGCTGTTCACCTTTTTGGGAAGTCTGAACACAATATGGAGTAAACTGTGCTCCAGGATTCTCAAAAGCGCATGGGAAGATACGGGTCTGCATCTGAACCTAAGTTATGCACATGTTAAAACAAACAGACATTGCATGAAAAATATATAGAGTTATATACTCTGGAATTTTTTGAAGCCTGGTCAAATGATATTTACTGCTCCATTTTAAATTTCTCCTCTGTTTTGGTGTCATTTGTAGAACAACCACCTATATGTATATATATATATATATATATATATATATATATTTACAGTAAAACCTGTCCTTGTGGACACCTGTCTACTCTGGACACCTGCTAAATGCGGACAGTTTTGGCCAGAACCAAACATTTTTAAGTCATTTTCATATTGGTGATACCTGTCTACAGTGGATACCTGTCTGTTGTATATTACGGACACTTTTTGGGGTACCAAATGCAAAAACAACCTGTCTATTGCGGACACAATATATCAATGCATTTTTTTTTTGCAACTTGTTATGTTCCAAGTCGCAATGCCTGAACAATCTTGTGCATGTCAAGCTTGAATCAAAGACTAATCAATCCACTGTTCAGTGGCCTGTAACACATAATAAGCTCACTCAGCCAAGCAGTTAGGCTGCAATGCCTCAACGAACATGCCAGGTGTCTCTGAGCACCGGTGCTCCTGTTGAGTGAGGTTGCTCACACTTTCTCTGTCCATCAAACAATTAAGCTCCATAGATCAATCATTAAGCCTAAAACAAAGGACCCACTGAGACTCATGTGAAGTTATCCACAATTTTTAACAATGGCACATACAGTTATACTGTTCTCAAAGGATAGGATATCCCTTTGGTATGTTTGTTGTCTGTTTCTTTTCCGTTAGTAAAAGAAATTACGCAAACTTTCTTTAGCCTGGTAAGCCCATGCACACACACAATTTTTGCCTTAAAAGATAAAAACTGTAAAATCCCAAGTCAAGATGTGTTTGAGTAAAGTGTCAGGGGCATAATGTACAAAAACTGAGAGCAAATGTACTCTGAGATCCCAAAAGTTCACCCCTTCCTATTGTGGACACCTGTCTATTGCAGACACTTTTGCCAGAACCACAAGTGTCCACAATAGACAGGTTTTACTCTACACACACACACACACACACACACACACACACACACACACACATATATATATATATATATATATATATATATATATATATATATATATATATATATATATATATATATATATATATATATATATATATATATATATTCAGGAAAAGAATTTTGATTTATAATTAAAAGCAGATATGTTGGTTCGTCAATGGCTGCATTGTACTTTGTGTAAAATGGGAATAATTCACACTATTATTATATACTTTTTTCCTGATGATTCAAAAGACCAAAAAAGTCTCAAATCATTGATTTAATCTAAACTAACCACATTGTAATTGAGTCTTGAAATTAGTGCTCAACAATCCTATAGGAGCTGTTTTCATGTTTAATTTTTGCATTCTTAGTAACTATGTATGAATGTATGCATGCATGTATGAATATACATATATATACATGTGTGTGTGTGTTTTGTGTGTGTGTGTGTGTATGTCACTTTATATGTATGTATGTATGTATGCATGTATGTAATCATACAGCTACTCGAGCAGTTAGCCTGAGTCATCAAAAGCACATGGGCTTTGACCCTTTTGCCCAAGACAAAGGTGCAAGAAATGCAGGTTATTAAAAGGTTTGTTGGGTGATACTGACTACCGATGCTGGTGGTTTAGTCCATTTCGGTATTTTGAGATTAACGGGAAAAATGTTCTGTCCTTACTTCTCATATAAGAAAAACCAACTTTGGTGAGAAGCAAAACGCAAAAATATGTCTGCCCGGGTATTTTCATTTCAAATAGTAAAGGTAATTCAGTCATGCAGAAAAGAACAAACAACAAAGCGTCACACCAAGATTACTGAAACAACAATATTTAATCCAACATATAATCAACATTCATCCGTGCAATTACAGTTCAATGCCACCTAAACGTATCTTATTTGTCACATTCTACACTAACTGTGGTAATGATTACACTGCCACTAAAATTTCATCAGAAAATATGCTAAAACCTGGGTGTTTTTCCTGGAATGTGAGCTGCGCAGATTGGTAAACTAGTACTATAACTACTTAACATCCAGTCAATAGCTGGTACCGGGCTTCTGCTAACTGCTATAGGCAATACGGTTCTCCTGAGGCCGTTGTTTGTATTATGGCCATACAGCACAATTACTGAACATATATGTCACTCCATATTTTTATCTTTTATGATATGCATCTACAGTATGTTAGTATGAAGAGGAATGAGGCTGATATATGAGCAGCTGGCCTTGAGATATCGGATATCTGTGCTGTTATGAATCATGATTATATACAAGTTTATGCACAAAAACATGTACCCGTATGTATATATATATATATATATATATATATATATATATATATATATATATATATATATATATATATATATATATATATATATATATATCTGTGTGTGTGTGTGTGCGTCCCTTCAATACATCTGCTAAGACCCACGTTTGGAGTTTACTTATGAATGGGCCAAAATAACACGAAATACAAAATTAAAATTGAAGGTTACCATGTGTTACTGTGGCTTAAAGCAATTTCGCAAGGGTTTTAAACCCAAATGCCTTTTAAGGAGCAGGAAATTACCCTGAGGATTCGGCTGGCCATTGTCAAGAAACAATGGCCTGATGAGCAGCTTTGACAGAGACGGCATCAAACGATTCTGTTACTAAGTATGAAAATTCAGTTTTCGGTTTAAGAGAATGGAAAAAATCCAAAAAACATTTATACTCTTAAATCGGTATAAGTTACACCGCCAGCTATAGGGCAGACAAGAAATTTCCTGTTCTACAAAACAAAAAAAATCGAGGATTACATGATACAGTCACAAGACATCAATCGATTGAATTCGGGCATCATTGATGCAGATCGTATCATGCCCAGTAAGTACAGATTAACTTGACACATAGAAAGACCAATTTTGAAGGTAACTGTGCTATTTGAGAAAACGTTATCATCAGAGGCGTCATTTACGCCAAAGACATTCAATTTTGTTTCAGCCAGAAGCAATGCATCAGTACACTACAATTTTTAATGATGCTTTAGATATATTTATGAGCGTCAAGCCAGTGGACAAGAGCTGAACCTCTGGCTGGAGGTACCTATGGGTTCATTTTAGTTGGAATTACATAACCTGTTCTGCTTTCTCTTCACTATGCCATCAGTCGTTGCGATTTAAAAAAATAACTGTAGTTCATTTTAATATATCAGTATAGTGAAAGCCAACAAGCAAAAAAGATCATATCTTGTCCAGACTGAATATGTCATATTGTGCAGCAAAAAGTACCATTGCCCGAATGTGGCAATGTGTAGTTGAGCCTGAGAAGTATGCATCAAGAGTTAAAACCTTTCATCGTTCATATAACCGGGCATGGCATTTCATAAAATTGGGTGACATTGTAGCTTGTGTATTTAAAGACAAATCTGGGTGCCCTAACTAACTCCATGCGCTACAGCTGACCATCGAAAAGCTCCATATCAACAAACAGTCGCCTTGAACCAAGTCATTGGGTAATTGCTTAGCCTGTAATGGCTCGACTATATAGCTATTACGTAGTCGTTGCTAACTTCATGGTGTTCATGAAGTGTACCAGGGAAAACGCAGGCCACCATCTATGCGTTTTCCAAGGGCACAATTTCACAGCCACTCATGAAATAAAATGCTGTATAGTGAGTAGTCATCATGGCAGAGGATCTTCTTGAAGCAGTGTTAAGTACCAATACATCCGGTTCGCTGTTTTGAGAGGTACTTCACTCTGATTTGCAACAAGGTCACACATGTACATACACATAGGTGCCATGTCAAAGTATAATGTAGATGTCCTCTTGAAACATTTATTTTGTGCCTAAAGTGGTATAACTTTTGCTAGTAATAAGACATAGGACTGCATGCCGTCAATTGCTTGTTTCAACACTATAATGGGTATGAATTGGTTTATTTGATATTTGACATGCATAGTAACATGTTAATCTAAACCTTCTTCTCCTTTTGGGCGATTCAGGTGATTTTGGTAGGTCCTGGAATTTTACTGTTAACGACAAAGAATGTCAGATTAAGTCAGAAATTAGACTGTGACTTCTATTCAGCAAAAAAGCAACAGAGTTTCAAAGTTGTAATAAATACCACAAATAGCCATGCCACTATTTGTAAGAATACACTCCCAAGCACAACAGAGCAAAGGGGGAGAGGGGGACTTTATCGGGTTGGGTAGGATCATAATGGGTATAATCTCACTTGTGCTGACGTGGTCACGTGACTGATTTAGTTTGTAGCTCTCTTTTGGAAGGCTAATTTTTACCTTTTCGTGTTATACATTTCCGAACATATAACTTTTAGTTTGCGCAGAAAATGGTAAACCCACGAATAACGTTTACAAAAACACACCTCTATAAATGTGTAGCAATAGAGCCGCAACAAGTGGAGTCCCCATGTGAAACTGCTCTCTTACCCCGACTGGTAACATAATATCCATTATTTGTGGGCATCTTGCTTGGCCAGTGATTATTGGGTATTTTTTAAACTATTTAGTGTGTGTGTGTGTGTGTGTGTGTGTGTGTGTGTGTGTGTGTGTGTGTGTGTGTGTTTAAACAAAGTGAAACTATCCAAGATTAAAAAAATACCAGAAAAATATCGCAAATACGTTTTGCTTGGAAATCGTTAAAGGCAGATGTTAATTCATCGGCGGTTGTAAGATCGGAACATGAAGTTTGCCTCCTTATATTTTTTCTTATTGATGAGCTTGCATAGCAAACTGCATCTTTCATAGAGAATGGTACAGCTGTTTGTGTGGAATTCCGTAGAAGTGCTTCATGAGTCAATACATCTGACCATCTCTCTGTGTTTTTATATGGCACCCCAAATGCTGCAGCTGTCAAGATGGAAAAGTGTGCATTTTTTGGGACGTGGTATACATTATGACTCTCATATAGATATGTTTAATTTCTCTCTATAGTTAACATGTAATGGCCTAGAAAGTGTATTTTTTCTGATAGTAAACATAACATCAAGGTCTATTGTGGTATTGAAAATAAAATTTTGTTTTCTCTATTAATGTAATGAAATTTAAATTAATATTGTTGAATTTTGCAAACTGTAAAATAATATTTTAAAGAATAAATCAGATTCAATTTGTTGTGTCACATGAAAGAACCCGTTACACTTCCTAAAACCCTTTTTGAATGAAACTTTAACATTATTGTAAGCCTTCTGTAAAATTTGTACTAAAACGTTTCTACTTCTTCCCCTATCAGCAAGCTAGTAGAGGCCAGCAAAAGGGTTCCTCGCTTCTTTAACCGTAATAACATGCCCTCAGACTCTCTGAATATAAAGGTGCCACTTAAAATATTAATTACTGTAAATATTAGCACAGTTGTTTCCGTGTCACTGCCAATGGTGCCATGGGAGAGTAAAATCGCAACACGAATCACTGCGCATTGTAAAGAGGCCATTGTCGCTATACACATATAAACCGCCTTTACTCTGATGCTTAATTGTCAGCCATCTGTACACATTTTTTAATAAATGCAAGTGGGAAAAAGAGGATTCCTGATGTAGAAGAAATTATACTTAAACATCAGGACTCCTCTCTCTCCCACCTGTATACAGCCATTTTTTCCAGCCCTAAATAACGCATGATTTCACACCAATGAAAAGTCGAGACATGAGAGGAATAAAGTTGCAAATGTTATTATGGAGGACTTGCATCAAAATAACATTGTGTAGAGTGGTTTTGTTAAGGTCGTAAAGAAAGCAGAGGTGTTTTTTATATATGTGCAAGTTGAAGTCTGCATTGGCTATAGGACTAAGAGGTACTCATGCACGAACAGTGATGTTATTAGGTGATAGCAAACATTACTGAGATTTGGCAGGTAACATCTTAAAATCTGCACACAGTGACAAATCGGATGTGGCAAATTCAGTGATTGACTAGCAGGTATGATTTAAATACTTTTTAAATAGGCCCAAGCCCGAAAAGAGGCAGGGTGTCGTGCTTACCTGTTATACTGTTTTTCAGCTCTGAAGATGGAAGTAGGAAAGTTGCAATTTCGAGCCACACATACATAGCCAGTTTGAGTTCTGTAAATATATCTGTCATGTTTAATATCCAAGGAAAGACAGCCGGTTTGAGTTCGGATGCCTTGTAGTCTAAATTTTCAAGAATATGTGTCTTTGATTTGGTGCACTGCGGCATTGGCAGCCTGCAAAGTATACAACAGGGGTACAAGTACATACAAAGCCTTGTGTCTTTTTGCAGTGCCGCTGGAAATACCTATCAGGCAATATTAAAAAAAAATGTTTTTAGGCTAAATTAGGCTAAATTACATCACTCTTTCACTGCATATGAACCACGGATTTTGTGTGTGAGTTACATAAGTAAAATGTGTGCTTTTGGGACTTCTCATAAAAGTGATACGAAGATCCAGATGTTGTGCACATATGATATACATATGTATTCTGTGGCCTTAAATTGACATGAATGCTGGTTCGCCTGGCCCAAAAAGCATGAATGATATCACAATGTGCAGATCTATTACCTAAGTTACATATGTATGTAGGATCACTAAAAACAAAACGCGTTTGATACCATTTTACATTCAGGCAATTTTATGAACTGGGAAATGCCCTGGACCTATTCCATTATTACAGAGATGTAATGCAGACAGGTTATCCATGAAGATCATGAACAATGGTACTAGATATGAAAATACACTTATAGATCGGGCTTTTATTTCCTTGTGGTGAAAACTACATTAATCATCTGCATGTGCGGTATACGTTTACCGGCTATCTTTGTAAAGTACACTCTTCACCACCCGTCATTCAGAAGGAAAAACTGTGAAATATGCACAGGTACATAGCCATAACAGCTGTATCAATGATGCTGCAATAACATGACCTTCTCAAACATAAGCATCTGGCAACCAGGGATGACAGTGTAAAGTATGCAAATATAACGCTGCGTGTCAACAAGCTATATGTATGGACACTGTTACACACATTTTTGTAATTTTGTTTCTGTGCCCTTGTCCTATGGGTAAATCTTTTTGGCCCCGCTAACCATATATCATATTTTGTTGTCCTCCATTATGGACATCTTATCTGAGTTGTCTATTCATGTCAACAGCTTTTAGCCCAGTTTCTACCTAGTATATTTTAACTTTTATTCAAAGCTTTTGTCATATCAGCATTGTCATCTTCAATAATTTATTATTTTTATTACATGGAAAATAATACGTAGAGATAGACTTTGTTGTGTGTCAGGTGTCCATACGTGGACCAATATGCAATGAAGATAGCATTCTTGCAGCAAATCCAAGTGTGGCCAACAGGCTGACCCCATCATCTCGAAGTGTAAATAAATTAAACTTTTACTGGGAATTTATCGAATGAAAGTCCTTTGGGCAAAAGTACCTTCTCGAGACCACTCGTGCAGGTGAGCTCGTAACCACTACAAAATGAATGCCAGACCTCCCGCTGGTACTATGCCTCTGCTGCACTTTTATTGAATCCTCGGATGTGGCAGCACTCTTGGCACTGGAATTTGGAACGAGTGGAACATTAAGTATCTGCACAATATGCTCCTCACAGGTAGTCATTTTGGTGACGACTCCTCAAGTGTAACCCAGGCAGGCCAATGGCCTGTTATGGTGAAAGGAATGCTAAACAGTACAAGACCCATGACTTCATACTTGCGTATTTACCTTACAAGTTGAAACCTTGCTGGGCCGAGATAATTTAATAGAACTTAGGAACATTATCCCTTACTGCATTTCCTAAAGTTATTAATTTTCTGGTGACAATGTTTTTGACTCTTTTATAGCCCCTAATCCAGTGAGCACAGTGTCTATGATGTACCCCCAAAGTGCTCTTCTCTTGTCGGCTGCCCTGTGCATTCTTTCTGGTATACGAACAGGGCCCCTGCTTTTTCTTATGAGATGTGCATCTGGAGAGACATTCATAGCATTTGTATCTGACTTAACCCATCACAGCTCAAAAGTTACTGCCGATCGGAATTTTGTCCAGATGTGGATCCTTGTCCAAATGGAAGGGAAAGACTCTAGATCCAATCTGGTCACAGTCTAAGTCTTCCGTAAGTTAATGACGATTGGGTATCGTACTGAGTCTTGGGCCGTAAATGTAAGCACCCACGTAACTTTTGGGTAGAATTGCTTGAACCGTGTTGGCAGTTGTATAATAATGCTTACTTCAGAGCCTAAACTTAATGCATAAGAAGGCTGCTGTCGCCATAGTGGAATTGAGAAGATAAAACTCATACGATTCAGATGACACATGCTTGTATTTGCTTAATTACTGTTTGCATTGTGCACAGTGATCCTATATTTGCAGCTCTTTTTTCAAAATTTACTCTTCCTTTTTTATTATTATTATTTTATTTGACGTTAGAAGTTGTGCAAGCAAGAGTGGACAACCTTGGGGTTTTGGCAAGCATATGTTATATGACTTGGTTATCAGGGCTGGGAAGAGGAAAAACATTTAATACACTGGTGCTTCAGACACCACTCTTTGTTGTATACGAGGAATACATAAAGCTTCCCATTCGTAAAAACTACATTGACATCGGGACACGTTGGCAAACATGAAAGACATGTATATTTTGTGCAGTGCTTGCATTTTATAAGATTTTAAGAATATGGCTGGTAGGTGTGATGGGATTGAACATTATTGAACTTTAAACCCCCATTTCTGCGGAAAAAAAATGCACGTCAAAATGTTTATTAAACTGAAATGCAACATTTAATATCAAAAAAAAAAAAAAAAAAAACACAAACTTTCTCTTTGCTGTCATTGTTGGGTTTGAAATTTATGAATATGGGTCATGTTTTTCTAATCCATTACATTGCTCAGCATACTTCCGTAATATGGTGAGTAACCCGGTAAAATATTTTACAACAAAGAACATTCTATCCCAGTCACATGCGCGCAAGGTAAATTAGTCTTTTTTCCGGGCATAAATTTGTAACAAATCCCAGCAACCATGCCCTCTCGTGCATTGCTGACGTTGCTTATTACGTCAGCAAACAGCACATTTTGTTTCATTGATCTTGCTTTCATAAACAAAATATAACGTGAAGTCTGCAGTTAGAACAGCATGCGTCGCACGCACCACGTGATAGCCCAAGTTGCAAAGCTTATTTTCGTTAAAAAAATAAAACGGGGATGGGTCTGTCACTTGAGGCTTTTTTTGATATATAAGTTGATCAGGTTTGCTTGTTTGTCTCTTGCAACATTACTATGTTGTCGAAAACTGGGATAGAATGGGGTTTAACTAATTCTGGGGAGGATTGGACGTTCAGCCTGCACCATGAAGGCTTGGCAGCCGTCCATGCCCTCCTTCATCTGGCATGGACAGCTGCCAAGCTTTCATGGTGTGGGCTTAGTTAAACGTCCAATCCTCCCCAGAATTAGTTAAACCCCATATTAAATACATGTGTGCGGCAAGTACAAAATCGAGTGCCGTCCTTCTGAAGGCACGCGATAATAATAAGATTCACCGAAAAATAGAGCAGCCGTCCATGCCTGACGAAGGAGGGCATGGACTAAACCTGCCAATCCTTCATGGTGCGGGCTTAGTTGAACGTCCAATCCTCCCCAGAAGTAGTTAAACCCCTAATTAAATACATGTGTGTGGCAAGTACAAAATCGAGTGCCGTCCTTCTGCAGGCACGCGATGATAATAAGATTCCCCGAAAAATAGAGCAGCCAAAACATGGCACCCTAAAATCAAGATACATTCAAAAATACTCACCTCACGTATATGCATACCGCACTTGCATGTCACGACATTCCATATAAAATGCCCTTGCTAAAAGCAAAATAATTGCTTTCTGTGGAATCTCTTTTACAATAACAATTGCAGCTGATCAGAAAGCGTAAATTCTCAACTACTCCGACGCCCATGTGAAACTTTGGGTTGTCTGTCAGAGTATTGAGAGACAACGCCAAACAGCCCTCAAGGGGGACACATTAAATTATCACAAATTGTCATTGCGGGAGCCACATGTTTCTTTTTATATGTATATGGTGATAAAATGGGTTGGAACGAGTATAAATATTTCTGTACTAAGAAGGAACTTCAAAGCCTCAAAGGCATGGTGATAGGGGTATTCGAGCCATGAAATAACGTTGATTTCAGGAGACATCTTTCTATCACCAAACTATCTTGGCAATAGATTCTTCGTGGTAATTTAAGGTTCACAATGTTCTTTTCAGTAAGGTGACGTTATTTAGGAATTTCAAGCTACAAGGACACCCCAACTCGATTGGAAAAATAGGTTTTAATATTTGAATTGAGACCGGAGTTGGTCGTAGATGTAAACATACAAATAGGCCATCCTAGATAGGTTATTGTACTTTGTGCATAAATGTTATAAGTATAGTCAGCTAGCCGAATAATCACACAAATGTGGCCTTGATCACCCTTATCAAATTTCAAGTTACTCATAGACCAGCTGTGTTCCTGTCTCTTAGAAAATCTCCATTCTGACTTCTTGCCCTAAAGTTAAATCTCGATCGGGAAGCATAGTCATAACATAACATAACATAACAACACTTGAAACTTGCTGGCCAGACGCTATGCCAGATAAGAGAGCAATATAATCAGCCTATCATACTTCTGTGGTTCATGGAATGGCTTATGTTATTAAAACATATCTTTAACACTGATTCATTAATCAGCCTCTGGCTGTTTCTGATTTAAATTTCACAAAAGAAAGTCTTCATGCAAGCCTCAATTTTTGGCGATGCACTCGAGCATGCCTACAAAAAGTAACCTGTTGAATTGCACCTAGAAACACTGCTGAAATTATAAAAGAGACGAGTTTTCTTCATTACCGAAAGTACATCTATCATTTTCACTCCTGAAATATAAAGAGATACAAAATCATAATTCATCCTCACAACAACAACAACAAATAATGAAACAAGCTCAACAATTGTCTGCAAAACCCATGGAACATAAACCTTTATACACACACACACACACACAGAGACACACACATATATATATACAGAAACCCCTTTGCAACGACACTCAGATATCCGACAATTCCAGTTATCCGACACATTTCTTTGGAAGCAGATGGTGTTTTAAAATGATTATATATATATATACATGAATATATATATATATATATATATATATATATATATATATATATATATATATATATATATATATATATATATATATATATATATATATATCACGGTAATTATCATTATATTCATCTTTGCTTTTTTTTCTTTATTAAGCTTATTGTTGGCTATTCTGGGCAGCATAAGCATCTTAAGACGTGAAATATGATCGGTGTAAATGAAGAGCTCCGTCCGAGAAAATATGTAGCCTATGGTGGTTTTTGGGAGGCAAGCAACGACACTGAGTTGTCATGTACATTGATAAGAATGCTTTGCCGCTTGTCTGAACCTTATGGAAAATGTTTCAATATGTGAGTTAAAGCCAACTATAAAATTTCCGAAGAAATGATGGGTTTCTATGCTAAACTATTACGAATTGAAAGAAAGTTCAGAAACATACACACAAGATAAATATTCAATTTTCAGGTATTGAGCTGACCTAAAACTGAAATTAAATAGGTAAGACTTTCAATTGACCACGGACAAAATACTAGGCAAACCAAAACATTTCCAAGCACGATATTACCTACCCAGTACTTTACCAGTGCTTGATCTATTTTATAAGTTTGTTTACAAGTATAAGGGTCCTCTGGGAGATGGCCCTTGCGGAAAAGCAGCCTTAATTGTTGTCTAACTGCAACAGTGATTATTAATTTTATAGATTCACTCAATTGATGCAAAGCCCAGATCTCCATCATTACAAACGACATAGATTGCCATGAATTGCGTACCTAATTGACTTCTGGGTCGCCGGATGTAAAACCAGATTGAACAATTGAAATTAACACATAATTTCAGAAAAAGAGTTGGAGGTGCACTTAAAGGTTCTTCGAAAAGCAAACTGTTTTGACGAAAAACGCAACATATGTTACAACACTCTGCTGAATTAATTATGAACCATTCTTCAAATGATATCCATGAAGCCATTTTGGAGACTATGTATTTTCTAATGGAATGATTAATGTTCTCTGACGTCCGGCCAGCAGAAAACTTACCTTTTACGTGCATTTATTGGTACAAACAGTAAATATGCTGGTGCACTTAAACATATCATACTAGGTACTACATATATGAAATAAGTGAAGAAAGCACAATCAGATATTTTGCAAATATGATGCTAGACGACTATTTTGTGATACAAGGTGCAATCTTAAAACGTGATCACAACAATATGATGTATGCAGGTGTTAATTTTTACCAGACGATTAGTCATATTTTCAAATGGATATGACATGATACTCGTTTTTTTGTGATCAATTTGGTAAACAGAATCTACCTACAGATCTTAGTGTAAATAAAGTTAAGATTATGTTTCATTAAAATCATGTTTTGTTAGTATTATTATCATTAGCAGTACTAGTAGTAATTGTAGCTAGAGTAGTAGTAGTAGCAGTAATAAAAATAATACTTGCATTAAACAGAGTGGCTGTACTTTTGTGCATAATAAGGTGAGTCAATCCACTACCGTGCATAAAAGGTTCCATATGGAAGTCTGAATTTGTCTTCACAAAAACAAAGTGGGTTCTCTTGAGAATAATTTGCACATTCGAAACTTTCATGCCCCAAATTACTTTTGTAACAACATAGTCATCCACAATAGACGCAGATAATGCATCTGCACACAGTAAACAGGGGAAATCAAATTCTTTCCAAAAACCCCAACTGTGTCTATCTTCGAGAACTGAATAATTCAACAAATGATTAAGTTCGTAAAGTCGTCCGGGTATTTTGGCAAGGAACATATGAAGGGGATGAAATTGGCTCAAACCAATTTATGTGTTCGCCTAAAACAAGAAAGTATTGTTTGGGAATATAGCGCACACTCAGCAGGATTCTTCAAAAACCTTGCTACTTCCTTTATGAGGCTGAGCAGTTAGGTAGCACTGAAGTAGCAAGTGATTAACACGAGCAAAGTTTCACATGAGGTCGCTTTTTCCCAAATAACATGTAACAAACAAGAGGACGTGTTGTAAATTGGTCACATTGAATATTCGAAAATGACAATTGTGCCATTGGACTAATTTCCCTCACATCTTACACTGAGTGTTTCAAATTCCATGGATGTGTCCTGGTCTTTATGTAATTTTTTATTGTTTATTTTTTATTATTCTTTTAATTTATTTATTTATTTATTTATTTATTTATTTATTTATTTATTTATTTATTTATTTATTTATTTATTTATTTTTTATTTATTTATGTATTTTTTCATGTGGTAAATATTTTAAAGAAACATATTAGTACATGCACCAAGCACAGTTACCCAGACATATATTTATTATATTGGTACACACATTATGACACTTACACCGAGATGAATTGTTAACCTATACAAGGAAGTATTTTTGTTTCCAGTCATTACAAGTTTTGAAAAGGCAGGAAATGTGTAAGGTCAGTGAATGTATGTGTTCATCATTTCAAATTTAACTCCAACATTTATTTCGGTTATCAGAGTCTCATGCACTGATGCACATAGTAGAAGCAAGTAAAAGTGTTATGGTAAATAAATTTTCGGGGCAAAAACCCATAGTCTACCACAGTAAAATTATTTCATCTTTATCTTCCTTTAATTGACAACCCTTACCTGATTTATCAGGCATCTGCGTACACTCTGCATGAGCAGACTTTATAGTAACTTTATTTCAGTGCACAATGGAACTCGTGGAACCAGATGGAAATAAGGAAATATCGTCTGTGCTTGACAAAAGACGCATGTACAGCCCTAGATATTATACCTTGGAAGATCTCTAAATGGCTAAGTCAGTGTTATCTTTGGGTTAAATCATTACAAAGACTTATTGCACTGGCGTGCCAATGACCGTCAAAAAACATGCTTCTGCACATTTGTTCGTGATTATTTCTGTAATTCGATATCACTTGTGTCTTAGCTGTTCTGTGCCGTATTGGACTCCATTCTCAGTTAGGCACATGTATTCACAATATGACGTATATTTTAAATGACAATGACGTCCATTTGCTTTCTATGGTAAAATAATGGCGATATGATGTGTCCATTCTAACGATTTTAAGTGTGTTAAAATTATTTTCAACTTCCTCTGCAAAACTCCCTTAGATGGTGTTTAAAGAACCAAACATAGGAGTTGAAATGGTTGTGAGTATCTAGATGCAGGGGTTTGAATGATGAATTTTTTTTCTGTCCCGATACCTATTGGCTAATGCTCACATTTCTATCGATAATTATGTGTTCTACGGAGACTGCAATGGTAATTCATATTTTGTGAATTTATCCAAAAACGTCGGCAAATTTACTTCAAACTTAGTGGAGGAGAGATGTACCTTGGTTACCCCTCCAGTATGTGAATTTCAATTGGTCATACTCCAGTGATTTTTGGACCTTTTTATGAGTGTTGCTTTATATTTCGTGGGGAAACCTTAATACTTTCGTCATATTAGCCATTTAACCAGTCGGTTTTTAAATTGCACATAAAGGTTCCTTGATGCAGAAAAGGATGGGACTTATTATTGGTCAAGAGTATTGAGTTCAGCTAAAGATGGGCTCTTCCCAAAACCCTCTTCTACTTTTTCTTTTTCTTTCTTTCTTTCTTTCTTGGGGAAACCTAAATAATTGCGTCATATTAGCCATTTAGCCAGTCGGTTTTGAATTGCACATAAAAGTTTCTGGGTGCAGAAAAGGGTGGGACTTATTATGGGTCACAAGTATTGAGTTCAGCTAAAGATGGGCTCACAAAACCCTCTTGTACTTTTTTCTTTCTTTCTTTCTTATTTTTCTTTCTTTTTTCCCGTCTTTTTGTGTCTGTCTGTCTGTCTGTCTATCATTCTTTCTTTTTCCTCCATCCTTTTTTTGTTGCGAAAGACCCAATAAATGGAATTTAAGAAACTTAAGTGCCTTCTTTTTCCGCCGATACTTACATTTTATATCTCGACCTTAAATATGAAAATGGCAGCTAATTGTGTTCCATAGCGGTATATATATATATATACGTATATATATATATATATATATATATATATATATATATATATATATATATATATATTATATATATATATATATATATGTGTGTGTGTGTGTGTGTGTGTGTGTGTGTGTGTGCGTGTGTGTGTGAGAGAGACAGAGAGAGAGAGAGCATGATCTCCATCTGAAAGCCGTCCAAGCCCCTGATAATCAACATTCTATCATCATTTCCTGTTTGCTGTCAACGCAGATGATTTAGCTTCAGCTACAATGTCTTGCGGTGGGAAATGTATATATTATGTTAAACGTCCCGTTTGCAAAACATTCGAAAGGACTCTTCAAAGAAGTTAACTTATAGCCAGTGGACTTAGTCTTTTATGATTCAGGGCTTCTAGTTTCCATGAAAGCCATTATTTTATGTTGTCAACATATCTTATCATCTTAAGATATTAAACGAAAAATGCATTGCTTGATGGATATTTAAGTGTTCCTGTTAAATCTAGAGATGTTCATGTTAATGGGCTTGTCAAGATGTGGACGGTTTTTTGACATGAACTGATATTAAAATGTGATACCGGTGTGCAATTGTGTCATACTAACAGTTGGAATGATGGCTAGGACCATTACTTTGGACGTGTCTTACTGTGTAGTACAACAATCTACATGAAAGCTATTAATACCAAAAAAGTGAAATCACCCAGTTTCCCAACCAAAAAAATTGCAGAAGTATGCAGTTTAAGATTGTTGTCAAGACCATTTCCCTTTACGTTTTGTTGAATTTCTATCAGATGGCTGTTGCAATTTCCCTAATGTGATGAAATGACCATATTCATATATAAAAAGGTTTCTGGTTTTGGCAAGAAAAAAAAAAAAAAAAAAAGCTTCTTATAACAGACTGTGCCTTAATTGGGCGATCATTAGAATTACTGCTACTCATAATGATCCCTCCTCGCAACTTGTGCCGTCCTCTACGCAGAATCCATGAGTTCTGAACATTGAAAAGGGGCCACAGGGTTTTCTATGCCGATCATAATAGAACAAATTTAGTGAGTGATAGCACCTTGTGCATGGTGCACTGCGTGCAGGTCATTTTTGTGCTCAACCTTAATTTGAAAAACGGTGAACTGTCAGGGCAGATATAAATAATATTAATGAACCCACTGCAAACTTACATTGAAATGGACTTAACCAAACGACAATAATCAGCAAATCTCTTGTTGCGGTTATTCTTAGTCTTCTTTTGGAGGGCTTTAGTAGTCAAAAGTGAAGACAACAAGTAAATAAAAGTATGAATTATTAAATACAGTTATCATCAGTTTTCTGTAGAATAGCCAGAGCAAAGTATGGCCAAATGAATAAAAAAAAACACGGAAGACATGACACTAGATTATGTTCTAATGGATCACCAAAGAATGTTCCAAGAAACAATAAAGCCACTTCTTCTGTAATTTGTTGCAAATGAATGTCTACAAAATGATTCTTTTTACACTAATAAACAAATGTAAAAGCTTCCCTCAATAATAAAAGGCATTCTGACACCATACGTTTTAGACGAGTCATATTCATTTTGTGGCTTATCATGGAATCACCCACCTTGCATTATGAAAATCTCAATTAGGGCCTGTTTTCATATGCCTTAATAATAAAAATATTCTGACACCATACGTTTCAGACGAGTTATAGTAGTCTTGTGGCTTATCATGGTATTCCCCATCTTGAATTATGAAAATCTTCATTAGGGCCTGTTTTCAGATGCCTTTGTTAAAAAACGGCATTCGGACACCATACGTTTCAGAGGAGCTACGTTAATCATGTGCCTTATCATGGCATCACCTATCTCGAATTATGAAAATCTAAATTAGGGCCTGTTTTCATATTGCTGCTGTTATATACAAAAAGTGTATTAAGGTTGGCAAATATTTCTAAACCGTTCACTCTTGAAGGTGCATCGATTGTTTCATATCGCTGTTAATCATTTCCTAAAACATATAGGTAATTTGAATACACTTGATTTTTCGGCGGCGTTTGGACACTTTGGCAGCGGTGAGTGAGGAATGGCAGTGATAAGTAGTGAATATCCGCATACAGCCGCACGCATTCTTACCCGTGTGAGGTCTCAACAGATATTGGCTTCAGGCCTGGGCCGCAGAAAGCCGCCTTCTGCAAGAGACAAACTGAAATTAGTCCAAGCAGCATGTGCTTCTTTCAGTTGTAACCTGATAGAACAAATAAACGCATCAAGTAAACAAATATAAGACTTATAGGTCCACGTTGAGCGAAAATAAAAATCAGTTTGTATGTATATATATATATATTTATGTATATATATATATATACATATATGTATATATATATATATATATATATATATATATATATATATATATATATATATATATATATATATATATATATATATATATATATATATATATATATATATATATATATATATATATATATATATATATATATATAGATATATATATATATATATATATATATATATATATATATTATATATATATATATATATATATATATATATATATATATATATATATATATATATATATATATATATATATATATATATATATATATATATATATATATATATATATATATATATATATATATATATATATATATATATATATATATATATATATATATATATATATATAATCGATTAATCAAAACATCATTGTAAGAATAAATATGTTTAATTTTGTCACCATGTACATGCCCCTGTGCACTTGTAACTAACATTAAAGGCTTTGACCTCATAGATTAGTATGGTATTATGCGTTCCACAAAGCATTGGTGCTGTCAAAATTTACATTAATTTAACAGTCATTTTATGCAATAATGGGTATTTTTAAGGGAGTGTAGAGTAGTTGATATCTATGTTTGCTTCATTGAAAGTCCTGTGGAGTGGTTGAATTTTTTGGTATGTTTGTTTATGTTACAATGTTTAGCACTGCAAAGCGAAAATGAAAAGCAAAAAACATGGAAACAAGCTCCTCCCTCCATCATGGTTTATAAAATATGACTAAGAACCAGATGATTAATTTTGGATGGTCTAATATGAACAGATAGTCTAATGACACAATAATTTTGTATTGCATATCAGTTACAGGCGAGTGCAGGTTCATGAAAATTGAAAACTCTTATTTTGGTCTGGACAGCGCGTCATAAATGACACAATCATATTGTGTTGGTAAACAGTTAAAAGTGCACAAGTGCGTGAAATTGGGGATAAAACTATTTTTTCTTAAAGTGATGGCTTGATTTATGATATATATGTATATATATGTATAATATATATATATATATATATATATATATATATATATATATATATATATATATATATATATATATATATATTATATATATATATATATATATATATATATATATACATATATATCTGTACACAGTGTGTACGCCACCATCCAATGCCCCTTGACGCTATACCCCACCCTCCGCCGTCAAAGTGTCCAAACGCAGCCAAACAAATCTAGTGGTTAATGCCTGCTTTGTGACCTACGTGTACTTTTTTTCAGGGAAAAAACTGTTGTTATTTTAGGAAACAAAATCATCAGTGTTAATACACATTTATTCATTTTGTCATTTTATGTTGTTCACACATGGGTATGAATTGAGTCAAAATAAGAAGGGGTTATGTGGAATTTTGGAAAGCCTTTTCAAGGCCTAATGAAAGTCAAAATTTGATCAGTATCCTACATCCATTACACTTTTCGTGTTGAGACCTCATATAGATCATAACTTGCCCACTATGTTGTGTGGAAATGTTACCACGTGCTCATATGACCCTTGTATGAACTTATCAAATACCCATATTTATATTGTCTCATGTTCATAGACTTGAATATTCAGCATTGCACAACACAAGCACAATTTACAATATAAATATGTTACATTACTAAAGACATTTTCCGAAAGGCTGCTTTCACTGTGGCTTGTTTTAAAAT